>CM065713.1:10146123-10186036 GCA_017654935.2 Phymorhynchus buccinoides
AAATTATAGAGTTGGTAAAGAAATCATGTCATGCTTGCGTCATTTTGAGGGGTACTACGCAACCCCTCTTGGTACTATATCTAACAGAAAAGACAGCACTGAATGAAAAGGCAAAACCTCTGACAAGAGAAGCCAATCCTATGTCAAAAATTCTTATTCCTCTGAAATATGCAGATCCTCTCTGACAATTCTGATGCCTGCAGAGAAGAGCTTCAGTCCATGTGTGTGTGTATGTAAGTGTGTGTCAAGTCAAGTCAAGTCAAAATGATCTTTATTGAGGATAAAGGAGTAAGCTTGACAGCTTTCCTTCATCCTGTCCTCAGAATGAAAAGTAACACGAAAGCAACTCGAAAAATAACTCAACATGCCAAACAAAACATTCCAAACTACTAAACAGTAGCCTAATAATATAACGCATTGAAATAACTCTATTCACACAGAGAGAGAGAGAGAGAGAGAGAGAGAGAGAGAGAGAGAGAGAGAGAGAGAGAGAGAGAGAGGAACAATCAAAGTATAAAAATTGGAAAGTATCAATTAAAAGGACATGTTCCGATATAATAGGTGCTAAATTTATAAAGTTAGAGACTAATTCACAGGGTTTCTCTTTCATAAATGTCTTGATGTACACGATTTTAAATTAAAAGATAAATTGTTCCATGGCGTACAGCCTGAGTACAAGAAACTATTTATAAAGAAAGTTTGTGTGTATGTCTGCTTTCGTTGCTAACAAAATGTTGGGTGATTTTCTTAGGGGCTATTCCATTCACAACGCTGTACATGCATACACATTTGTTATATAACAGTCTTTCCTTAAATGGCAGGATCTTTAAAGATTTGTAATCACATTTAGTGAGTGAACTGGACTTCAACTGTATTAATTTTATTGCTCGTTTGTGTAAACGATTTAATTGTTTCAGATTTGGTTCGCTGCTATTGTCCCAAATAGTTGATGCATAATTTATAAAGGATAAGATAAGTTTTTCGTGCGTCACGATTCAAAAATGCTTTTATTCTTGCAAGTTGATATATTCTTTTTGAAATGCGTTTGCCAAGATTAGATATATGATTGGACCATGATAAATTATTGTCTATAACAACACCTAGGATTTTATGTGAAGATACTTCTTTCATCTTTTGATCTTGAATGAACAAGGATGGGAACAAGGAGTTCATTTTCGAGGAGTTCATTTTCTGTCTTTTTTGGCTCGTGGTAACATACATGCATTTTGTTTTGGTAGCATTTAGAGACATGATTTTCTTCAGTCCAGTTCGCTAATTTTTGAACGTTTTTCTGGAGGTCATTTACCAATTCATTAGGGTCACTATTACAAGACTGTATTAAAGATGTGTCATCAGCAAACATTTCAGAGGAACATTGTAAACATAGCGGTAAGTCATTTACATAAAGAGAAAATAAAATGGGTCCTAATGTGTGTGCATGCATGTGTGCGTGTGTGTGCATGCGTGCGTGTGGGTGCATGCATGCGTGCGTGCGTTTGCAAGTTAGAGTTTGTGTGTTCTGATGCAAAAAAGCACACTGTAATGCTTATTCAATGTCCATCTGGAAATAAAATGTTCTTGACTTTCACACACACACCTACACTTTCAGTAATGACCGTATGACTTTGACACATGCATACACACATATTCATGGGCAGAGTAGCTAGAAGAGGTGCACGAAATACAATCGGTTGTGAAAATATTAATATTCCTTTATCTGTAAAGGAATGTTATAGTCTTTTAGAAAAAGACATAAAAACACATGTGGGCTGTAATGTAAATTCACATACCTCTTGGAACATTTCTTCGTTAAATAATTTTTAAAGAGAAATTTCTAGTTTACTTATTTCTAGTTTTGAATTAAATTTAATTATTCAAAATGCAAACATGTTAACACTGCAAGATGTATATATGGGGAGAAACTTTGAACATTCCATACTGTTTCATTGTCCCCTCATGAGACAGTACCTTCCCAGTTTCCAATCACCTGAAAATCCTTCAATACATGATTTTGTTGTTGTTGGCTTACCCTGGCTAAAAGACTCCAGGGATCATCCCAACAGTCGAAGCACCTGAACACTGTGGTACAAGTGCATCAGCTGTGGGTGAGAACATTACATGTGTGACTGTTTTTGATTACCCTGCCACGTGGGCAGCCACACTCCGACTTTGGAGGAAATAGACGATTTAAAAATTCTAACTTCAAATTACTTATTTTTGTCTACTGCATCAAAATATTTATTTCACAGTCCGATTGGTATGTTGGCATAACATTTTAGTTTTTGCTTTTTAAAACAGTTTTGATTGGTGTTCTTGTTAACCGATTTAAGCTTTTATTACGTTTTAATTTATAACATAACATCAGTGTTAATTATGATGTCAATCATCTACAATGTGGTAGTCTAAAAAAAATTTTAACATGAAAAGACGTTAAATTAAACAAAACAAAGCATTTTCAGTACTGACCGTAGGCTGTGGGCTCTGTCCAGTGGTGTTGACGGACCCCACCGGACCAGTACATCTCATGGTCAGTTTATCGCCCACTTTCCACGTATCCTGACCGAAAGGGGGAAGTTCAGCGGGTATGTAAAACTGTCCAAGGCCCACTGAAAGAAAAAAAACCCATTGTATTATAAACTATTCTAAGACAGTTCAACAAAAATATGATAAAGTACTTCTTCTTCTTCTTCAGCGGTCGATGTAGCTGGCAGCGTCAGACTTTCAATTTGGTCGCCATGACGAAGTCCTGTCTTCTCCAGGTCGGTGCGGCTGCCCCAAAGCTGCACCTACAGCTCCACCCCCCCACCCCCCGGCCAGGTTTGGCGTCGTAGAGCATCATGTGTTGGGCAGTGTTGTAGTATGTGTTCAGGGGTCTGGGATCCTGAACCACATGGACATTCATCGGTATGGGTGATGTTGAGCCGATTGAGGTGGCTCAGCAGTCTGCAGTGGCCAGTCCTCAGCCGGAAGAGGGTTGTTTGCTGGTGTCTGTTGAGCTGGTGGATGATACAGTAAAATAAGTAGTCAAGGTTTTGAAAGTTTTTTTCTAGCTGTTGGCAATACAAAGGCTGTCTGCCAACCCACCAGAGCTGATTCTAGGATTTTGAAAGTGGGTGCGTTCCCCCCCCTAAGAATGAAAAAAAAGGGGGGCAGGTCCAATGGATATGAGGGGAAGGGGGGGGGGGGGGGGGCGATTCAATCTTCGCTAGCCATGGCCACTTCTTCAGCCACTCGTCTTGGAACCAGTGTTCCCTCGCACTAGTGCCGTTATCTTCGGGCTGCTTCTCCGAGACTGTTGATGCAGTAGCTGTTTCTGCAACATCTTCTGCACACTCGTTTGGCAGAGGATTTTTTTTTTTTTTACTTTGCCGCCACAAAAATTAGTCAATTAGCGTCGTTGTCCGCTTAATTTTTAAGAAAATTCAACATGGTGGGTAGGACACTTGCAACTTCTTGTCGGTAAAACGAGATTGGATGATTTACACTAACATTGTAAAGGAACCAATGAAATGTCGAGAAATCATTCATTCCTGCTCGATGCTTTCGGTTTGTGCAGACGACGGATTTAGCAGACGACGAAGGAATTCCTGCAGCGATCGGTAAAAAGTGTGGGCAGTTCTGCAAATATGTGGGCGTCGGCCCGCGCTTAGACCCGATTATTGCGGGAAGGAACAGATTTTGGGGGGATTGTACCAATCCCACGCCCTAGAATCAGCTCTGACCCACTAAGCATCTTTGACCAACTTTGAGGGAAGCAACTGTTTCTATGCTAAAGTGGGAAAGCTGTGCCTGCATCTGTGTAGATTGTATCCCTCAGCTGTTTGAAAATGATGTGCCATATATGGCATGTGCGGCCCTAGAGGGTTAAAGGGTATGCTCACCCCCTTTTTTTACGCCTTGGCATGAGGCTGTGTCAGACCAGTTGACATAAGCTAGAACACCAAGGCTACATCAAAATGTTATGCTCTGCATAGTTATGCGGGGATGGTCTTTAGCCATGGCAAGCTCCTAGCATAACATCATCAGTCCCAAATCCTCCAAAGTCGGGAGTCAGTGGCTGCCCACGTGGCGGGGCAATAAAAAAAAAAGTCACACACGTAACATTCTCATCCCTAGCTGGTGCATTTGTACCATAGTGTTCAGGTGCTTCGGCTGCTGGGATGATCCCTGGAGTCTTTAAGCCAGGGTACAACAAACAACATGATACAGTACAATAAGAACAGCACAGTCAGCTAGATCAGAGTTCTGATTTTTCTCGCACTTAGCTAAGTAAAAGGGTATGCTCACCCCTTGTTTATGACTTCACTGCTCGTTTTCACCTCCAGTATCATGGAACTTCTCCTTCTTCTGCGTTCCCAGGCCATATGGCCATAATGGATAAGGTACATGTGTGTCCGGTTTTCAGTTTTCACTGGTCTCCCCACTGCGCACAGCCGACACATTCTGATTTTGGAGGAGCTCAAAGGAGAACAATTATGTTGAGGACTTTATTTTAAAAAGGCAGGAGAATGGGTCCAATAAGTCAGAAAGATAGCACCGGTAGATGATAGAAAGCAAAGGGAAAAGGCAGAGTCACAGAGAGTGGCAGATTAGGGGAAGTTTCAAGCACAGATCTTCCAGAAGGTGGGGGAACTATTTTTAAAGAAAGAAACCCCCAACACCCCCCCGGGGAGAGACTCGTGGAGGGGGAGGGGACGTCCAGCTCCCTGTATGGAGGCATGAGGCATCCACCCACTGCCCCGGACACTCCAAAATCTGGAAGCCACAAGTTCTAACACTCCCAAAAATTGGAAGCCACAGTTTTGGCACCCCAAAAGACCGGATTTTCGTCCTGTTCCGGGAAAATTTGCACCCCAGCAAATACAGACGCATTCTGAACACACAGTATCAACCACAATCACAAGTCCATATTATACATTATTATATCTTAACTCATTCGCATTGCAACGATTTTGAATTATTCAAAAAAATCACAAATAACTCCAGCCATAGACATAAACAAAACATACATAAACAAAAGGAAAAATTAAAGATTACAGGTTTTTACTTCAGGTTTAGACATAGGGAAGTGGTAGATCAGTCTATTTTATATATATAGACTTTATAAAAAAAACTTTCTACATCGACTGGTTTCCCCACAACAAACCACTACAAAAGCAAAGTCAGAGGCAATATTGTGGTCTAAGGGAGCAAGTTTAGAAGTGACCAAGGTATGATGTGCACAGATTTATTTCCCTTGAAGCAAATGCATCAAATTGACAGCTATCTATTAATTCCGGACATATATGGCCGGAACAACTTAAATGAGTTAAGTACAATGTCTTGCCAACTCACCTTCCACTTTTAGCTCCGCTTCGCTTTTTGCTTTTCGTAGGTTACTGCTGCTGTCTGTGTAGGATGCAATGCACTTGTACATCCCGTCATCGTTGCAACCGGCTTGGTTCATGATCAGACTGATGGAATTGGCTTCTGCACTCCCAGAAGCACTGGCATTGACCAAAGTTGTGTCTTTAAGCTCAGCCGTGCCTTGATAGGAGTTGTCGGCTTTGCGTTCGGCGTTTACCAGAACTTTACCTTCATACAAGAAAAGAAAACAAACAAGAGAGGGACAGAAGAGAGAGAGAGAGAGAGAGAGAGAGAGAGAGAGAGAGAGAGAGAGAGAGAGAGAGAGAGAGAGAGAGAGAGAGAAGGGGGTGGGGACAATGAGAGACACACAGAAAGAGCGGGAGGGACAGAGAGAATGTGGGGGGAAAGTGTTAACAATAATATTTTGTCTCTTTAACTAAGAGAGAGAGTGTGTGTGTTTCTCTCTGTGTGTATGTGTGTGTGCAGGGCTCGCAATTGTCCAGCAAAACAAGGGGTCCCAGGGACTCCTTCACTTACAGTATACTTTTTATTTTTATTTTTACATTCCTTTGAATATAGCAAGTCCTTTTTATTTTATTATACAGGGTCCTAGAGGTGGGATAGAGGGTCCCAGTGGCATAGTGAATGCTAAAAAGAATTTTTCTAGTGCATCCCTGGGAACCCCTGCACATTCTTTTAGAGGGTCCTGTAGAATTTTTTGTGCTTCATTTCCCCCCACATTCTCTGTCCCTCCCGCTCTTTCTGTGTGTCTCTCATTGTCCCCACCCCCTTCTCTCTCTCTCTCTCTCTCTCTCTCTTCCATATATTACCAGCTTTATCTTCAACCTTAAGACTTGAAATGATTTTTTAAATGTCATTTTGTTTAGTGCATGCCAATATGTACCGGTGTCATGAGAAATAAGTAGTCCTATGAAATATCTACCCTTGCGCATGCGCATTAGAACAGAAATTCTAAAGCGACAGGCAATTTGCCCATTCACATGGGAGGGAAGGGGGGCACAAATAAAACAACAATAATCGAAATCGAATCGAAGATGTTTTAGAGAGAGAGAGAGGGTAAGCTGACGATTGGCTCAATGCGCATGCGTAAAAACTAAAAACTCGGAGTGCGCAAGCGCAAAATCGAAATGGGTAGATATCTGATGAGGTAGAATATTCTCTTCACACCGGTAGTTAAGGGTGAGGCCAGGGACTAAAAAAAGACCCCAAGCTTATCCATTTTATTTTCAATTAAAGAATACTTGTACGAGGGGCTCTCGATAAGTTCCTGGATGTGGAAAACTAAGAGGGTGTACACTTCTTGTGACCAGTCTACATTTGGGGAGTATCCTTCCTAAGCACACATACTTTTAATCATCCTTTCAAAACAAATAGCTAAGGTGCCAGACCAGGTCGACAAAAGTATGTCAAAATAGAGCCCTTTGCAAACCCTCCAGCATTTTCAACTTTCTGGAATTGCGTCCCCTTTAACAGACACTTTGCAAAAGATAACAGAATACAGTCACAAGGGGTTAAATCGGAGAAATAAGTGGGAAGGAAACCATCTGAACTCTGTTTTATTACAGAATGTCCAAAGTAGTTGTAGCAGTGTGGTCACGTGTGTTGCCATGATAAAGTAGGTGACCTCAGATACCATTGCTTGGACGACATGTCCAAAGTGCCTTTGGGTAAACAGACGTCTATGTTTTAATCTGCAATGATGACTCTTCTCTGTAGAGAGGAACTGAGGCCATATGACAATCAGTGGAGAAGAAACGTAGTGACTATTTGTTTGGTGGGGGGTTTCAGTAATACATTTACTGTGGAATTTTACTGAGTGAACGGATCTCATCTTAAAGACACACTGACACACCACGATTATGTCCCTTGTTTTTTTCTGGATAGCTGTGACCCACATGCAAATGTCCCCAACTTCAAATTGAGGCTGCTCTTTAAAATAATGTTTCGTTTTCAATTTGGGAGTCCAACCTGGTCAAAACAAAATTTCTTACCAGCTAAGAGGGAAAACCTGTGATTTTGACACGTGACCTGGTGGGTCTTTAAAACATCCGAACAATAATTGGTTACTTGGTTTCTGGATCAAATATACAGTCATGATGTCCCAGGTGCCAGCTAACATCAATCCACTAAAATTGTTGTAGTGTTTGGGTGCATCATTCAACCCTATCTCTCCTCCGAAGTTCAGTAAACTGATTGGGCACCAAACGATCATAACGGTTCTGAAGATCCAGGTGTTCATGTAAGAGTTTATCAAAACTTCCCGATGAAATTCCTATTGTGTTCTTTATTTCGTCAGCACTTATTCAAAAATCATTTTCAACTAGAGACTTCGCACCGGCTATGATTTTGACAGACTTTACGACAATTATTTGACGATTTTAACGGTCACTATCTTATCTAACATCCGTCTGCTAAAGCAGAAAACCTTGAACAAGATGTGGACTGTTGTTTTTTAATTTAATAGAGAAAGGTCTCAAAAACAATTTATGAACGTGTAATACGGTACCTTTGCTTCAATGTCTTTCCTTTATCATTAAAAGTGTATATCATATTTATGCAAAAAATCTTAGTTAAATTGAAAGAGATTCTCTCAGCTTGGGTTCAACGTTCACCTTGGGACATTTTGCTTTGCCAAACGGTATTGGTCAAATGGAAAATAATCAAAATTTGCAACAAATGTATCATAGTAATGGTCGATCTCATGGTTTCATAATTTGGATTTTGTGATGTCAACAGAATCTCCACATCCAGAGTTATCGAGAGCCCCTTGCATTCGTACACTCTCTCTCTCTCTTCAGTTCCATTTTCTATTTGTTTCAAGTTTCTCATAACAATGATCCTCTGTGTTGTGTGTGCCAGTGTGTGCGTGCATGTAGACAAGTCCAACAGAAAATTAAAACACTTCACTTGATTGATCTTGCAAAAATGAGTTTAACTCTCTCTAGATACACGAGAATGAATGAAAATCTGATTTAACGTCCTCCGGCCTGGAACAGGCACATGTAGGGCATCAACAGATCTATATAAAGATGGTGGGATGATCCTGGAGGTACTGCAATACCAGGAAAGTCTCGAGTTTTTAATCGATAAAAATATGAATTGACACGAGAGTATGCAATAGTGTACATGCCTCGCATAGAAAGTGGGGGAACTATTTTTCACAATAGATCCCCATGGGGAGGGACTCATGGAGGGGGTGGGGTCGCCCAGCTCCCCGTATGGAGGCACGAGGCATCCACCCACTGCCCGTTTTAATTCATTGCCATCCTTAAAAATAAAATAAACTAGAAGTTACTTCATTGGTTGAAAACCAAGGGACTGTAGAGGAATACTTTTATATCGTGATCAGTTTGGTTCGCATGGGTTTGCTGAGTTGTGAATTGTGAATGTTTGAACACGATGTACGCTGATAGCATACTCTCGTGTTGGAATGGTTGTGAAAGGAAGCAATCGGCCAGTGTTGAATGAGTTACTGTAACATACAGTGGAACCTCCCTTATAACATAAGACCTTCAAAAATCATGCCAAAAAATGAATTCTTAAATGGGAGGGAGTTGTATAACTATAAGGGAGGTAATTTATAATAAGTCAAACCTCTATTTTAAGACTTCCAAAAAGTCAGAAAAATGGGTCTTAAATTGGAGGTTAGTTTTATACATAAAATATAGCAAGCTACATTAATCTGTTCCCAAAAAATCAGTCTTAAATGAGAGGGGGTCTTTTAACAGAGAGGGGGTCTCATAATAGAGGTTTGACTGTACTTACAAAGAAGGGCAATGTCTCAGAGAAGTAGGTCTTAAGTGGGAGGGAGACATCTTATAAGGGAGGTTCCACTGTAATACTAACCATCTTCGGGTACTGCTCCCACAATCTTGGTGATCTGCAAAATTTGCAGGTTCGCCACACCGGAGGTCGGCGGCCTGCACACGATGGTGATGCGAGTTCCCATGGTGATGGTAGTAGGGGTCAGGCTGATGGTGCTGGGGGTGATGGTGATAATACTCTGCTGGCCTCTAACACCTGTACAAAGAGAAATTATCCCAACTTTGTTTCTTTTGTCAACTGTTATAGGCTATAACATGGGTGCAACTACACAAAATGAAAACACCTGAAACTGAAAGGCCGGGGTCCAGGGGTAATGTATGTCCCCCCTGCAGCTGAAGAAAAAATTGATTTATGAAAGTATTTTAGTTTGCTTTTTTCACAATTTATACAAATGCTTATTTTAAAGTGTTTGAAAAATACAGTAGACACACAAAGATCTTGTAATTGCCAAATTAAAAAATTTCTTTTCTGGTAAAATTCAATAACAGGAAATCCTTGTATACCAGGAAAAGTTGCACCCACTCTGCTGGCCTCGAACACCTGTAGAAAGAGAAATTGTCCTAACTTTTTTTTCTTTGACGATCGCTCGGTTTCCTGTCTGTCATATGAGCGCTGATAAGTCAAGCTGCCGTTATGCAGCCTAACTAAGAAATAGGCCTAGTATGTCTGTCTTCGACTGGAAAAAAAATCTGTACTAAGTTCTAGTGTTGAAGAATGGACCAGTAAGGCAGAAAGACAGTAGATAACAGAAAGCAAAGGAAAAAGGCAGTAGAGTTCAAAGACTTGAAAGAGAGTGATCTATAGATTAGAGGAAGTTACTAGCACATAACTTTATTCTTCTTCTTGTGTTCCCAGGTCATATGTCCATAATGGGTAAGGTACGTATGTGTCCAGTTTTCAGTGGTCTCCCCACTGCGTACAGCCGACACATTCTGATTTTGGAGGCCTGAGCTCAAAGGAAAAAAAAATATTTGGAAGAATTTATTTTTAAAGGCAGAATGGGCCAACAAGTCAGGAAGATAGTAGATTATAGAAAGCAAAGGGAAAAGGCAGAGTCAAAGAGTGGCAGATTAGAGTAAGTTACAAGCACATAACTTCCAGAAGATGGGGAAACTATTTGTACAAAAGACCCCCTGGTATCCCCATGGGATAGTTTGTGGATAGTTTCCACATTATGGATGTATGGATTAATTTAAGTTTCCTCACTGCCCTAAGAATCTCAATAACCCCCTTCCTCCCTTTCTGCTAACTTCAGCCCACCCAATATTTAAGTTAAACTAGATTAGTTGTAAAAATTTATATTTGTTTGTAACAGTAACTTCGTTGTCCCCATACCACCAAATTTTCCGACTAGAGAGATGCCCACCATTACGAAAGACCATATTTGTTTTGTCTAACTTTACTCACTGTTAATAACTAATTTAAATTGTAACCTATCTGCTTCTGTAAACCTATGGCAGTATGATTATCTGATACTAGTGATAGCAGAATAATGTCATCTGCGAACAATAATAAAAATATTTCTATGGCACCTGGTACATGGGTGAAAGTAAGAGATTTAGAAAATAAGGAAAAGGGCCGGGGTCCAGGGGCCGAGGCGGTCCCGGCGGGGTGCAAGGGCAGCGCCCTGCTCGGGGGGTCAGGGGGGTGAAGCCCCTCTTGAAGCTGAAAGGAATGTACTATTTAAAACCTATTTCGTGAGCTCTCCTGATGTTTTTTCATGAAATAGTAGAGCTCTGAAATGACATGCAAGTTAAAGGATCAGTCTAATAACTATGCTCTGTGTGTGTGTATGTGTGTGTTTAGTCTCTGTGTGAGTGATTCATAGAGAGAAGAGAGAGAGAGAGAGAGAGAGAGAGTGGAGAAAGAGAGAGCAAACCCATGTGTGTGTCACTCAGTCACAGTGTCAATCTTAGAGATCACAAACAGTGGTAGGATGCCACACTCTCTGAGAGTAACAAGTTGAAAGCGCGGTAAATAGGCCTAGCTGTTAAGCGGATGCAATAGTCTCGGTTAGCGCGTCTCGGCATTCCAAATAACTAAGGGGCAATAATTTCCGTTGCATGTGTTAACCGAGTGTGCATAAAGTCCACGTGTTTCGGGGCCTATCGCCGTATCGGCACGCGGTTTGTACTTTTTTTTTTGGTCGTTGCTGAAAATTGGAAAATAAGGAAAATTCTTTATTTTCTCATGTTCAAATTAAGGATTTCCGCCCCCAGCTGGTATCATTTGTATTCCATGTCTACCCATTCTACATATTTCAAGCGCTAATTCCTTTATTTTTAAAAATAATAATTGGGGGTTCAATCAAGCATCCTTGTTTTACCCCCTTGGACTATTGAAGAATTCGGAGTACAAAGATTTATCTCTAATGGCTAGTAATGCACATCTGTCATCAAAACATTTTATACCTTTAAGTCAATAAGTTCTTTATAAACTTCTTCTTCTTCTTCGCTTTGACATCCTCCATCAGCTTGTTGACGACTATGATGTATACAAAATTTACAAACAGAGGTTCCCGGTATCATCTAAAATTAAAAACATAAGTACTGTGGGAAAGGAACAGCTGATCAGCTCAAGCGGGGGGGGGGGGGGGTAGGTATGGTAGAGGATGTAGAGAGGGACAGGGGGGCTGGAGCTCAGGCATGGGAGTGGGGAGGGGGAATTCAGATCTGTGTTTTGAAGACCTCCACCGAGGTTGATGAAATTGCCTCAGGTGGAAGACTGTACCATTCACACAGGGCTCTTGGGAAGAAAGAGAACTTCCTGTAGTTTACCATTAATTTAACCCGTTTTCTTAAAGAATGCCATATGAAATATTTCTTTTCACCGAATCAAACGCCTTGATGAATGCAATGTAAAGCTTTTCATTCTTTAAGAGATCTATGTTTTGACAATTGCAAAGAGTGTAAATATGTGGTCAACAGTGCTATATCCCAAGAGATCAAATCAAATCAAATCGATTTGTATTGCCATTACGGCATTAGCATACATAAGCCTTTATGGCAAGGGGATACTGTCAAATAACATAGATCATTGTAGTAGGCAAATAAAGAAAATCAGTCTACTCTTAATGAAAGAAACAATAATGCAAAAAAAGACAACTATTTAGAAATAAAATAAAATTAAAAATAAAATTATTCAGTGAACAATTTTTCTCGTAACGCTTCCTCCTCTTTTCACCTGCTCTTTCACTTCACCCCCCCCCTCCCACTATTACTCCATACCCCCTGTCCGGGCCTCTCCCCCCCCCAATCATGCCCACCCCCCTCCCATTCAATCCCGCATTGAGCTGATCATCCGGGCAGCAAGTCCTTCACACAAGTCTCCTGATTAGTTGGAAACCCCCCACGTCGTAAGCGTCATAATCATCAAATTGTTGATGGAGGATGGAGGATGCTATATGCAGAGAGAGGAGAGAGAGAGAGAGAGAGAGAGAAGAGAGAGAGAGAGAGAGAGAGAGAGAGAGAGAGAGAGAGAGAGAGAGAGAGAGAGGAGAGAGAGAGAGAGAGAGAGAGAGAGAGAGAGAGAGAGAGAGAGAGAGAGAGAGAGAGAGGGGAGCGGAGAGAGAGAGAGAGAGAGAGAGAGAGAGAGAGAGAGAGAGAGAGAGAGAGAGAGAGAGAGAGAGAGAGAGAGAGAGAGAGAGACGAGAGAGAGAGAGAGAGAGAGAGAGAGAGAGAGAGAGAGAGAGAGAAGAGAGAGAGAGAGAGAGAGAGAGAGAAGAGAGAGAGAGAGAGAGAGAGAGAGAGAGAGAGAGAGAGAGAGAGAGAGAGAGATCATTCCTGGGAGGCAAGCCCGGTGACTGGAAAGAAAGTCGCGGAATAAAAAGTCATAGAAAAAAAGTCACAGGAAAAAAAGTCAGATATTTTAGAACAGCTTAGAATCAATTTTGTTCTTCGCGACTACATGATCGATTCTCTCTCACTCTCTCCGTTCTCTCTCTCTTTCCAGAGCAAGGTTTGGGAGATACAGGGTGGACAGACAGACAGACAGACACACACACACAGAACAAATTTTATTATATAGGTATAGAAGTTGATGTGTAGCAGGCCCTGAAAAGAAATGAAAAGTGAATTTTACTCATGAATCAGAGACCATGATCCCCCCCCCCCCCCCCCCTCTGGTGAGATAGGCCTGCTTCGGTAAACTATGACATGTACTCATCTTTTGTTTTCATTTAAAGGGTCAATGTAAACTCAGTTTGTCTGTCTATATGTTTTACAGCTCAATGTGTTCTATGTGGAAGTTTTATTTCAATTTGGCTGTGCAGTTTCCCTACTGTAAGTTTTCATGACTGTGTGTTTCTGTAATCATGGAAGTGATCCAAAGTAATAAAGGTGGCTCAAAACTTTGCATCGATGGCTACATGTACACGAAACACTCAACCCGAAAAAACAAGATTTGGTGGAAGTGTGCCTGGAGGTCTGGTCGTCAGTGCAGAGGTAGTCTCAAAACAGATCTTCAGCAAGCCAATCCTGAGGTGGGGAAACCTCATAACCACCCTCCAGACCAAAGTCAGATCCGTCTCGCGAAAGTGAAACTTTCAATGAAACAGCAAGGTGCACAAACCAGAGACAAACCTTCACAGATATATATGGGTCTCTCTCCTGAAAACTGGTCCAATATGTGACATAGAAGCCAAAAAATAAAATTGGGCAAATTGAACAGAAAATGCATGCATAGAGTAGCTTTATGAATCAACTTTCTTATGAAATGAAAACAAAATCAGTCAAGGCTATCGTTGCTGGGTTTTATGACTTTATTTATATGCGTCCAGAGCTGGTAGCGCTGACAACACGGTGTCCTTCATTACATAATTTCATCAACTTAAATAAACTTTATGATGCATTTATCTCTTTAGAATAACAGACTGTCTTGAAATAAAGAGTTATGAATGATTTCATTAAAAACATTTTTTTTTAAAAGTTTAATATTGGTGTTGGTTTATACCGTCTTTGGATCTTACCATAATTGATTGTTTTATTTTTTGTTATATAATGTCGTGCCACTCAAAATGCCATTTATTTTATTTCAAATGTGTTACAATAGTTTCATTATTATCTCTGATATTCCATTAATTTGACAATTAAAAAATAAGTGTTAAATTAAAAAAAAAAAAATTCTGGGTAGCGCTGACAACAGGACACCATCTGGTAGCGCTGACAACATGGTGTCCTCCATTACATAATGTTACCCACTTAAATAGACTTTATGGTGCATTTATCACTTTAACATGGCAGACTTTCTTGAAATAAAGACTTACAAATGGTTTCATTTGCAAAATAATACAAAAGAAATGTGTTTAAATACTAGTGTTGGTTTGTGTCATCTATGCACATTACCATGGTTAATATCAAAATGTTGTTATATAATGTCTCACCACTCAAAATGACAATTTTTCATAGCGGACGTGTTAGAATAGTTTCATTACCACCAGCAATAACCCATAGATACGGTAATTTACAATATAAAGAGCTTAATAAAAATTTAAAAAATTCTGGGTAGCGCTGACAACAGGGACGCCAACTGGTAGCGCTGACAACATGGTGTCCTACATTACATAATTTTACCTACTTAAACAGACTTTATGGTGCATTTATCACTTTTAACTTACAGATTACCTTGAAATGAAGACATGTTTTCAATGATAGAAAAAAAAGTAAAATATAAAGAGCTTAATAACAAAAATAATTTCTGGGTAGCGCTGACAACAGGGACACCAACTGGTAGCGCTGACAACATGGTGTCCTCCATTATCATTACATGATTTTACCTACTTAAACAGACTTTACGGTGCATTTATCACTTTTAGCTCACAGATTACTTTGAAATGAAGACTTTTATATGTATCCAATGATAGAAAAAAAAAAAAAAGATTTAAATTTGAGAAACAAATTGTGTGCAACACAGACAACAAGATGGACGCCATTGGCATCCATCCACTAAAAGAACATTGTATGAATGAAATGTCTTGTGAATTGAAAGATATGTCTGCTACAAGAATAAATGTGTATTGTACTGGCAAATTTGGCCTTATGGTTAAGAACTTAACTCTGAACAAGCTATTCTACACATAGAAGGCCCATTCAGTGGCCAGGTAGCGCTGACAACGAGCCTTTTAGGGGTGGACACCATACTGTTTTTGTGCTCTCTTGACCAATCAAAACATCCCACACATTTGAAACTTTGTATGAATAATGATCTTTAGTAGTTGTTTGAAAGTAGTAAACTTTTGACTTGGGCAGAAGAAGTCCCTGGGTGAAAATTTTAATTATGTAGGTAGCGCTGACAACACATTTTGTGGACACGACAATGACCAAAGATTTTTAAAAAATTGTAAAAAATCTATTTAACAATTATATTTACTGTTCATGCACATACATTGTCAACAATATGTTTTTTGATAACTAAATAAGAAAAAAATGGGTCTTAGAGATTGTTGAGGCAAAGAAAATCTGCATTATTTTTTTATTATATTTGAGGACACCACATGTTGTCAGCGCTACCTGGTATTTAAAATGTTATTTTAAAACACACTTTTTGGTAAAATCCACAAAATTGTTACTATAAAGGAAGGACTACTACTCATCTTGAGTGTGCATGCATATGTGTGCAGAATCTTTTGTGGTTTCTGAAAAAATAGAAACTTTATGCAAGACTGTTGGGCATGTCACAAAACTAAGCTCCCAAAATGCCCATTTTTCAAGACAAAATTGTTTACTAAACACATTTTGGTACATGCACAGCTAAAAGAAACATTTTATATGATTCTTACAACTATTTAGAGCTGAAATACACAAATGAATGATATCTCATTGTTTTATTTGATTTTTTATTGTTTAATAAATAGGATAGGTCACAATGACCCAGTTTTCAGGAGAGTTACCCATATGCACAATCAGCAAGTCAATGTGACGATGAAGTGAGAATGCTTCTGCCGGCTGCCACCTCCTGTACAAGAGTTATTCGTAACCAGCGGCACACGCCTGTGCCTCAGCATCTTGGGGACCTTGGTGAGCTTCCACGTGAGTACACTGTAACCACAGGCCCCAACCCGAAAAACTTCATGATATATGACAATGGCAACAACCGAAATGATCATGTACTCGTGTTTGGTACAACTTCTAGCCTCAGACTTTTTGCTGCAGCTGAAACGTTCTACATGGATGGCAACTTTGCAATGTCACCTACCATATTCAAACAGCTCTATGTCATTCGTGTGTCTTGTGGGAATAATGTTGTGACTGCCGTGTATGCCTTGCTACCCACAAAGACTCGGGTGGTGTACGAGGAACTTTTCCAAGCTCTCGTAGACAAATGTGAGGAAATGTGTGTGTGTGTGTGTGTGTGTGTGTGTGTGTGCGCGTGTGCGCGTGCATGGTCTTAGAAGAGGATCAACATGGGAAATCTTGAATCATTATTAAGATTTATATTAATTACCTTAAATTTGTGATTTCTTGTCTGTAATATACTATCTTTATAGATCTGTATTTGATCATTCAAGAATTGATTTTAACAATGCATTACATTGAGCTTGGCCTGGCGGTCAGCAAGTGTGTGTGTGTGTGTACATGCGTGCGTGTGTGTGTGTATGTGTGTGACATGGTGATCGTGTACATTTGCCTTCGGGGATAGAGGATCGTGTACATTTGCTTTCTACCCTCCCCCTTCCAACTATTGTGTGTGTGAGTGTGTGTGCGTGCGTGCGTGCATGGTTTCATGCTTTTATAATATTCTTATAATCAATGTAAATTTTATTCATAATTTTTGACAGAATAAATACGGTCCGTCGAAACACCCGTTTTTTGTCTTTTTACCCAAAAAACCTCTGTTGATACCCCAAAATTGAAAAAAATCCGATTGGTACCCAAAAAACCTCTCTTGGTACCCCAAAAAACCGAGTCACATAAAACTCAGAAAGTTAGGGATAGGGTTAGGGATAGGGATAGGGTTAGTGATAGGTTAGGGATAGGGATTAGGGATAGTAAGATGTGAGCAGGAAAAGACAGACAACATAAAAATGTCCTGATTATATTGGTTTTCTCAAGTTTCCTTGTTTTTTGTGGGTACCAACAGAGGTTTTTTGGGTAAACGGACCCGAATAAATATTTAATTGCTTTGCCATTCGGTTGCTTGCTTGCTTGTTTGATTGATTGATTTGTCAGACGTTTCTGTTGTGTGTGTGACTTTTCTTCCTACCAGTACCAATTCTTGTGAGTTTTCTTCTGTGACTTTTTTTCCTGTGACTTTCTGTCCGGGATTCCCAAGCCCACCCCAAACCCGGAAATGAAGTCTCATTTTTTTCAAACTTTGAAATTTCAAAGTTTAATTCTCAAATCTTAGCCCACCAAACACCACAAATGGCACAATGAAAGCAAGATCAAATTTAAACTGAGTTTGGACTATCAATCTCTTCCAATTTTCAATCTGCAATTCTAAAATCTGACTAAAAAAGCAGACGAAATTCCAAATGTGACACTTCCTTGTCTGTTCAGTAGCCCTGTTACGGACGGCCATTCTTCAAGTTATGCCCTACGCGACATGCCCGTCCTCTTTTTGGTGACAACAGGTATGCAAAATAACGAAGCTTTCTGCAAATGTATCTAAGTTCTTATACTCACATATTGGAATCAAAACCAAAAGCAGAACACGAAAAATTGTTCCCATTTTTGCCACACTTTCCAAACAGTAGCTTCGCTTCAGTTTAGCTGCGACTTGTTTTCAAAATGCCATGTCCCACTTTAGCCTGTGCACGGAGCACTACTGTTCAAGTTTATCCACGCGCGAGCGTCCTGTCAACCTCACCAATGAGGATCTAATTTTAGGTTCATCGTGAATAATATCCCCTCACTTCAATAAAAAAAAAAAATGTAAAAGATATCTGCCTTGAAATACATTCTACTTAATATTTAGAGCCAATTCCTTACATTATTATTGCATAATTGTACTGTAATTATCAATCAAACTTACGGCACTATTTTCTCCATCTGTTATACGTTCGTTTATTGACTTGCAACAAGTGTCGTCTGCGCTACGAATTGGACAACTAGAAAAATCACTCCGCTGCCTACCTGTGTGTCACACGCACACAAAAGGGCAAACAGATTAATGTGGGTCAAGTACTTTGAGAATGAGAGGGTCAATAATTCTTTTCTTTACTTTATTGAAATTAGGGATGTACATCCCTGTTGAAATCAAATAACTTAATGGTGTTTTGTTTGGTTGTGAACACAACCAAACGAGGGGCTTTTAATAACTCTAACTTGGTTTCTAATGAGAAACTGCCATTATCAACACATGAAATCTACTGTTTATTGGAAAAATCTACTTACATCAACTCATCTGACTTTAGATCTAACATTTTTATGCACAGTAGATCGATAGTTAGTTTAGTGTACAAGATACGACTCAATTCATGGAAAACTAAATACTTGGAAACTAACTGTCTTTGTAGTGATAAATTATCAATTCATCACTTACTATTAGAATGCCCAGTATTGCTCTCTAAATATCGAATGATCAATATGGACTTTTTTCGTAAGTATGATAATACCAAGGATATTTTAAATGACGCAGAAATTGACATTACTATAATTGCAAAAGCAATGCTGTCCTCAACTATTGGAAGACTACTATAGAGGTTTTCTTTCCTTTTTTTTTTTTTTTTTTTTTTTTTTTTTAATATGTAGTTCTTATGCATGTTATTTTACCTTTTTGCTTTTTTTGTTTTTTGGTGCATGCTGTCTAAAATCACGATCTATGTGAAAAGACATTAAATTAAAGATTCATTCAATTCATTTCAAAAGGGGATAGAGAAGACCGCCGTTTCTGTATCCTGTAGGGTAAAGTAGTACGTGTATCATTACTAGCCCTAAACTATGTTGATTAACAATAGGCAATCGTTTATACATCTGTATTGTTAAAATTTAGGGACTTTTCTGGAGTTGCACTGCCTCCGGGCATTGCCTCCAGGATCGTTCCGACTTTTATATCTACTAATGTCCCATATGTGTATGTTTCAGACCCGACGACGTTAAACGGATTTTCATTCATATGTTGATTTTTTTTTTTTGTTTGCACCAAAAACTAATGTTTTGTGGTGTTAGGATTCAAAGTAGGCCTATGCAAATAGGAATGTGTGTCGAGGGGCGGTGCATGCATGCGTCCCTGGGAGAAGGAACGAGAGACACTTGTAAACTTTATTACGCAGAGGTAGATAGATAGAGGGAGGGGGGGGGGGGTAAGTTTTAAACAATGCCCCATTATGTTTTGTTCGGGCTAAAGGTTACCAAAGAAAACGGCCCCTGACGAAAACGGCCCTTGTCCTACTAAAACGAAAAGTAGGGCGTTTTCTCAGGTCACGGCTTTAAAGGGGCCGATGCACGGTGCGTGGGTCGGTATGCGGTAATGGAAAATCGTGGTACAGTTTAGTCATTTGAACAAAACTGAACTTCCATCCCTTCAGCAAAGGCGCCATCACCTCCGCCTGACCATGCTCTACAGAGTGGTTGAGGGGTTAGTACCGGCCTTACAACCTGAAGACTTCATCACCTATCACAAATCGAGCAGACTGATAAGATCCGGACTTTCTCACTCGTCGAACCCAATCAGGTCTTCAGTTAGAAACAACAACAAAGCAATAAAAGTTCCCTCCTCAAACACCGACCAGTTCAAAAACTCTTTCTTTGTTAGAACACCAACAGAGTGGAACCATCTGAATAACAGCACCGTCCAAGCCAACTCCGTTGAGGCCTTCAAAAGACAGCTATTAATCAACCAACATCAATAAACCGACTCTGCGCAATCTCTCCCCGTCGCAGTTATGCTAGACTACTGGATTGTAGTGATGTATTTGAAAGAAGAAGAAAGGGACTTTTTAAAATTTATTTTTTATTTTGTAAAGGGACTGATTCGCAAATTAGGACGCATTGGGGCTGGCTCTTCGTGCTGCAACCACGGAGATTAGTTGATCTTTGGGACCCCCCCCCCCCCCCCCCCCCGGGTCTTTGGGACCCACCCTGGGACCCCTCCTGGTCTTTGGCCCGGAACCACTCTGGGACCCCCCCCCCCCCCCCCCCACCCCGGGACCCCCCCACCCCCTCCTGGTCTTTGGGACCGACCCACCCACCCCTACCCACCCGGGACCCACTCACCCCCTACCAACCCCGGGACCCCCCCACCCCCCCTACCCACCCCGGGACCCACCCCCTACCCACCCCGGGACCCACCCACCCCTGGGACCCACCGACCCACCCACCCCTGGGATGTCTCCTGGGCAAAGGCTTTTCGGTAAAGGTAAAGATGTGCCTCCCTTCTTACATTTCTCAGCTCTCCACATTTTCACACCTGCCTTTCTTACCAAACATTAGAGCAAATTATCTTTGTTGAATAATTAATAAAGGCCATTATTTAATAGGACCACCCCCCGGCCCTAAGTAGTGCAGTACACACAACAGCCGCGGAGCATTTGTCACAGTCCTGGTTCATTGCGTTTTTCCGTCTTGCCTTTATCTTCTACTATTATTGAATGCATGTGTTTAATTATGTAAATGGGTGAAAATTAGTATTAACTATAGCAAACGATAGAGGATGAAGTACTCAATCTGCAGTAAGAAAGGCAAGACTGTTGATAGTAGAAGAAAGAAGATGTGCTTTCTCTATGTGTGCGTTTTAACACATTTTCTCAGTTGATGTGTGTGTGTGTGTGTGAGAGAGAGAGTCAAACTAGTGGTATGGGTTGACTCACAGGTGTGTGTGTGTGTGAGTGTGTGTGTGTGTGTATGTGTGTGTGTGCATGTGTGTCTGATCCGAGTGAGTCAATTTATTTGCCTTCTATGGTAGAAAGTGTGTGTCTGCATATCAGTGTGTGCGTCCGTACGTGCGAACGCGCGCACATGTGCACGCTTTGTGTTTGTCACAGAAAGAGAGGGAGACAGAGACAGAGAGTCATGTAATTATCTATCATGGGGTTTTTACCAGTGTGTGTGCGCAATGTGTTTAATTTGTACGAGCATACTCAGCTCGTATATATATACGAGTCTACCACCTCCATTAGAAGGGAACACAGTGTCCCGAAATATTGGGGTTTATTTATATTTATGTTTATTTCTTATTATTCTTATGTTATATATATATATACTTGTATATATAAACGTACAAGAATTGAAGAAGAAAAAACAACCACACCATTAAACTTTCCTCATATATATATAGTTTGCTTTAATAATAAAAAAAATTGTGTCCAATGTATAAGTTTGTGAACCTAAGAAAGAAACTCAATAACTTTAAATATTAACTTTACGATTTGTTCTGTGTTCTGAAAAGAATAAAAGAAAATAATGTGCTGATTTACTTTTTTTCCCAATGGGCGAGATAGACAATGCCTATGCAAAGACAGCTGTTTCGTCTTTGAGAAAGACTCTTCAGTCTGCATATCGGCCTGCAAAGAATGTCCACAGTGAACATTCAAACTGAGCTAGAAGACTTTCGGTAAAGGAGTGTGTGCGTGTGAGACTTGCTTGTTTGTGAACACTAAACTGGCCACGCCTTGAAAAGGGTCACTTTGCCTACTGATCAGAGCTCACGTTTTATTTGCTCACCCAGTTTTTCTTTTCCTTGGTTTGTCAGTTGAAGTTTTGTGACTCGCTAAAGCTGTAGACTACAGCGAAATATTGTCAACTTTTAATACAAGTGTTTTAAACGACCTCATCGACTTTGTTGTTATTTCCTGAATATATATATATAATATATATAAACGTACAAGAATTGAAAAAGAAAAAACAACCACACCATTGAACTTTCCTCTCTCTATATTATATGTGTATTCATCTGCATGTGGCTCTGTGTATGTACACACATAAGTTTCTCTCTCTCTCTGTCTGTCTGTCTGTCTGTCTCTCTCTCACTCCATTGAACAACGACAAAGGTGGAAACAAATTCAGCAAGACAACTATTCCTCATTCAATGTTTTTAATACAAACATCATAAATCAACACATAAACATGTGAAGTATGCACGACAGTCAATACCCGTCCTCTGGCACACACACACGCACGCACGCGTACGCGCACGGAGGGAGAGAGAGAGTTACTGAAGCTTATCTTCCCCTGATTTGTCACTAGGTGGCGCTTGCACGTAGGCCCTAAAGCCAGCAAAAGCCTAGGCATCCATTGTTGCTAGGTCTACTCTCTCTCTAGCTCATGTCTCTTTCTCTCTCTCTCTGTCTATCTCTCTCCCTCCCTCCTTCTCCCTCTCTCTCCCTCCTCTCTCTCTCTCTCCCGTCTTCTCCCCCTCTCTCTCTCTATCTGTGTGTGCATTTCTCTCTCTGTCTCTATATATCGGTCTATATATATCTGTCTCTCTCCTTCTCTCTCTCTCTCTCTCTTTCTCTATCTCCCTCTCTCTCCTGGTTCTGCTCCTGGTGTAAAAATAATTACTTAGATCTAAATGTTGTCAAAACCAAAGAGATGCTAATTGATTTTCGTAAAGATTCATTGCCTGTACCACAACTTGTGATTGATGGTGAGAGTGTTGAGAGAGTGGAGGAGTACCGATATCTGGGTACAGTCCTCGACAAAAAGCTCACATTTGACAGAAATGTTGAATTCCTGCATAAAAGATGTCAATCTCGGATTTTCTGTTTGCAAAGGCAACGAAACATCGGTGTTAATACAAGTGTCTTAAAAACTTATTATCGATGCTGTATTGAATCTGTTCTCACTTTATTTTATGAGTTGGTTTGGAAGTCTGAATGCAAGGAGTAAGCGAGTGCTGAGTGACATGGTGAATGTGTGTAGCAAGGTTGTGAGTGAAAGGCAAAAGAGTCTGGAAGTGTTGTATGCTGAGCGAGTGGTGCGAAAGGCCAGGCAGATAGCGACTGATGAGTGTCATGTTCTTGCCCACCATTATGAACTTTTGCCATCAGGACGCAGGTATCGAACTCTCAAACTGAAATCACGGGCACAAAAAACTGTCATATAGTACCACGTTCTATCCATCTCTGAAGAAGAAAAATGGTGTTTTACGTCCTCTCGGTCATAGACACATATGGGACATTTGTAAATACAAAGATGGTGGGAACAATACTGGCTGCAATGCCCGGAGGCAGTGCAACACCAGTAAAGTCCCGAGTTTTTATCAATATAGATATGTGTAGCGGTAACCACGCCTCGGATAAACCTCATCGGCTATGGGACCGCCACAATAAGTTGTATTAATTCTATCCATCTCTTAAATTCATTTCTCTCTCTCTCTGTCTCTCTTCTCTCTCAGTCCTTCTTCTATCTTGTTCTGATTGAAACAGCTAGTTGACTGCACTAATTGTTAAATGTTAATGTGTGGAGATACTATTATCATGTGTATTGATGTGTGTGTATTGATTGTTGATGACGAGAAGTATTCCAAATGTTGTTTGATTGACTGTTATAAGTTAATAATGGTTACTCTGTTTGAAATGTGCACATTTCTAAGTTCATGTAATGAATTTTAATAATTATTTGATTGGTATACAAGGATTTCCTGTTTTTGAATTTTACCAGAAAAGGAAGTTCCTTTTTTTTAAATTTGTCAAACAAGATTTGTGTGTCTACTGTATTTTTCAAACACTTTAAGATAAGCATTTGTATAAATTGTGGAAAAAGCAAACTAAAATACCTTCATAAATCAATTTTTGTTTTCAGCTGCAGGGGGACATTACCCCTGGACCCCGGCCTTTCAGATTTTTTCATTTTGTGTAGTTGCACCCATGACCATATCATTAGGGGAAGACGGGGTAAAAAGCGCATGGGCGGGTAAGAAGCCCACCCCAATTATCTCATGAAATGAAGCAAATTTCAGTCTCATTTTGCCCATGAGACGAGCGTTAATGTCTAGCATTCGTCTCATGGGCAAATTTGACTGAAATTTTCTTTATTTCATGAGATAATTGGGGTGGGCTTCTTACCCGCCCATGCGCTTTTTACCCCGTCTTCCCCTATATGATTTCTATTTTTAAAATGTTTTTTTTATTCTTTAGGAGTGGTTGTCATTTCTTCTTCTTCTTCGATCGCCCAGTTTCCTGTCAATTATGAGCGCAGATGCGTCATGCTGCCGTTATGTGCCTAACTAAGAAATAGTTAGGCCCAGCAAGTCCGACTTCGGCTGTAGGAGGAAATCATTTTGAAAGCGTTTCGTAAAAAAAAAAAAGGCAGGAGAATGAACAGGAAAGGCAGAAAGATAGTAGATGACAGTAAGCAAAGGGAAAAGGCAGAGTCAAAGAGAGTGACAGATTAGAGGAAGTTACAAGCACAGAACTTCCAGAAGGTGGGGGAACTACTTATGCAAAAGACCCCCCGGTATCCCCATGGTTGGAAGGTTGTCACTTGAAACCTCAAAGTATGCATGCAACAGTCATGCAATTTCAAAACATGCACACTACATCAATATTTTGTTAACTCACTCATGCATTTTGCAGACATATACAGTATGACCGAAACTGAGACACTCTTTAAACAGACAACCAAAAAATTTAATTCCTTTGTTTCCAAACATATAACTAACTCTGAACCAGAACTGAGAAACTTTTTAAAAGATGACCCCAAACAAACTTTTCATTTCTTTCTAGCTCAACAGAACAGAAAACTGAACACTTTCCTGTTTCTGTATGGGAAGAAACTTGTTCCCAAACATTTCGCAAATCAAATGTGCTTTCTTAGCTCAAGAATTATTAACATACAATGCAATTGACACTTTTTGAAAATAGTCTAAGAACTGACTTTCTTTCTTCGCTAGCCTTCTCTAGATTTCTCTTCGTCATTTAACTCATTTGCATCGCAACGATTTTGAATTATTAAAAAAACACCTCACAAATCACTCCAGCCATGCACACAAACAAAACGGACATAAACAAAAAAAAGACATGAAAGAAGATTACTACAGGTTTTTACTTCAGGTTTAGACTTATAAGGGAAGTGGTAGATCAGACTTGTATAGACATATAATATATAGAAAAACTCTTCAGCAATTAGTTACCCCACTTCAAACGCAAAATAAGAGGCAAAAGTGTTGTCTATGGGAGCGAGCAAGTTCAGAAGTGACCAAAGTGTGGTGTGCACACAGATTTACTTCCCTTGAAACAAATTCATCAAATTGAGGCATCAGAATAGTCTGAAGTCCAATCCTCTGAAAACCGCGATAAAAGGGCCATCAAGGCCCCAGACTAAACAGAGACAACACTGAAATGAGTTCCCAACATCACCAAAAAAGGCTTAATATAGTGAAAAATCACTATAAAATGCTATTTAACAGAAAAGATAACACTGAATAAAAAGCCAAAACCTCTGACAAGAGAAGCCAATCCTCTGTCAGAAATTCTTAATCCTCTGAAATTAGCAGATCCTCTGACAATTCTGATGCCTGATTAATTGACAGCTTAGATATTAACCCTTTCACCGCCAGCCATTTTTCAGCCCAAAAATGCCATTAAACTTAACTGAGAAGAGAGAAAAACAATCTGCAATATTGGGAATTCCTCTGTGACATATTTAACATAAGGCATATCCTTACCTCCCAAAATTAAGGAAAATAGGATATTTGGATAACAGACCCTGATTTGATGCCTTTTAGTGACATGGGTGTTAAACCATTGTGGTGCATAAATGCGACATTGGCGGTGAAAGGGTTAATTCCGGCCATATATGGGTGGAACATTTTTGGAATTTGGTCATCCAGCTGACTTCAGAATTAATTTTCATCTACAGTTGAACCTCTCTTATAAGACCTTCAAAGTTCATCCTGAATGAGGTCTTATAAGGGAGGTGATTTTAATACTTACAAAGAAGAGCAATGTCTCAGAGCAGTAGGTCTTATGTGGGAGGGAGTCTTATAATGGGAGGTCTTGTAAGGGAGGTTCCACTGTATTGCAATTCCACTCCTCAACATTGCTGATGCTGATGTGCTCCTCCTCCTTCTTCGTTGGCTCAGACAGTTTCCTGTCATATGAGCGCAGATGCGTCATGCTGCCGTTATGCGCCCAACTAAGAAAGAAATAGTTAGGCCCAGCATGTCCGACTTCGGCTGAAAAAATCTTTGTAAGAATTTATATTTTTTTTAAAGGGCAGGAGAATGGACCAGTAAGATAGAAAGATAGCAGATGACAGTAAGCAAAAGGGAAAAGGCAGAGTCAAAGAGAGTGATGGATTAGAGGAAGTTACAAGCACATAACTTCCAGAAGGTGAGGGAACTATTTGTACAAAAGACCCCCCGGTATCCCCACCGGGGGGTATGATGTGCTCCTGAAACCAGTTAAAAATACCAGCTTCGACCAAAGTTTCCTTCAAGCCATCATGATGACAATTACGTGTCTTTTGACGCAGGCCCATTATTGTGGGCATGATGTAGGGGAAGACGGGGTAAAAAGCGCATGGGCGGGTAAGAAGCCCACCCCAATTATCTCATGAAATGAAGCAAATTTCAGTCTCATTTTGCCCATGAGACGAGCGTTAATGTCTAGCATTCGTCTCATGGGCAAATTTGACTGAAATTTTACTTTATTTCATGAGATAATTGGGGTGGGCTTCTTACCCGCCCATGCGCTTTTTACCCCGTCTTCCCCTACACACAAACAACGGCCTTACATCAGACCTCAAGTCCTCTTAAAGACCCCCCACGTCACGTGTCAAAATAACGGTTTTCACGTGTTTCCCCTCTTATAGCTGGTAAGAAATCTTAAGAAATCTTCCTAGCATAAGAGGGAATGTGTCACGTGACGTGGGGGGTCTTCAAAGACTTGAAAAAAACACACAACCCACCAACACCGTAGTTCCTGTGGCAGCGAAGTTTCGGTTTATTTAAAAACCTTTGACGAGCTAAAACAGTTGGCCAACTGACAAAAACAACAAGCTTGCAAACATCCCAAATAAATTATAAAAAATAGTGAATAAAGTTCGGAGTTTCAGAGTTTGGGAGAAAAAAAGGGAAGAGAAAATCAACAAGTGCATCTCCGAGCTACTCCGAAATCGGAATGTGTCGGCTGTACACACAGCGGGGATACCATTGAGAACTGAAAACAGGACGCACGCACGGACGGATGGACGGCCGGAAAGAAGTGGGACATATCGGGCCTGTGACACAAAGGGACTATAGGGCACAGCTTAGCGACTCGGGAACTTATCTGCCGCTTGGCGATGCGCGTGTTGCTTTTTTTTTTTTTTACTACACACTAATCATTAAAAACGCATCAAAACAGCACGTAACTGAATAGTTTTTTTATATATAGCCTTGGGGTTCGGACCCGTGATTTGAGCGCGCGCGATCATGCGCACACGCGCGCGCACAGAAAAATTCATGACAACTGTGTTATAGACCATTCATCAAGAAATGTTTGTGAAAAAAACCTGCATTGAAATACATGCCAAACTTCGCGAGATATTAGCGATTATGTGTTTCGGGGTTTGAACCCCGTAACTGGCGCGACCTTGACCTTAATGTAAAACTAAATACATCAGTAGATAGCTTGCATCTTGGCAAACTAGTAGGGGAAGACGGGGTAAAAAGCGCATGGGCGGGTAAGAAGCCCACCCCAATTATCTCATGAAATAAAGAACATTTCAGTCAAATTTGCCCATGAGACGAATGCTAGACATTAACGCTCGTCTCATGGGCAAAATGAGACTGAAATTTGCTTCATTTCATGAGATAATTGGGGTGGGCTTCTTACCCGCCCATGCGCTTTTTACCCCGTCTTCCCTTATACCAAATGTGATGATGATAGACTGAATAGTTTTTGAGAAAAACGGACGAGTAGCCGGACGGAGGCACGCCGAACGGACGCCGCCGGACGGACGGACCAGAGAAAAAACAATAGTTCCCCGAACCTTCGGCTCGGGGACTAAAACACACACATGCACGCACGCACACACGGCCCAAACACATGGGGGAGCATGCAGCGCTTCAGACAACGCACCACACACAGTTCAGCAACTGCATCAATTTGTAAAGCACTTTGGCGATACCCAAATCGAGAGTGTTTGAGTTTTCTGACTAAAACGAATGCTTCAAGCTCCAATCTCTAAAAATAACCAAAAAAACAAGAGGCAAAGCCTTCAAGGCTCACTCGAACAAGCACATGTGGGACAACAACAAAGATTGAGGGGGGTGTCTAAGGTACAAGATTGCCAATGCAATTTTAAGGTACAAATGAAACTATCGTTAATGGATACAACATTAAAAAAGAAAAGAAAAAAAGTGCTTGTGCCAAGAATCGAACCCGGAACCATTGGCATAACAGACAGACGCTCTACCAATGAGCTATTGAGGCTTTCAGTGTTGATGAGTTTCTTAACTCATGTTGCCTGTTGAATACTCTCTAACCCACTAATCTCAAATGTTATCTGTTTGTTATCTGTTTACAGTGTTGCTTTAAGTATTTAATTATTCAAATCATTATTGTTTGAAAGCTTGCATAAACATCTATATGCGTTCAAAGTTTGAACAATGTACGCCTTCTATTTCCCGATAAAATGCCAACGTTAAAGTTTGGAGATTTAAGACCACAGACGCAACACACACACACACATCCGAACAACTATCACACTACAGTACACCCCGCTTATAGTAAAGTGCAGGGGATATAGTAGTTTTTATGATATTTTTTATCTTATCCGATATTGTTTTTCAAAGTCAAAGCTAATGTAAAATACTAAATATAAACCCATCCTACCCCTTCCTCATATGGTTTGAGGTTCAAAAAGGTGATTGGGTTTATATACATGGTCTATTTCCCTGTGCACAAAACAAAACTAGCTGTAAAAGCATATAGTGTACAACCTCTAGCTTCCAGAATCGCCTTTGAATCTATTCATGCATGCACACGCACGTGCGTGCGCGCACACTCACACACACACACGCACCGTGACCGAACAATTTGCCTGCGGACATTTCGCCTATGGACACTTTGCCTACGGACATTTTGCCTACTGGACATTATGCCTACAGACATTATGCCTGATAATAGATTATCATCCCTGCAATAAAATATCGCATTTTTTTGATGCTACAGCAAAACCCAGTTATAAGAAAATCGAAGGGAGATAATTTTTTTGTTTTCTTATATCCGTGTTTTGTTATATCCGAAACTCGAATAAAAGAAAACATTTTGATTTTTTCTTTCTTATAACCGAGTTGAATGGGGGAAAAGGGAAAAAATAAAAGAGAAAAAGAGAAAAAAATAACAGAAACATAAAACGAAGAAAAAAAATGCTTTTACATAAATTGGTGCATGAAAAAAAAGGAAAAAAATGCAAAACAAAGGAGGAAAAAAAGAAAGAACAGAACAGAAAATTAAAAACAAAAATGAAGGCAGACGTGGTGTGAGTTGCATGATGAGCGAGCAAGATAGCGGAGAGCAGATGAATGAGTGTGTGTGGTGTGAGAGTAACATATTTGTTTAAATGTCAATTTCTGTTTCTTGTTTTTAATCAATATTCTAATTTGGATGTATAACTTACTTTACACAGTGGAAGACAATTTTGTATTTGCGTTTGTACAATGCCAATGGACAATAAAGAAACTTGCGACCTATGACTCATGTTTTACATCATAAAATCAAAATACAACAAAACTCGGTTATAAGAAAATCGAAGGGAGATGATGTTTTGCTTATTACCATATCCAAATTTTCTTATATCCGAAACTCGGATACAAGAAAACATTTTGAAGTTTTTCCCCTTATAAACAAATTGAAAAGGGAAAAAAGAAAAGAAAAGAAAGACAGAAAAACAAAACGAAGAGAAAATCCTTTTTCCTAATTTGATGCATGTCTTGCATCATAAAATCAAAATAGTCTACTAAGAAGAAGATTTAAAGGTGCCTACAACAACTTAACTAAGAAGCCTTTTTTTGTCTTTTTACTGTTATCAAATGCGTACCCCTTCACCTTTCTTGTACTGAATTATTACCATTTACTGTCCACCCATGCAGCTTTTCATCGATCGTTTGCTTTTATGTGTCCACATATTCAGTTAGTTGTATTTATCTTCTTAAAGAAATGAATTGCCTTTTCCTCTCTGCCATTGCTGCTGAAAATGTAAGGATGGACAGTCTCTCTACCACCAACACAAAAGTACTCATATTATTTTCTTCTGCTCAACATTTATTTTGCACAGAATACTGAAGGAAAGTATGGAATAAAGGAACGAAAACAACTCAATTAGTCTTGTAATCAAGTGCCTGTACTGTTTAGACTGTCTGTTTCACAACTGGTATGAGGTAAACTTTCCCTTTTTGGAACGACTTCAATTTTCTCAGAACATCCTTTCCAACTCATTTTCAAAGACACACTGACCCAACACAATTAAATTCCTTGTTTTGTCTGGGTAGCTGTGACCCACATACAAATTCCCCAAACTTCAAATTGAGGCTGCTCTTTAAAATGTTTCGTTTTCAATTGGGGGCATTTGTATGGGAGTCAAACCTGGTCAAAACAAGATTTCTTACCAGCTATAAGGAAAACACATGGAACCCGTGATTTTGACACGTGATCTGGTGGGTCTTTAAGAAAATGTTGTCAATGGTAATTCGCTTATAAGTAAATAGAACTCGCTTATAAGAAAATGAACTGCAAACCAACTCGCTTGTATGACATAATTTTCTTATATCCAAGTTTCCATTGCGGATGGGAGAAGGAATTTGCTTGCTTATAACCGAGTTTTCTTATAAGCGAGTTTCTTATATCCCAGTTTTGATCATAGATAAGAAAGAAGAAGTTCCGCAGGGAATTTTTTTTGCTTCATTGTAAGCGAGTTTTCTTATAAGCGAGTTTCTTATAAGCGGATTCGGCTGTATATATATTTTTTTCGGATTCATTTTTTCCCACTAAGTAATGAGGGGAAAGAAACATGTTTTTGAGTGCCTTTCAATTTCGTTGATGAAGGTGGGTAGAGGGAGTAGTGAGGCTGTGACGTATACATTGATGACGTATTTACAAAGGTCAGGAGGAGGACAATTTTTTTTTGGTAACGAGGAGGAACCACAAATGACTTTACTATATAATACTGTTTATTTACTACGTAATTATAACCCAGTTGTTATTATGGGTGAGGGAGTGGTGAGACTGTGATGCATACATTGGTCACGTATTTACAAAGGTCACGAAAAGGACTTTTTTATTTTTTTTTTGTAACCCAGGAGCCAGTCCTGTGGGGAACCAAAAGTAACTTTACTATAGCAGTTTTTTTTTATTATAACCGAGTTGCTACTATCCGAGGTCTATTTAGTAATAAAACAGTAGACCTTTGGCCGGGAACCAGTGCTTTCCTTTACTGTAACCGAAATTTCTTATAACCGAGTTTACTATAAACGGGGAGTACTGTATTGGGGTCTGCAACGAACACCTTTTGCAAGAGTGAATGCCCTTGGTGGGTGGGGGAAGATGGTTCAGTACTGACCAAACAGGGGGATAACTCTCGCCAATAACCCTATTTGATGCCACTAAATGGCTGCCTTTCGCAAGAGTGAATGCCCTTGTCAGTACTGACCAGCAAGGGAATCACTCTCACTGTCAAGGGCGTTAATAACCCTAGTTGCAGAGGCCTATAGACTCACTTCGTGTTAGCAAGTTAACACGAGTGAGCCAAAAATGAATGTCACATAGCTGTATAGAAAGAATTGTTTGCACTCTCTGTGCTGAACAAAGCAAAAAGCAAAGAACACCCATTTCTGAGATAACTTTTTGAGTGATATAAGTCAAGGTTCTTTCCCTGCTGTACTTCTTCTTCTTCTGCGTTCCCAGGCCATATGGCCATATTGGGTAAGGTACGCATTTGTCCGTTTTTACTGGTCTCCCCGACTAGAGAGTATGTTTGCAAAAATTTTTTGTTTCTTAAATTTTGTTTTTCTTTTATCCAAGGACAGATTGTAAGAATAGGCATCGCCTAAAATCTTTATCCTTGTCAAATAAAGTTTTCCAGTGTCCAGTGTCCAGTGTCCAGTACAGCCGGCACATTCCGATTTCGGAGGAGCTCAAAGGAGAAAAATGATTTGGAAGATTTGTTTTGGAAAAAAAAGGCAGGAGAATGGACCAATAAGTCAGAAAGATAGTAGATGATAGAAAGCAAAGGGAAAAGGCAGAGTCAAAGAGAGTGACAGATTAGAGGAAGTTACAAGCACAAAACTTCCAGAAGGTGGGGAAACTATTTTTATGAAAGACCCCCCGGTATCCCCACGGGGAACCCTACTGTACAAAATGCTCAAGCAACACAGCCACACCCCACGCTTGAGTATATATATATATATATAAACGTACAAGAATTGAAGAAGAAAAAAACAACCACACCATTAAACTTTCCTCTTATATATATAGTTTGGTTTAATAAAAATTTGTTTGTGTCCAATGTACACGTATCAGTTTGTGAACCTAAGAAAGAAACTCAATAACTTTAATCTTAACTTTACGATTTGTTCTGTGTTCTGAAAAGAATAAAAAAGAAAATAATGTGCTGATTTACTTTTTCTCCCAATGGGGGAGATAGACAATGCCTATGCAAAGACAGCTGTTTCGTCTTTGAGAAAGACTCTTCAGTCTGCATATCGGCCTGCAAAGAATGTCCACAGTGAACATTCAAACTGAGCTAGAAAACTTTCTCCAAGAGAAAGGTTGTCCTCTTTGCACCAGATTGAAAGTCCACAATAAAAGCAAACCAGCACTTAATTCAAAAGAAATGGTAAAAATCTTGTGTAAAATAACAAAAATAATAATGTTCTAAAATTACAATCCCTCGAAGAGAGTAGAAGAGATGGGATGCCATGTTGGTGGATCCAGTGAAGGATTCAATAGGGGAGGTCATAGAAATCGTAGTAAACACCAACATACTCCCAGTGAGGAGGAATGTAGAGAGGTGTGCCTGGATCAGGTATATATATATATATATATATATATATATATATATATATATATATATATATATATATATATATATATATATATATTTTAGGCACTGGAGTTTCTGAACTCATATATAGACCCTTTTTCATAAACCTAACAAGACGCGGGTGGTGCCCCAAATAACCGGTCATTTTTGCCTCTGAAGCATGGTCGCAGACAGCGCAATTCATGCCGTACTAGAGCAACGCCGAGTAACGGTAACGCCTGGTAACGATAACGCCTAGTAACGGTAACGCCAAGTACTGGTAACGCTGAGTACAGCAAATTTGAAGAGATTCGGTTAAGAAACGGCGGAGTTATAAGGCCCCGTTTCCTGTTGGTGCTGCTCTGAGAGTGACGCGCTCTCCCTAGTAACGGTACTGCACTGTAGCCTAGTCCTTCCTTGTATAACTGTGTCAACTAGGTAAGTACCACGCCTATTGGCCACTGCAACTAGGGTTATTAACGCCCTTGACAGCGAGAGTTAAGCCCTTGTTGGTCAGTATCCAAAAGGGCATTCACTTTTGCAAAACGAAAAGGCAGACATTCAGTGGGCTCAAATAAGGTTATTGGCGAGTCAATCCCTTGCTTGGTCAGTACTCAAGCATCTAGCAAGGGCATTCACTCTTGCAAAAGATGATCGTAGCAGTGGCCAATAGATGCACAAAATTTACCCTGATTTTTGTTCTGTACAAATACAGCCCAATATCTTGAGGTGAAGTGGCATACCGTTTCCTTGTCGACTGTCTCGGTGATGCACACATGACGTCACCACACTTGACATCTCCGGAAAAAAAGCCGAAGCCTTTTGCTTCCAAGCCTTGCCTCACAAGTTGTTTGTTCGTTGTTGTACCCTGGCTCAAAGGCCTCAGGGATCATCCCAACAGCCAGGACACGCTTGAACACCATGGTACAAATGTTAGGGATGAGATCGAGAACATTACGCGTGTGACCCGTTTTTGATTAACCCCGCCACGTGGCGGGCAGCCACACTCCGACTTCGGAGGATTTGGGAGACTGATGATGTTACGCTAGGAGCTTGCCATGGCTAAAAAACAACCCGGCCCTAGGCAGAACGCAACAACCATTTTGACGTAGTCTTGGTGTTATAGCTTATGTTAACTTAATTCAATTCGAATGTAGGGGGTGTGGAGCTCACAACTGAGGAGGTTGCAAAATACTCTTCCTCCATGGCGGAGGAGAGGGTTGAGGGATCAGCAGTGGGATTTTGATGTAGCCTTGGTGTTCTAGCTTATGTTAACTTAATTCAATTCGAATGTAGGGGGTGTGGAGCTCACAACTGAGGAGGTTGCAAAATACTCTTCCTCCATGGCGGAGGAGAGGGTTGAGGGATCAGCAGTGGGATTTTGATGTAGCCTTGGTGTTCTAGCTTATGTTAACTTAATTCAATTCGAATGTAGGGGGTGTGGAGCTCACAACTGAGGAGGTTGCAGAATACTCTTCCTCCATGGCGGAGGAGAGGGTTGAGGGATCAGCAGTGGGATTTTGATGTAGCCTTGGTGTTCTAGCTTATGTTAACTTAATTCAATTCGAATGTAGGGGGTGTGGAGCTCACAACTGAGGAGGTTGCAGAATACTCTTCCTCCATGGCGGAGGAGAGGGTTGAGGGATCAGCAGTGGGATTTTGATGTAGCCTTGGTGTTCTAGCTTATGTTAACTTAACTCAATTCGAATGTAGGGGGTGTGGAGCTCACAACTGAGGAGGTTGCAGAATACTCTTCCTCCATGGCGGAGGAGAGGGATGAGGTGTCAGCAGTGGGATCATCCGGGGGAATTCCAGCTTCCTCGCCGTCTCCCGCAGAAGGCTGAAAGAAGGATAACAATACATAATCCATTGGTTCCTCCGCCTCTTCTTCTTCTTCTGCGTTCCCGGGGTCGTAAATGGGTAAGGTACGTATGTGTCCGGTTTTCAGTTCTAACTGGTCTCCCCGCTGCGCACAGCCAACACATTCCGATTTCGGAGGAGCTGAAAGGAGAAACATCATTTTAATAACAAAAACCAAACAAAACACCAATTAATGGAGCAAGATATTTTGAGGGGCCTGGCCCTCTTTATCAACCCATGGAAAAAATTCACTTTTTTTTTTTGCATGCAGAATTCCAACCTTGACAATTAATTCTTCGCAACAAGAAGTAAAAACTATCTATCCACTCTTGGTTCTGGTGTGCCTATACATACATCTGTATCGTTAAAAATTCAGGACTTTCCTGGAGTTGTACTGCCTCCGGGCATTGCCTCCAGGATCGTTCCCACCATCTTTATTTCTATTAATGTGTCTGTTTCAGACCGGAGGACGTTAAACGGATTTTCATCATCATTGGTTCTGGTGTGTTTACAGTGGAATCTAACAAGCTTTCAAAACCAAAAAAACCAAAGAAAACAGATTCAAATCGGCAGCGGTCTTTCCAAGGCGCATATTCCCCCACACGGTCACTGTAGCGATGCAGAAAAGTTGAAAACGAGCGCAGGGGAAGAGAGACAGGGAGCAAAAATGTGATATATATATATCGTACAATATTAACCCTTTCACCGCCAAAGTCGCATTTTAGCATCACAGTGATTTAAGACCTATGTCATTGAAATTGGGGTCTATTATCCAAGGACCCTATTGTCTTAGTTTTGGGAAGTAAGGATAGACCTTATTTTATATATGTCACAGAAGACTCCCCAATACTGCAAATGGATTTTGTTCTCTACCCAGGTCAATTTAACCCTTTCGCTGCCAGCCATAAATACCATTAAACTTAACTGGGTAGAGAAAGTAAAATATCTGCAATATTGGGAATTCCTCTGTGACATTATATTATATAACAAGCAATGCCAAATGTTAAAGACCTACAGAGCCGGCTGTCAAAATCACGTATTCACGTGTTTTCCCTCTTATAGCTGGTAAAAAATAAATTTTTTTGACCAAATGTTGCTCCCATACACATTGAAAACGAGGCATCACTTTAAAGAGGAGCCTCGGTATACGAGGACAGTCACGAAAACGAGGCATCACTTTAAAGAAGAGCCTCGATCGCATACGAGGACAGTCTAAATGCGGACAACATCGACCCAGAAAAAAACAAGGGACTTAATCCAGCCGGGCTCTGTGGGTCTTTAAGAATGGACAAAGTTTGCCGTTACACCAAACTAAAACAAGCGCGGATTCGCAATCGTTTGTGGCGTGCGACAATTGAAAACGAAACATCATTTTAAAGAGCAGCCTCAATTTGAAGTGCAGCCTCGATTTTGAAGTGCGACAATTTTGGACCTACCGACAGACCGACAAAAGTGAGTTATAGGTTGTGGCTTGTGCCACAAACAAAAAAAGCGCGGAATCGCAATAGTTTGTTGCACGCGGTCTATTTTTACCACTCCAATCATGAGTCACCTCCCCTGGCTTTTCAATAATTTTAATCTGTAAACCAGAATGTTATCTCTGCACCATTTCGTAACTTTTTATATCTTTTGGAAAACATTTAAAAACTATGTATCCTACTTATACTCATCGAAAGAAGCACCGCATACTCGTCGTGTCTGTTGTAGTGTCTGTATTACGTATGTTTATTATTTTGTACACACTTTAAAACATTACATCATTTTAAAGAGCAGCCTCAATTTGAAGTTGCTAGCTCGATTTGAACTCCTTATCATTTCAAGAATGTCTTAACTTGCGTTTTATGAGAACCTCCATACCCCTTCTCCATTATACGTATTGTCCATGTTCTGTCTATGTCTGTCTTGTAAATGTTTTTTCTTCATTTTTCACATACCCAACTAATACACAATGTCCCATATGTGCCTTCCAGGGCCGAGAGGACGTAAAACCCAAAAATTTCCTTCCTTCCTCGATTTGAAGTGCGACAATTTTGTCAATATGTGTGACAATTCTGGACAGACCGACCGACCGACTGACGGCGACAAAGTGAGTTATAGGTTTGTGGCTTGAGCCACAAACAAAAAACCACCCCAAAACAGATCGATGCGAAGAAAGAAAAAAACAGGTGAAAATAAAAATAAATGTCAAGCATTAAGCCAAACGTTAAGAATGGACAAAGTTTGCCGTGACAGCAACCTCTGTAAATTAAAACAAGCGCGGGATTCGCAATCGTTTGTGGCGTGCAAACAGTTGGAAAACGAAACATCATTTTAAAGAGCATCAAATTTAGCGTCCCTCAATTTGAAGTGCAGCCTCAATTAGAAGTGCGACAATTTTGGACAGCGACAGACAGACTGACAAAGTGAGTATATAGGTTTGTGGCTTGTAGTCTTCCAAAAGTCCTATTAAATCCTATAGCCACAACAAAAACTATCTCAGATCGATGGAAGAAAGAAAAGGGAAAAATAAAAATAAATTGTCAAGCATTGTCAAACGTTAAGAATGGACAAAGTTTGCCCTGACAGCAACCTGTATATTAAAACAAGCGCGGATTTGCAATCGTTTGTGGCAGCGGTCTATTTTTACCACTCCAATCATTACATACACTGAGTCGCCTCCACTGGCTTTTCAATAATTTTAATCTGTAAACCAGAATGTTATCTCTGCACCATTTCGTAACTTTTTATATCTTTTGGAAAACATTTAAAACTATGTATCCTACTTATACTCATCAAAAGAAGCACCGCATACTCGTCGTGTCTGTTGTAGTGTCTGTATTACGTATGTGTAGGTCAAGTATTGCCAAAACGTTAGAGAATGGACAAAGTTTGCCGTCACAGCAAAACTAAAATAAAAAAACAACACATTTTCTTCCTTTGTTTATATTGGACCATCCCCCCCCCCCCCCCCCCCCCCCCGTGGGGATACCGGGGAATCTTTTGTATAAATAGTTCCCCCACCTTCTGGAAGTTCTGTACTTGTAACTTCCTCTAATCTGTCACTCTCTTTGACTCTTGCCTTTTCCCCTTTGCTTTACTGTCATCTACTGTCTTTCTAGCCTTACCAGTTCCATTCTCTTGCCTTTTTTCAAGAACGCTTTCAAAAAAGATTTCCTCCAGCCGAACAGCTGGGCCTAATTATTTCTTAGTTAGGCGCATAACGGCAGCATGACCGCATCTGCGCTCATAATTGACAGGAAACTACTGTTCTGAGCGATCGAAGAAGAAGAAGGACCACATTTCTGGGGCAGTGGCTGGATGCCTCGTGCCTCCATACGGGGAGCTGGAAGACCACACCCCCCTCCACAAGTCTCTCTCCCTGTGGGAATACTGGAGGTTTTTTTGGTAAAAAAATGTCCCCCGCCCCCCCCCCCCCCCCCCCCCCCCCCCCACCCCTCCCCCCCAGTTCTGTGCTAGTATCTTCTCTGAATCTGCCAGTCTCTTTGACTCTGCCTTTTTCCATTTGCTTTCTATCATCTATTTTTCTGACGCTATTGGCTTCCATTCTCCTGCCTTATAAAAAAAATATCTTCCAAATAGTTTTTTCTTGCTTGAGCTCCTCCGAAATCGGAATGTGTCGGCTGTACGCATGTGGGGAGACCAGTGTAAAGAAAACTGAAAACCGGATACACACATAATCTTACCCATTATGGCCATATGTTATGTTTTTGTCAATGCAGTGTGTCAGCTGGACTCTACAGCGCAGACAGACTGACTGACACGCAAACAGACAAACAAGAAAAACGAAGAACTCATTTTCTTTGCTTTGGTGAGTTGGTTGGATGTACAGACAGACAGACAGACAGATCAACAAGCTAAAAACAGCCACAAAAAACAGAACTAGAAAGAACGGATAGACAGACAAACAGACAGATAAAAAACAAAGAAGAATACAAAAGCACTCTTACCGTATTTTTCAGATTAGGCGAATAGGGCAATTTTTAAGAAAAATCTGGAAAAAATTATAAGTAAACAGGCGCTCGGGTCTCGTTTATATGTGAGCTGAAGGCAATAGAAAGTCGAAGCTTCAGTGCCGCATTATGCGTCCTGTAAACGCTTACTCGACCACGCTTGGTACTGGGCCGCCATATAAACAGTAGTGGGCTCAGGTTTTAAGTAATCAAACTTCCCGTTTGAGCTGCTTCCTGTTGTTGTGTTTGAGCAATCCTTCACAAAACCTGATAATAATTATGGCGTTTAACAGCTCTACTATACAATACTTTTTACATCCAAGTTGTATGGTTACGGCGTACTGTATGACGGTATCTTCTGCACGATTTTGTGCATTAATATGGGCGCCCTCGTATGGCTAGGCGCAATACGTCGAAATTGGAGAAAAAGATATTGTCCTTATACACGCACTAAATGACTGGTTACCTTGTCTTTGTTGCGGCGTGTGCGATGGCTGTACAGCACAGACATACACTGACAGACTGACAGACAGACAGGACAGACAGACAGACAGAAAAACAAAAAAGAGCATCTATAGACAACTCACCTTAGTTGCGGTAGATGTGGGGTAGGCTGGTAAAGGCGAAACAGCCTCCCGAGATCTCCGCTCACTGACAGAAAAAGTGGAAAACATAAATCAGTGTGTGTTTGTGTGCCTGGTGCAGTTGGTGGATGCCTCGTGCCTCCCATACGGCGGAGCTGGACGACCCCGACACCTCATGAATGAGTCTCCCCCCTCCCCCTGCCCCCCCGTGGGGATACCTGGGGTTCTTTCGTACAAATAGTTCTCCCACCTTCCGGAATTTCTGTGCTTGTAACTTCCTCTAATCTGCCACTCACTTTGACTCTGCTTTTTACTATGCTTTCAATCATCACTATCTGACTTATTGCCATCTTCTGCCTTTTTTCCCCAAAAAAACACCCTTCACGAATTGATAAACTTTTGTTTTAGCAGAGAATAATTATCTGCTTCAGGTGAATATAGATAT
>CM065713.1:10186536-10196536 GCA_017654935.2 Phymorhynchus buccinoides
TGAAATGGGTTCTTTCTCTTTCTCAGCGGATGAGTCACGCGACAGCCGATCGTTGCTTCGGGTCGAGCTTTCTTCCGCCCTTGGGTACCGGGACGGGGCCCTTCGGGTCAAGTCTAATTCAGCGTAATGGAGCCCCTGAGTAACCTCCCTTTCCTCCTCTTCGCTAGCCGCGGCGGCGGTGGCGCCCTCCCCTCTTCTATCGGCGCCGTTCCACCTCTGCAGACACACACCAGAACCAAGAGTTTGGGGTTTAGTTTCGGAAGAAAAAAGGTTTCTGAAACTGCCTTTGGTTAGTCCTAACTGAAAAAGAACCTCTCCCCCATGGGGATACCGGGGGGTCTCTTGTATAAACAGTTCCCCCACTCTTCCGGGAGGAGAGTGAAAGGTTCTGTGCTTTGTAACTTTCTCTAATCTGTCAGTCTCTTTGATTCTGCCGTTTCCCTTTGCTTAGTGTCATCTACTATCTTTCTAATCTCACCGGTCCGCCATTCTGCCTGCTTTTTTCTATAAATTCTTACAAAGATTTCTTCTAGCCAAGTCGGGACATGCTGGGCCTAACTATATTTCTTAGTTAGGCGCATAACAGCGGCATGACGCATCTACGCTCATATGACAAGGAAACTGTCTGAGCGAACGAAGAAGAAGACTGAAAAATAATTTTGTAATCTGGACGGTTTCACTATTCCAATAAACTTTCGTTGTTGTTTTTACCCCACTAGTAATGGGTTTTTTTGTAATGTGGAAGCTTTGTTGTTGTTAATTGAAATATAATTGAATAGAAACCAGATTAAATGTTTCTGAATGGTATATCTAGATTGCTGTTCTTCCTCGTTTCTTGTGGAAATCAGAATACAATTTATCTATGAGAAAATAAGTTATGAGGTGTTTTCAATGTGTTTTGTTGTTGTTGTTGTTTGTTTTGAAGAATGAGCCTATGAAAGCATATTTCATTTAGCAACTAAAGATGTATTTACAAGAGCAAAAAAAATGTATTTTTGACTTGCAGATTATTTCCCCCAAAACATGCACAAGAACATGCACACTCAGATATATCTAATAACTGATCTAACACTTGGTTCCGGCGCTAACCCTTTCATCGCCACTGTCGCCTTCTTGGCACCACAATGATTTGAAACCCATGTCACTGAAAGGCATCAAATGAGGGTCTGGTATCCAGCGACCTTAATTGTTCTTATTTTTGGGAGGTAAGGACAGGCCCTATTTTACGCATGTCACAGAGGAATCCCCAATATTGCAGGACGAAATATTTTCTCTACGCGGGGTAAACTTAATGGTAAATTTTGGCTGAGGAATAGCTAGTGTTGAAAGGGTTAAAAAACAACAACTTCGTGGTTCTGGTGTTACTACAAAGGAATCTAACTATTTACAGAAAAAAAAGTCAAGTCTAATCTATTTACATGAAGAAAAAGTCAATACCACGCTGATTAAACGGACACAGGCTTCGCAAGGTGCCGATTACCAAACTGCGTGAAAGTCGAAACAGGAACACCATTGCACGCTGAATTGGAAGTGGAGAAGCAAGAAAATGAGCCAGGGGAAAGAGAGGGCGTAAGGTTTCACTATTGAAGTTACATGGACGCAACTGGAGAAAATCCAAAAACAGACAAGACAGGGGTCCAGGGGCTGCTTAGTCCCCTGGCATGGACCACTGGGGGGTCAGGGGGCAATGCCTGCCTGCCTCCCAGACCCCCCTGAAGCTGAAGAAAAAGCAAAATCATACTCAATTTGAAGCTTATTCCAGGCTTGCAAAGTGATAATTCAACACTTTTTTTTTCCCCCTTGAACTTTGAATCAATTTTCGCACTCACCTTGTCCTTGTTGCGACGAGTCGGTTGGCTGTACAGCACAGACATTCACTGACAGACAGACACAAAGACGGATAAAAACAAAGAAAAATACAAAGAACTCACCTTGTCCTTGTTGCGGCGAGTGGGTTGGCTGTACACCACAGACAAACAGACAGACGGACAAACAAAAACACATGGATTAACAACAAAGAAAAATACAAAGCACTTACCTTGTCCTTGTTGCGACGAGTCGGTTGGCTGTACATCACAGAGGGGTCCTCGGTAGTGTATGGTGGAACAGCCTCCGAATTGTCACTGAAGAAAAGTGAAAAAATAAATCAGTGTTTGTTCGTTTGTTTGTGTGTGAGAGAGAGAGAGAGAGAGAGAGAGAGAGAGAGAGAGAGAGAGAGAGAGAGAGAGAGGGGGGGGGGGAGAGAGAGAGAGAGAGAGAGAGATGAGAGGAGAGAGAGAGAGGAGAGAGAGAGAGAGAGAGAACGAACGAACGAATCTTTTTTTATTGTTGGAAAAGAATAAGCACAATATACGCTTATTTACATCTCGCCAACAACATAACTTGAAGAAGAAAATATTAGAAAAAAACAACCCAGATCAATGCACGAATGACAAATATTTGTAAATACCATATTGTCCACACAGCCACACACATACACATCGACAGATACACAAAAACTACACACTCTCATACACATACACACGCGCGGGCACGCCACACACACGCACGCACACACACACGCACACACACACACATGCAGACACACAGCGAGAGAGAGAGAAGAGAGAGGGAGAGGAGAGGAGAGAGAGAGAGATTCAGAATGAATACCATATTTTACGGACTATAAGGCGATACTTTTTTTTCTCCCAGACTGAGACCCCTGCGCCTTATAATGTGACTGATAATATAGTAAGAAACTACAGTGGAGTCCAACTATAACGAACTCGCTTTTAACGAAATTTCACGATTAACGAACTGACTTCAATTTCCCGGCAAATGCCCTTCTATTTGTCACTTGCAAAGCCATGGGTATAACGAACAAAAAATCCTTTTGAAATAACGAACATCCGCTTTTTACGAACACATGTTCTACGCCCCAGGATAATTTTATTTACTTGGAAAAATAGCCTATAACGAACTCAGCCTGTGCGATGCGCTGCAAAAACCTAGGCCTTCAAACTCCAAGCTAGAACGTGTTGTCAAGAGGAAGGAAGTTGGAAAATATGAACTGCGCATGCGTGAACTCATTTAGATTCACACTGGGTTGTCTGCTAGGCCTAGGCTTCCTACAGATCATTCGGTTTCTCAAGGTCGCTTTACAATTCGCGCTCAAAATAAAGATCGAAAAGTTTGTGAAAGCCTATAACAAACTAAGTTTGTGTGATGTGTTGTCACTTAATGGACAAACTTGTTGAAAAGTGTGCCAAAACAGATCAGCGTCAGACAACACTGCTGAACTTCTTCAAGCCTTGTACATCCCGTGATTAAGACAGACGATCCAAACTGGTCAAGTTTATGTTTTCGGTTATCATTGGTGAGTGTTTGAACTGATTTTGTTTTCAACATACATTGTACATACATACATGTATAACGAAATCCTGATACAACGAACTGAGTCTGTGTTCCCTTAAAATTCGTTTTACCCGGACTCCACTGTATAACAAAATCTGAATTTTTTGTAAAATGAGCGACTTAGCGGGTTTTTTGACCACCAGGGGGCATAACGCTCGATGGGGCTAATCCTCTCTATATTCTTATTAGGGGATAAAGAAAGAGAGAGAAGTCGTCGAAAGTTTTAATGAATAGGCCTTTCTGCCCGTATCATATGGAAGGGTGGGGAAGGGGAACACAATGAATCAAAATAACAGTTCTAACAAAATCATACATCCATTGAAAATCCAAACACAACCATGCAGCAAAAAAAGCACACATACAATAATAAATAAATACATAAATGAATAAATAAATACATAAATTAAATTAAATATGCACTACTTGCAAAACTACTATTAAACAATCAATTCAAAAGAAAGAGAGAGAGAGAGAGAGAGAGAGAGAGAGAGAGAGAGAGGGAGGGAGTCCATGAGTGCATGCAGTGACCAAAACTTTTGCCTGAACTATCTTGCCGAAACCCAATGTACAAAAGAATGACATCATGTCAAAGAGCCCTTTCTTCAGGCACTCAGCTGCCTGAACCTGCATCAAATTGCCTGAATTCAGGCTTCAGCAGACCTGCCTACTTGGAATTTTCCCAATCAGTAGCCCAGCCATCAATTTTCAGTAGCATGGCAAATTTTTTCCGTAGCATCCACAAACGACGGCAATCGATTTGTTCTCTTTCTGAGCCGAAACGCACTGCTTATGTTTCGCCGATTGAACGTGTTGACGGCAATCGTCTCTACTGCCATGATTCACAGAGAAGTCCGCATGGCAGAGGTTGCACTGCAGCGAGCATGGTTCGCACCGAGTCAACTTCTGACGATGCAAGGCCACTCCTCCGTGTAAGCTATTTTAAAAACTTGTGCGGCAGGCCGATGTTTTTTTTCTTAGAACAAGATGGTGTGCAAGATGATTTTCGTTTTCTGGTTTGAGTGCGGTTTTTTTCATTTGAAACATCTCCCGAATCGCTACTGCTGCTGGAGTCCGCCATTTTTTTCAGAGAAAGTAATAAGAACGCATGCGCAGTCACTTTGATAAAAACGGAAGTGACTAGGTTATCGCGCGTGACACGGCGTCTGCTCTTAGAAACCGACAAAACCGGGAACGGCATAAGCAAAAATAAAATGCGGCGGCAATTTGTTTTTTTTCCGTAGCAACGTTAAGGTTGCCGTAGCTCCGTAGCAAAGCTTTATTTTTCGTAGCTGCTACGGCCAAATCGTAGCAGTAGGCAGGTCTGCTTCAGGCATACCCACATGCACCCCTGGGAGTCCCACCCTCTCTCTCTATACCCACATGCACCCCTGGGAGTCCCACCCTCTCTCTCTATACCCACATGCACCCCTGGGAGTCCCACCCTCTCTCTCTATACCCACATGCACCCCTGGGAGTCCCACCCTCTCTCTCTATACCCACATGCACCCCTGGGAGTCCCACCCTCTCTCTCTATACCCACATGCACCCCTGGGAGTCCCACCCTCTCTCTCTATACCCACATGCACCCCTGGGAGTCCCACCCTCTCTCTCTATACCCACATGCACCCCTGGGAGTCCCACCCTCTCTCTCTATACCCACATGCACCCCTGGGAGTCCCACCCTCTCTCTCTATACCCACATGCACCCCTGGGAGTCCCACCCTCTCTCTCTCTCCCACATCTCTCACTACGCCCAACTAAGAAAATCGCGTGATCAGCCCCTAGTGGATTGACTGCCCCCTGGTGGTCAAATAATCGCCATAAGTCGACCATTGAGGGGGTGTGCCTTGTAGTCCGTAAAATACAGTAAATAAGTGAGTGAAAAGGACATGTGTGTTGTGAGCCTGTTCTGTGTGTTGGTTTTTTAACCCTTTCGCTGCCAGCCGTTTTTCAGCAACAAAATATCATTAAATTTAACTGGGCAGAGAAAAAAATTGCATCTGCAATACTGTGAATTCCTCTGTGACATGCATTGCATAACATTAGGCCTATCCTTACCTCCCAAAATTAAGAAAATGGAGTCTTCAGATAACAGACCCCGATTTGATGCCTTTTGGTGACATGGTGGTGCATAAATACGACATTGGCGGTGAAAGGGTTAAACTTTGAGGATTCTTCATAGATTATATTAGAAATTTTGCACATGTGTACGTGTGGATATGAGCAAGTGTAAGTCTGTGAGCGAGTTATGCGTGTCTGTGTGCACATACATACATGTGTGCGCGTGCGCATACATACATATGCGTGTGTGTGCGCGCCGTGTGTGTGTATGTGTGTTGCACATGAAAGCATACATGCGTGCATGTATGCGTGCTGCATCCTTGTGTGTGTGTTAGTGTGTGTATGTGCACATTTCTCGAGTATGCAGGGATGTGAGGGGCCCCCAAACAAAAAAGCGTAGTCGATGGTATCGTCAAAGTACTCGAACTAGATTTTGCCTCCGACATCAATTGTCTTTTCGCGGCTCGTCTACACGGATCTTACTGTCCAATCCCTGTCAAATTTGTGTTGGCATCCTTTGTCAATCTCTTCTTTCCTCACATCTATGGTGTGATAAATAATTTTCATGGAACAGTCACTCCATAGCTTTGAAAACATCCAAATCTTCCCTCGAAATCATAGCCGAACACATGAAAATGACGCATTGCAATCGGACGTAACTGGACAACCACAGAAAAGCTTACGAAATTCAGTCAAGGGAATGTACTCACATTACAAACTGCTTTCGTTTTCACTGTGAGTGCGCAAAGAAAGTCTACCGAACTTGACAATCTGTACGATTGTCTCTCTCTGTATGCTTTTTTATAAAATATATTTATTTTTATTTTTTAAGTCGAATAGAAAAAGCGCATTTACACACTTACGCGTAGCTCTCACATCCCTGAGTATGTAATGCAGACCTGCCAACCCCCTAACAGACCAAAGAGGAATCTTCGTAGTAGGAAAGAGGACTAGCGCGTCCAATCGGTCAGAGACCCTTATGGACAGTAAAAATATTGGTCTATTCTCTGTCTTTTCTCCTCAGAGTCTCACACACATCGATGTGTCAATCTTGATGGAAGTGTGCAAACGGAAACTGGAAAGTTGGTTATATGCACAGCAGCTGTGCTGCTCTGTATATAAGACGATGAATTTGTGTGTTAAAAGCGTCGCCTTATAGTCCGAAAAGTGTGGTACACATAAACAGCACACATCAGGCATGGGAATTGTCAGAGACAAAAACTCTGAAAGCCCCCCCCCCCCCCCCCCCCCCCAATTTTTACAGCGCTAAAATATAATATTATCATAAAAATTGAAGTATTTAGTAACTAAAACTTTGCCCTAACCCAAAAAAATTTCCTGACACATGCTGTATAGCACATTCATATACACACAATCAGCACCCACCCACTCTCTCTCTCTCTCTTTGAACATATAAAACATGCAACTAAACAGATGTCATTCGCCACAGATCAGGTAGACCCACAGAAGCCGTCTTTTTATTTAACTGTGCCTGACGAAGTTGTAATGCGCACAACGGAAGTTTGCTCTTCGTTTTGCTCTTGTTCTTGAGATGTCGTCCTAATCCTAACCCTATTCCTACCGTAAGTTCTAACCCTAACCACAACAGTCGAGGACGAACGCTGAACTTATGCTTTTTTTCCCTCACGTCCAGAGTGCTTCCTTCGTTATTTTGGCGATTAAATTTGTTAAAATCGTTTAATTTGGTTGTTTCCAGTTCTAACCCTAACCCTCACCCCATTTCTAACCCTATATTTTTTTCTGTTCGATCTTCTTCTTGTGCATTCCCAGGCCATATGGCCATGATGGGTAAGGTACGTATGTGTCCGGTTTTCAGTTTTCACTGGTCTCCCCGCTGCGTACAGCCGACACATTCCGATTTCGGAGGAGCTCAAAGGAGAATAATTATTTGGAAGATATTTTTTTGAAAAAAAGGCAGGGCCAATAAGTCAGAAAGATAGCAGATGATAGAAAGCAAAGGGAAAAGGCAGAGTCAAAGAGTGACAGAATAGAGGAAGTTACAAGCACAGAACTTCCAGAAGGTGGGGGAACTATTTTTAGACTGTTTAGACTCAACTTAAAAACTTACCCCTTGTCAGGATAGTCTCCTTCTGCAAAGGCATAGAAAATGGACAGATTAGTATAAACTCACTCATATATTTAATGTAAATAAATAAATAAAAAACAAAACCAGACAAATGTTTGACTTTCTCTGTGTGTGTGTGTGTGTGTGTGTGTGTGTATGCGTGTGTGCGTGCGAGTGTTTGCACAAGTGTATGCTTGTTGTAAGTGTGCTAGTGAGAATGTGTTTCTGTATGCTTGATTAAATGCATGTGTGTCTGTGTGTGTGTGTCTGTGTGCAAGCACGCGCTCGCCGGCGTATGCTTAAATGATTGCAAAACGCTTTGTGCTCGATAAAAAGCGCTATATAAATATCCGTTTATTATTTTTTCTCCGAGTATTTTTTGTCTCTCATTCTTTCTCTCTCTCTCTCTACCTCTTTTCTCTTATTTTCTCTCTTAATCTCTCTACCTTCGCTGTTCAAACTAACCATGCTGCTTGCAACTGAAAATCAATCTCTGATTATCCGTTTAGCATTTTATCTCGAAAAAGCATTTAGAATCCGGGAGATGCACTTAAATGGGTAAAGATGATTGTGTTTATCTGATATTCTATGTATAATGTATGTATGAAGTTTTGAACTACGTATATGCTAAGTTTGCTATGTGTAATTATGATAAAATCCGGGAGATGCACTTAAGTGGGTAAAGATGATTGTGTTTATCTGATATTCTATGTATAATGTATGCATGAAGTTTTGAACTACGTATATGCTAAGTTTGTTATGTGTGTTTATGATAAAATGTTGTTAATACTTTTGTAACCACTCAAAATGACATGGGCCAATGGCCTACTCATTAAACCATTTCAGCGTTCAGCTTAATCTCTCTTGCTTTATCATTTTCACTTTGAGATAAGATAATAATTGTGACCTAGCACCACAAAAGGGACATTAAGTGTCAAAATGACCATTCTGAGATAATGGTACAGCTAGAATCTTCAGACAATTCTCTTTCAAATGATATGAGAACCATTCCTGTAACGTTTTCCGTTTTAGAGTTATGAGCATTTAAAGTTGGTAGGATGACTGTCGTCCATTTTGAGAAATCGCAGTCTAAAGTTTAGCCTAGCTGAAATAAATGAACCAACCTACTAATTTTAAAGCACGTTTTGGAGTATTTAGATACCATAACAAAGATTGTCCTTTATAAATATGAAAGATGAAACGTTAGAGAGCACGAAAATACCCATAACTCAAAATTGATAAAAAAAAGTAAGATTTTTGAATTTACAAGACTGTTGTGAGAAACTAACCCAGTGACTTTCTGGGTGGAGTGTGAAGCGGGGGGGGGGGGGGGGGGGGGGGGGGGGGGGGGGGGGGGGGGGGGGGGGGGGGGGGGGGGGGTGGGGGGGGGGGGGAGTGAATGTAGTTGTATCGTGATTTCGTTTCGTGTTCCTTATGATTAGTGCTTTGTTTTTTTTATTTTTGCTCAGATATTTAACTTCTTTGTGAAGCGCTTAGAGTCCTGTAAGGAGAATAACTCAATAAGCGCTATAAAAATGGTCATTATTATTATTATGATTACTTAATGTCCCTTTCATGGTGCTGGGTCACAGTTATTCAAAAAATTTTTTTCAAACATTTGATACAAAGAACTTTCAATGTCCGAGGATGAGGGGCGGGGGGGGGGGGGGGGGGGGGGGGGGAAGAGGAAAAGAAAGATAACAAGAAGAAGAAGAAAGTTGAACATGAACAAGAAGAGAAGAAGAACAAAAACAGAAGACAAAGAAGAAAAGAGTGGGGGGGGGGGGGGGGGGGGAAACAAGGAGGAGGAAAAGAGAAAAAAAAAAACAGAAAAAAAGGAGAAGGAGAAGAAGACAACATAATGATAAAGGACAAACACAGACCTGCCACATTCTGAGAATAAAAAAGAGGAGCGAGAATCTAGGGGCTGGCACTGGCCCCCCAGTAAAATCCATTGCCACTTCGAAATGTGCGGCCTTCTCTTTTGTTCTTCAAACATGCAGTCGTTGTTGTCAGTTTGAGATCCATTTTAGAGAAAGAAATATTGACCATTGTCAATTTGAGATCCATTTTCGTGTAGCCCCTCACTGTCTCATGCTGACCCTTAGATGTCCATTAGCTGGTGCTTTGAATGCATGCTCTTTGTTGTGAAATTGAGTGGAAAATGTATACAAGACAGATTTTAAAATATAGGAGCTGGGGAGGTTGCAAGAGGAGCTAGGAGCAATGCTCAACATATCTGAGCTGCTCCTCTGAAATCGGAGCAAGTGGCAGGTCTGCTAACAGAAGCAGAGCTGATTCTAGGATTTTTAAAAAGTGGGGGTGCTCCCCCCTTAACTTGGCTTAAGAATGAAGAAATGGGGGCATGTCCAATGGATACGAAGGGTAGGAGGCGGCCGATTCAATCTTTGCTAGCCATGGCCACTTTTTCAGCCACTCGTCTTGGAACCGGTGTTCCCT
>CM065713.1:10201536-10266536 GCA_017654935.2 Phymorhynchus buccinoides
GATGACCGTGTTCCAACCTAACGACGGAGATAGGACAGAGCTGTGGTATAGCCGGTGAAAAAGGGCGACCCAGCTCCCGGCAAGGAACATTACAAATAAGCTCTCGCCATCGCCTCCATTTCCCGCAGATTGATGTGGAAGAGCGCATTGCAAGAGTCCATTGGGCATAGACCCGTTTCGCGTCCAGTTGTGCGCCCAAAACCGATTCGCTGAGCCGACTACAGACTATCCACTGGCCGGTTGACCTGAGAAACCAAGTTCCGAGAGAGACATGTTGCTCAAGGGGGGAGTCGTGGGAGTTTTCTCTGGGTTAGCAGACGTAGAAGGGTCTGTTAGCGGAACCGGGCAAGGGGAGAGCTGTAACCACTTCTAGAAGTGTTCTCACCCTGTGTTCTGAAGGCTGCACCGAGAACTGAACGGCATTGGCATCATTACTATGATAGCTGAAAATGGTGGAAGGTGTCAGGTCTGACTTAACATCGTAGATCCGAAACCCAGGGGTCTGGCCAGATGAACCAGTCTCCTTTGTTGAAGCAGAGGGCGCGTGAAGATGCCAGTAGAAGGCAATCGTTCCCCAAGGGAGATTCCAGAGACTGGACGCAGCTGATAAAAAGATCCCAGTAGAAGAAGGATCTTGTGAAACTGAAGAACGGAACGGTAGGAAAACATCCAAAGTTGGATGAGAGACGGGTGAAGCGATGAAATGACGTAACAACCTCTTGTACATAACAGAACCAGTGATCGGAACCCACAGAACCGGATAAATAAACAAACAAACAAAAAAGCCATGAGTGGCCGGACCGGGCCACTACACGCTGCTACGCCCTTTTAAAACTAAAAAATCTTCGTTGAAGTTGAGATTCAAGCAGTACAAAAGTACAGGTGTACTTGCACCCAGAAAAGGGAATTTCCAAGCCAACAAGGGACCTGGAGAGCCATTATTCGACTCGACAGCTGAAAAGAGTCAACTGACTAAAAGAAGATAGTTCTAAGGCTGTTGATTGGGTCACATAAGGACCAAAAACTTTGAAAGGACTGTCCAGAAGGTTCTGAGCGGAAGAGCCTGGGCATTAAAACGGAGATTCCCACGGGAATATGAGTCTCTGTCAGAAGCCGAGTAAGACACGGCATAAAGAGAAGGGTCTGAAATGCTCACGTCGATAAAATAGCTTTATATTATCTGGATGTGTACACGTTAACACGATAAAAATACGATTAAACCGAGAGAAATAAGACAGTGCTACCAGCCGACATCGGCAGGAAACCGGAAGTCGCCCGTAACCGGGCTTAATTGGATGAAGTACGATTCAGAACGGATCAAAATCTCCATCCACGGATGATTCTCGTGGTAGCGTCTCATGATGCCTTGAGGAGTATCTGGCTTGATTTCCATCTGCTGGAAACTGAAACTCATCCATTTGAAGCTGGCCAGAATTGGATGAAACAGGATTCAGAACCGGCATCGGCCGGCCCGTAGCCGACGGTGCCATTCTGCGGCGGGGGTCCGTAGCGGTAGTGACGGACGGTACGGTGCCGCCGGTACGGGCAACGGACACGGTTGAGCCATGAACGGGCCGTGACGGGAAGCCGTTGCCGTCACCGGTGCCCCCGGGTTCAAGAGACCGCCTACTCAAGGCCCTGCGCGGGCAACGGCTCTGCTGGTTATTGTGCAAGTTCGTACCTCTTGCCCTGCACGGGCTACGAGACTGCTGATCAGATAGAGAGTCCGTACCTCTTGCCCTGTGCGGGCTACGGATTTGCCGTTCGCTTTGCGAATAGGAGTATTCTGTCTCACGTGTACGGGCACCGTAGCTCGGAACGGTGTCCATTAGGTCCTGTCCGCAACCGCATCCCGTTGGGAGAATGACCGTCCGTCACACTCGAGATCTTCTTCCCGTGGGAAGATGGAGATGCCCGTAGTCCTTTCCCTTTGTGCCAGTTGTTCAGCCGAGTACACGGTTGGAAAATCATTTTCATCCGTTGGAAAGTGAGGGGAATGTTCAAACTGACTTTCTCTTTGCTTCTCCTGGGAGTACATAGCACGTTTGTCCGTACAGTCCGTGTCAAAGTCAGATGTCATGTCGATAGGCCTAACAGGTCCAGCCGACAGAATGGGCAAGGAATCCGAAGGAACTAGAATTAACCCCTTACTCTTCAACTCTGCCAACATCTCAGACACTAAGGAAGAAGAGTCAACCAGAGAGATAACTTGTTCGGATAGAACGGCAGGAGACTCAGAAAACAACTGAAACTACAGGTTAGGAGAGAGAGGGGGGGGGGGGGGGGGGGGGGGGGGGGGCCTGCTCCTTCTTCTAAAAGAAGAAGAAGACGACTTCGATTTAGAACTAGAATGCTTCCTAGAACTAGAGGAGGATGACGAGGGGGGAAGAGGAAGAAATTTCCCCTTATCATCACGAGACTGCTTACTAGAAGACGAACTAGCAGAAACAGGCACAGAAGACTGAGAAGTGACCGCAGGGCCGACAGACGACATGGCGACCGAGGGCACAAAGCATGTAATCAATACAAAATTGCAAAAATTAATTTAGCAATGAAAACGAAAAAATAGCTAACTCAAACTTGGTGCCGACAAACCTGCAGCCCAAAGGCAAAATGGGAACACAAAACGAAGTAGGATGGCGTCTGGTTAAGGCAGATTAACGAAAATAATCAAGAGCAAAAAACAGCATGGCTGGCTCCAATTGGAAAAAAATTATTATGATTTAAAGTTGCCTCTCCGGAAGTGACGTAGAGAGTGGGGTCCACGGCAGCTAAGTGGTATTGGATGGCTAAACCAAGGGAAGTAATTTAGTCTTGTAAAGACTAAGACTTTTTGGTCTTTGGTAAATTGGCATTTGCTCCAAATTGGAAGGAATAACTCATTCGTAGTGAAACAGTAACATGATAGAATAGATTGACAGATTAGAGGAAGTTACAAGCACAGAATTTCCAGAAGGTGGGGGAACTATTTATACAAAAGACCCCCCGATATCCCCACGGGGGGGGGGGGGGGGGGGGGGGGGGGGGGGGGGGGGGGGGGGATCCAACCGATTCAAACTAAGATGATGAAGTTGGGCGTCAAAATGAAGAAGAAGAAAAAGAAGCACTAGGATCACAAATCTGGAAACGTGTGGCGTGAACTAGGCCGCGCACGACTGCTAACTTCGGCGGGAAGTTACTTGTTCAGTCATTCACATCCGGTTTCACGAAGCGATTGCATAGGTTTTAATGCAACGTAATTTTTAGACACCCGAGTGAATTTTTACCCCGGCTTTTTTTTTTGAGGGGGTGTCAAATTTTAACTTTCGCGGATTTTCCGTGATTCGCGGAGGTCTACCATGCCTGTGTTGTTGTGTGTGTGTGCTGGATCAAGAGACGAGAGAGAGGTTCTTTAAATGAAAACATTACGGACTGTTGATGCACGATCCAGCCCAAGGGTAGGAAAAGACGAGAGGTTCTTTAAATGAAAACGTTACGGACTGTTGATGCACGATCCAGCCCAAGGGTAGGAAAAGACGAGAGAGGTTCTTTAAATGAAAACGTTAAGGACTGTTGATGCACGATCCAGCCCGGGGGTAGGAAAAGACGAGAGAGGTTCTTTAAATGAAAACGTTAAGGACTGTTGATGCACGATCCAGCCCAAGGGTAGGAAAAGACGAGAGAGGTTCTTTAAATGAAAACGTTACGGACTGTTGATGCACGATCCAGCCCAAGGGTAGGAAAAGAAAGTAATTCAGTGCTTACGCCTTTTGCACTCCAGAATCACAAATGGTTGTCATCACAACTGGGGATTATATTCACTGTATGACTTGTCCCGTTGTTCGTTAGAATCTAACACAGGCAATTTTTTCCCCCCTTGCAGTGTCACTTTCATGTATGACGCCATTTGTGTCACGATTGACGGGCTCCTCATTTGGCTTCATACTCTTAGAAGGCCTGAACTTCTCAATCATGTTGTTTGACTTTGATGCAGGCGCATTACCTATCCCAACTTTTGCAGTGTGTACTTTTGCATTGAGCACGATTTACCAAAGCGGAAAAATGACCGCCACAAAACCACACCAAATCTCGAAAACGGGAACTACAAATGGACGCTCTCAGCCAATCAGAATCATCGACTCAAAAAAGTCCTTTGCTAAAGGTTACAAACCGGTGACAGGTGAAAAGTGTGGACCCACAAATGAATTGGGCACGTGGATAAACATTTGTATGATCGATGTTGTGAATAAGAGGCTACGCCTAATTAGACGTTAAACCAACCACAGAGAGAGAGAGAGCGATGTTGTGTATTTCTTATTTTTCATTTGTGATTCGTACAAGCGTGCAATGACCTTAAATTTCGTGATTGTTCGAAAATTTCCTACAATAAACAGTGATCAATAAAAGAAAAGTTGCTAGCACAGAACCTTCAAAAAGGCAAAGACGCTAATGGCTGGTACCCACGTGTCGTCATATCCGGCCACAAGGAGCGCCATATTATGGGAGACCGCCATCTTAGTCACTAACTTTGTTTGAAAAATGCCAGATCGATGCTGCGTATTTGGCTGTTCCAATTCAAAACTTATTTAAACTGTATTTATAACATCTGGATGTTTTCTTTACACATTTAGATAACATTTTCACTTTGTTTACACACAAATAAGGACTAAGATGGTGACACTTCCGTTGGAAGGGTCGAGAGGCGCACGCAGGTGGGGGGGAGCCATTGGCCAATCAGTACTTTAGTCACCCCCCCCCCCACCCCCTCATGTTTATCACGTTTACGACCCTCAATCTCAAAGCCTGCTTCTTTCAACATTTATGAAAATAATCCCAGGCTGATCCTAACCCTATCCCTTTCACTAAAAAATGACACAATGTTGCTTCTCAGTGAAAATCTTCAATGCGAACATTTGAAAGGTGTGTGTGTGTCGGTGTGTGTGTACCAAAGTACCGAAATAGCCAAAGGTCAACTCACCATCAACCGTCACTTTTCCCACAGTATGCTCGGCGGCGAACTGGCTGGTTTGCGAAGACGAGCCGCTCCGCCAAGCGTAGCAGCGGTACTGCCGCCCGCTGTCACCCAGGGTCAGGTTGCGGACCAGGGTGCTGGTCTGGTTCTGGTAGCAGCCCCCGGCCGCGTTGATGAAATTCCCGGTGGTGATCTCGCTAACACTCTGAGGTACGTAAGTCTTCCAGTCATTGTTGAGAAAGTTTGAATCATCCGAGGCTGAGGGGTCTTTGTATTCCCATATCCAGTTGATCTGTGTGCGACGCAAACAAAAATTAAGAGGGTTAAAACAAATTTTTAAACTCAAGATACTACGTACTGTATTTTTACGATTTATAAGGCGATACTTTTTTTTTCCATTCTGAGACCCATGCACCTTGTAATATAATCAACAAAACAATAAGAAAATGCAATAACAAAATCTGAATTGTGTGTAAAATGTGTGTGTGTACGCCTTATAGTCTGAAAAATACGGTACTGTATATTCCTCCGAAGTCGGCGTTTGGCTGCCCACATGGCGGGGTAATCAAAAACGGTCACACACATAATGTTCTCATCACTAGCTGGCGCATTTGTACCATAGTGTTCAAGTGCTTCGCCTGTTGGGATGATCCCTGGAGTCTGTAACCCTTTCAACGCTAGCTATTCTTCAGCCAAAATTTACCATTAAACTTAACTGGGTAGAGAAAAGATTTTGTCTGCATTATTGTGGATTCCTCTCTAACATGCATAAAATAGGGCCTATCCTTACATCCCAAAATTAAGAACATAAGGTCACTGGATACCAGACCCTCATGTGATGCCTTTCAGTGACATGGGTGTCAAATTATTGTGGTGCCAAGAGGCGACAGTGGCGATGAAAGGGTTAAATTAAGCCAGGGTACAGTTGATATAATACGGTACAGTATTTTTCGGACTACAAGTCGATACTTTTTCCCCCAAGACTGTATCCCCTGCACCTTATAACATGACAGATAATATGGTAAAAGAATAAAATATGAATTTTGAGTAATACCTTGGGGGGATGCGCCTTATACATAGTCAAGAAAATATGGTATAATTCTTTTCAAAGCCAGTTCTTCTCAGGTAAAAGCCAGAAGGTACTATCACAGATGAACTAAAGAAAGATAGCAGAACAGAGTTTCTGATTTTGTCCTCTTTTAACCCCTTGACTGCCAAAACAAATCATTGTACAAATCATGACATGAAGACGACAACTGATAGAACCAATCTGGCAAAATGGTATGGGGATATAACTCTCTTGACTGTGTCAGAGCAAAAACCAGAGTTATTTCTTTTCACCTGATGACGCCATCAGTGATATCATCAAGTCAGTATGTGATATGTTTATGGCAGTCAAGGGGTTAAGGGGTACACTCACCTCCTGTTTACAGTTTTAAGGAGTATATTCACCTCCTGTTTCAAATGTTAAAGGGTCCAAAAAAAACTCTACCGCACTTCCCACGCACGTGCGCATGCACACAGACAGGCTACACACACTCTTCCCATGTCTCTCTCCATATCTAAACAAGTCATATAATCCCAAATGGCACGAAGAACCGGAGTGATATGATCTGATCTAGGGGAGCGAGAAATAATAATAATAATAAACGGACACTTACATAGCGCTTTTTACCGAGCACAAAGCGCTTTACAATCAGCATTGAAACACTCACATACGCACAACAGACACACACGCACAACAGACACACACGCATGTACGTGCATGCATGAGAGTGAACGTGTTCTTGCACACAGACATACAGATTACACACACAGACCCACACGCATTTCATCAAACACACAGAAAACACATTCTTACTGAAACGCACAAACTTACTCAAACATACACTTGTACAAACATGCACGTGCGCACGCACAAAAACAAACAAACTGAAACAGACTGCAACGTCACTGGAAAAGCAACAAACAACTGAAACAGACTGCAACGTTACTGGATGTCCTATTGTGTTCTTCCCTGTCAGGACAGATGTCTGATTACATTTTTATTAACACTGGTACGCTGTCTTATTGATTTCTGCAAATGCCAGTACATTGTTCTATTGATTTCTCTTATCTCAGGACATTTTGTCCTATCACTTTTCGATCCTCGGTACATCACTGCTACACATGCACACACACACCTTGGGATCGGACGTTTGGGTTCTAGCATTGGTGATGTTGACTGAGCCGACCGCCCCCTTGCACTCCATAGTCAGTTTGTTGCCCACTCTCCACGTGTCCTGGCCGAAAGGGAGGGAGCTGGCGGTCATATACCTCTGACCAAGGCTCACTGACAGAAGAAAAAAAATAGTATTAACCCTCTTGCATTCGCGTTTGCTACAGAAAAAACCCTTTGTTTAGTATTCAGATTTTGGGGGAGAAAATCTTGTCTTTTGGAGCACACAGAGTGCCATACTGTTAGTATCACATCATTGCAAGTGTTGTTGTTGACGCACCTTGGCTAAAAGACTCCAGGGATTAGTGTGGCACAAATGTATCAGCTAGGGATGAGTAGGGATGAGTCTGCTTCATTTCCTTTCAAAGTACTTTGTCCCTTCCATGCACATGTGTTTGTGTGTTCGTGCGTTTGTGTGTGTGCGCGCATTTGTGTGTGTGTGTGCATGCGCATGTGTGTGTGTTTGCATGCTTGTGTTTAACATATTTTTGACGTTCATTTGTTTCTATTGATGGTTTATTAATTTATTAATAACTTATTTATTATTGTAAGCGCTTAGGGCTTACTTAAGAATAAGCGCTAGAAATGCGCATTATTATTTCCATACCGGTATTATACCAGTATTTTTTTGACGTACCGGTATTTTTCACAAACCACTCATTGATAGTTGTGGGTGAAGAGGTGAAGTCAGGAATGGGTGTGTGGCGGCACGGATTGTCTCCGCTGCACAAACTGTCCACCTGTGTCGACCCTTACAGCACGGATTGTCTCCAGTGCTAGCTTTCTTTCTCTTATTTTTCTGTCACTTTCTCTTTGTCACTGTCTATCTGTCTTTCTCTGCCCCTCTGTGTGCACACGGACATGTGTGTGTGTGTATGTGTGAATGAGGATGCGTGTGTGCGTGTGTGTTCCCTTTATATGAGCATCTCTCTCTCTCTTTCTTTCTCTCTCCCCTCTCTCTCTCTGTTATTCCTACTAAGTTTCAGGCAATTGTAATTACTTTTGAAAGACTTATGGTGATTTTAGTCTCTGATCATGGTCAACATTTTTATTTTTCAGTAGATTTGGATGTTTCCTCTTTTAAAAAAAAGAAGTAAACATGGTGATGTACCTTAATTGGGTTTTTTATGTGACAGAACACATTAAACATTATTCCTGCAAAATATCAGAGAATTGTCATTACATTTGACGGACTTATGATGATTGTAGTCTCTGCTGGAGGTCAAAATATTGATTTCCGGTTAGGTGTTAAATAAGTCTTTCTTTTTTATTTAAAAAAAAAAAAAGTATGGCGGCATACCATGCTTTTTGCTTTGTATGTCAGAAACATGTATTGACCATTATTCATGCAAAGTTTCAGGAAATTGTCGTTACTTCTAAGGGATTTATGGTGAGTTTAGAAACTGATCGTGGTCAATATATTGATTGTAGATAAGGGGTGATGTAGGTGTTTGCTATAAGAAAAACAAGCATGGTGACATACTTTGTTTATATGTAATTGATTTTATTATTCCAGCAACGTTTCAGGTATTTCTCATTACTTAAGGGACTTATGATGATTTATAAAAATTATGATATTAATGTTGAGTGGTTTTATCTGTGTTTCCATGTGCTCATTTTTTAATGAAAATGTTTAAAAGAAATGTAAGACTAATTCAATTTCCACAAACTTCTGAACCAATTTTTCATGTTTGTATTAGAAAGAGTGTGTATGTCACAATGTGTGTGTGTGTGTGTGTGTGTGTGTGTGTGTGTGGTTCAGAAGTTTGTGGAAATTGAATTAGTCTTATATTTCTTTTAAACATTTTAAAGAAGAAACATATCCAATCCACTAAAAAATCTAAATTTGACCACGATCAGAGACTAAAATCACCATAAGTCTTTCAAAAGTATTTACAATTGCCTGAAACTTAGGAGGAATAACAGAGAGAGAGAGAGAGAGAGAGAGAGAGAGAGAGAGAGATGAGAGAGAGAGAGAGAGAAACTTGAAACCTTTAATGAGGAATAGCTCAATAAGCATAAAATGCTTCTTTTCATGAGGTCCTCAAACAAAAGGAATCCATAAACAAGCGAAAACACAAGGCCAAGGGCAAAATGTAACAATAATAGAAACAGTAATACAACACATTAAATAACAATCAAAATAATAAGGCCAGGCACGGAAATACAAATGGATAATAAACAGACCACAAATGCATAATTCAACAATAGCATAAACAAAAGAACATCATACTACATAGTAATCTCTCTCTTTCTCTCTCTCTCTCTCCCCCCCCCCCCCTTTCACTCTCCCTCTCTCTATCACAAACACTCACACACACACACATACACACGCACACACACACACACATATGTACACATACCCGGATACACACATGCTAATAAATGCACATACGTGAGCCTAAGCACACATACACACACCGCACCCGCACACTTACATATGCATATACACACATGTGTAAATTTTATACATTCATACTTTTGACATGTACACATGTTCGCAAGCTCACACAGTCGTATCATTCGCATGCACGCACACGCATGCAGCTCCCACTCGTACACTCATACAAACAATATATATCTCCCTCTCTCTCTCTCTTTCTCTCTCATTCTCTCACACACTGTCACCCCCTCTCTCTCTCTCTCTCACACTCGCTCTCTCTCACACACACACATACGCATACACACACACACACATACCCACATCCACCCTCACTCTCACACACACACACACATACACACACACATACACACACACATACAACACACACATGCGCACACACACACACACTCATGAAGTTTTCACCCTAACACTCCTACAACCGAGCACACACACACATACACACACACACAAACCCACGCGTGTGTGCGCATACATACAGGATAACCTGCATCAATGACAAAAGATAACTTTAAAATTCATCATTATCAAGAATACACAATCATGCTGTTGGAGGGAAAGCAGGGGGGATATCAGCATTTATAATTGTTTAAAAAGGTAATCATGATAAGATGCTTTGAAGGATGCCAATGTACGCTTTAGTTTAGCATGGTCAGGAATATCATTCCACAGTCTCCCGCCAGAGTAAGTCATTGAGGTCATGTATAAATCAGTTCTAGGTCTGGGAAGTATTATTCTATCTTTGCCTCTTACTTGTGTTATACACAGCTTTTCACACAGGTAGGATGGAGCCAGTCTGTTAACTATCTTATAAAGAAAGACGGCTTTATTGAATTGGCATCTGAGATGAAATGGAAAAATATTCAATGTTTTGTAGTCTTGATCAAGCAGGGTGGATGATTTTAGAGAGAGTCAGAGAGAGAGAGAGGGGGGGGGGAGAGAAAAAAGAAAGAAAGAGAGAGAGAGAGAGAGAGAGAGAGAGAGAGAGAGAGATGCTCATTATAATATAAAGGGAACACACACACACACACACATCCTCATTCACACATACACACATACATACACACACACGCGCGCGTGTGCACACACACACATGTGCGTGTACGCACACTCACGCAGGCACGCTTGCATGGAAAAACAGAAACAGAGGGACCGGTAGAGAAAGACAGAGAGAGACAGTGACAAAGAGAAAGTGACAGAACAATAAGAGAAAGAAAGCTAGCACTGGGGACAATCCGTGCTGTAAGGGTCGACACAGGTGGACAATCCGTGCAGCGGAGACAATCCGTGCTGTCTTAGGCAGCACGGATTGTCTCCGCTGCATGGATCGTCTCGGAGACAATCCGTGCCGCCACAGGGTGATTGGCTTAAATGTTTTTGATGCTTTGTTTTCTGTTTATATAGGTTTTGTCCATATCAATCATTACCTCATTTGTCTTTTCATTTGAGAACAAGATAGTGCTTGAGACTCACACATTGAATCTGGCATATAATTTGGAAAATTTTGTGAGTGACGACAAGCCCATAATAAATTACTCACACGTATGATAATGTGAAAAGGATAAACTTTTTTTCTCTTATTTTTGCATAGCACTCACACTATTAGTTATTGTTGAGATGCATAGGTGAAAAGTGCTACTGTGGTACCTTAGTTTTAGTTTTGAGCTTACTCCGTTATATAGATTTATAATATGAGCAGGAGACCGTTACTGTGTGTTCGAATGGAGGGGTGGGAGGGTGTGTGTGTGAGTCATGTGTATGCAAAGGTGTGTGTGTAGGAACGTAGGGGACAAAATCAAAGTTCATAATGATATTTTGATGTTTGTGTGCAAGACTCAAAAAATGGAAAAATCCCTCTTATTATATCAACTGTTTTTTCAATGACAGACCAAACTTCCAATCCCTACACTTCATTACAATGGCTTTGTTAATTATGTCTACATGTATGAATATATTCAGTTCAAAGCCAGTCATAAAATTCAATAAATCACTTACTCATTTGTTAATTCATGAGTTAAGTTACATATCGTGTTTTGCGGACTGGGGGGCATGCTTGATTTTAAGGCGCACCCCCAAGTTGTACACAAAATTCAGATTGTGTTATTATAGGTTTTTTTACAGTATTACCAGTCACAGTGTGGGACGCGGGGGTCTCCGTCAGAGAAAAGAGCATCGCCTTTTGGTCCGTGAGATACAGTGTATATATATTTTATTCATTCAAATGCCCACTCACTAGTCACTTGCTCAACACAATTTTAGTCACAGAAAAGTTCACAAAAAGCTATCATAGTTTCAAAATCATATTTATCTGATTTGAATACAAACATCAATTTTTTTGTTTGTTTGCTTTATCATGTTTATTATTATTAATACTATGATTATGATGGTAATTGTTGACATGCGTTGATCAATGTGTGTAGGTGTGGGAAAGAAAGAAGGAACTGTGGAATGGAGGGATGAGAGAGGGAAATAAAAAAATATGTTACAGCAACATTTTGAAGACACACGAAAGAGCTGCCCCACAAAGCCCAACGGGTAGGTGTGGCTAAGAAACCCTGTTAAATAACCTTATACTCTCACTCTCTCTCTCACTCTCTTTAACACACGCATATTATGTTTTGTAGTTATAACATGTTTTCACATAATCACAGAAACCCTTCTTTATGTTTCATTCGTTTATTGTAGATATTGCCGTGCTTATAATTTGTGGACTTTCATGACTACAGTAATGGTAGAGAGAGAAGGAATTGTTAGGCCTAGGTCTGGCATCCTCTCATAGCAGTGGTCTCGGCAAAAGTGCCCAGGGTGTGTCCAGTTATTCTGGAATCCCTCTAGGGCTAATAGGGGTATACCTTATAAGGCTGATAGACTTCCGGGTGGTTTCTAAGTTAATGCCATAGGCACTTTAACTTTATACTTATTTAAGGATAGAGATTTAGTACTAGACATAACAACACACACATGAACGCGCACGCACACTCACACATACAACCCCTTCTTATGCCCCCAACACAACAACACCCCAAGACATTTACTCTCTACTGGAGAACATCATTACAGAAAAAAGCATAATTTACCAAAAAAATATCTTTCATTTTTCAAATGACTTTAGGTCATTCATTGACATTAGTCTTCAGCTTGGACCAATAGTAAACTTCCGTAATGACTGTTACTTGGAAATGGATTTTCTACACATTAACTTGTTCGCATCGCAACGATTTTGAATTATTAAAAAAACCTCACAAATCACTCCAGGAGTCCAGCCATGCACACAAACAAAACAGACATAAACAAAAGGAGAAATGAAAGAAGATGACAGGTTTTTACTTCAGGCTACATAGGGAAGTTGTAGATCAGACTATTTTATATATAGACTTTATATAGAAAAACTCTCCACACCGATTGGTTTCCCCACAACAAATCACTACAAAAGCAAAGCCAGAGGCAAAATTGTGGTCTAAGGGAGCGAAGCGAGTTTAGAAGTGACCAAGGTATGGCGTTATCTGTTTACAGCTGCAACACCAGCTGTCCTGTAGTCACCATGGCCATAAGAGTGGGAATGTTGCATAGGCAAGTAATATCATCATTTGAAAATATCAAGCCCAGTTTCCAGAATAGTGGTTGCCTCCTCTGCTATCTTGAGATTGTTGCATGGCTGACTAGGGAACACCTCTCTCTCTCTCTTTGATGATCCTCTATTTTAAGTTCACAAACCGCAGGGGTCATGTCATAAATGCCTGTTTCGCGAGTGTTATTTTGAACGAAATACGTTCACATAATGATCTCTTCCTGTCTGTCTAATTATCTCTCTCTCTCTCGTTTTGGCATGTGCACGCACACAAACACAGTGAGTTATTACCAGGCATCTGCATATCTGTTTACATGCATACGTACACACATACACGCACTGGAGCGCCGCACAGTAGTATGAGCCTACATATCTCAAATATGCAAATACTAACGGGGGGGGGGGGGTGACTGGCATACAAGTTCACGACGTAAACCTTCAAGATGCGCTATAGAAAATTTGCTCATACTACTGTGCGGCGCTCCAGTGCGTGTATGTGTGTACGTATGCATGTAAACAGATATGCAGATGCCTGGTAATAACTCACTGTGTTTGTGTGCGTGCACATGCCAAAACGAGAGAGAGAGAGAGAGAGAGAGAGAGAGAGAGAGAGAGAGAGAGAGAGAGAGAGAGAGAGAGAGAGAGAGAGAGAGAGAGAGAGAGAGAGAGTGAGAGAGAGAGAGAGAGAGAGAGAGAGAGAGAGAGAGAGGAGAGAGAGAGAGAGAGAGAGAGATGGAGAGAGAGAGAAGAGAGAAGAGAGAGAGAGAGAGAGAGAGAGAGAGAGAGAGAGAGAGAGAGAGAGAGAGAGAGAGAGAGAGAGAGAGAGAGAGAGAGAGAGAGAGAGAATTAGACAGACAGGAAGAGATCATTATGTGAACGTATTTCGTTCAAAATAACACTCGCGAAACAGACAACCCATGCATTTATGACCCCTGCGGTTTGTGAACTTAAAATAGAGGATACCGAAAATAAGTAAGGGAGATAAACAGTGTCAACATAGTATCAAAAGTGATGGAATGTTTTCAATATATTCCTAATTATATAATGCAAATACTAACGCGGGGGGGTGACTGGCATACAAGTTCACGATGTAAACCTTCAAGATGCGCTATAGAAATTTGCTATGTTTATCTCCCTTACTTATTTTCGGGACGTACCGGTACGATAGAACCGTACTGGTATACAGTACCGTTTTTAACTCAAACCAGTATTTTCGGTATTACCGGTTTGTACCACCAGCTCCAGGGATGAGAGAACATTACGTGTGACCGTTTTTGATTACCCCGCCACGTGGGCTGCCACACTCCCGTCTTTAATCGGGGGGGTTTGAAGACTGACGATGTTATGCAAGGAGCTTGTCATCGCTAAAGACAATCCTCGCATGAAATATAACAACATTTTGACGTAGACTTTTGGTGTTCTAGCCTATGTCAATTGATCCGACAGCCTTAAAGCCAAGGCGAAAACATGGTACTAAAATAGAGTAAAACACAATACAGCAGTGTTATGAGCAGCCCTGACGCTCAGAACAGCCTGAGCCAAATGACAAGGGCTGGGTTTCACTTTCAGACATGTGCATCACTTAAGTGTAGTAACACAGTATTTTACCTGTCGTACAGCTAAAACAAAAATTGTCACAGCTAAAATTGTCACAAAAATCCTTTTTTTTTAAAAAGAACGTTCAACATATCCCATAGACCCCCTAAAAAAAAATCTAGAGACCTCCAGATTATCAAGGGGGGGAGGGAGGGGGGGAGTCAATGACCTGAATTGACCCCTCATTTTGTGCAGCCAGGGCTCATTAGTCATACGACCATGAGCATGGAAACAGTCTGAAGCTCTGGAAATTGGCCAAAGTGCTTCCTGGGGTACAAAGGCCGGGATCCATAGGGCCAATACCCGGTAAAGTAAAGTCTCCTGGATGTTGTCGTTGTCTTACCCTGGCTTAAAGACTCCAGGGATCATCCCAACAGCCAAAGCACTTGAACACTATGGCACAAATACACCAGCTAGGAATGAGAACATTACACGCGTGACCGTTTTTGATTACCCCGCCATGTGGGCAGCCACACCCCGACTTCGGAGGATTTTAGACTGATTTTAAACACTCTCTTTTCAAAGCCAAATTCCTTCCGTCTGTCGAGCTTGCTATCTGGAGCTCTGTCGCATTGCCTCTGTTCGTCATCTTCTCTCTGAAGACGCCACCAAAACTCATCTCTGCCTTTGTCCTCTCTCGTTTAAGACTACCGTAATTCACTTCTTGCTGGTTGCCCACAGAATCTTCTCTCCAAACTGCAAAAGGTTCAAAACAACGCTGCTCGCCTTGTTTTGAGGCGCTCTAAATCTGCTCATGTCACTCCTATGCTTCAATCATTGCATTGGCTCCCTGTTGAAAGGCGAATGATTACAAGCTCTCTCTGTTTTGCTATAAATCCCTGAATGGTCTTGCTCCTTCTTACCTGGCTGATCTTCTGAATATCTATACTCCATCTAGACAACTTGGCTCCTCCTCTGACTCCCACATCCACCAGATCCCTCAGTTCTTCCATACGTCATTTCATAAAGGCAACCAAACACATAATAATGTGGGTTGATCAGTAAAGTTTGTCCTTGGGTCCACCTTAAAACATGAACAAAGGAGTTCACAGATTTCAAATTTTTGCATTCCTATGAAGAACACCTTTCCTCTTCGTATGCACAGTTCCAGCCATCTACACCAGGGTTCAAGGTCATTTTGGTAGCTTCTTTGAGGCAAGGGTCGGAGCTGTGATTCTGAGCTTTTTTTGTGAGGGCCTAGGTGCCAGAAAAATTTGTCAAGCCAAACAAAACAAAAGATAAGAAAAAAATCAGTCATGTGGAGATTTAAGTGAAGTCTGTAGAAATTAGAATCGGTGGTTCAAACATTGATTACTTAACTCTTTTTGGAAGGTCACAGCGACCTTGACCTTGTAGCTACTGACATTTTCATGTGAAAGTAGAGTTTTGCTTGTGTCAATGGTTGGGCGCAGCTGGCAGACTGCTGTGGTAACTTCTGACAAAACAACTTGAGCAAAATGGGTTGCCATATTAAGTGTTATTTTCTTTGGCATAATATCAATGACAGACAAGATCCCTGGGTTATTACAAAAACTAGCGCAACGCCTAGTACTGGCAATGCACCGTACTGGTAACGCCACGTACTGGTTTCGCCGCGTTTCTGAACCGATTCGCTTCCGGTTTGGCACACCAATAGTCACCGTCCCCGGTCATCTATCTACCAAATTTGAAGGCAATTGGTCCAGAAACACCGGAGATACGGGCGCCGAGAGTTCGGCGGATACGCGTTTCGCGCATTTGCCGAACCGCGCAAATGACACGGCCACCTTGGTTGCCATTGCCATGGCCCCGTTAGGGCTGACAGCAAATTTGAAGCGATTCGGTCAAAAGACGGCGGAGTTATAAGGCCCGTTTTGTGTTTCAGACACACACACGGACACTTGCTAAATTACTATATGATGATGATGCAAAAATGTCACTTACAAACATGGAATTTTGAGTACAGTGCAATTGGTTTGTCCCAGTCAAGACCACTTTACATATATCATTGGCGCCTTTGTTTAAAATGATACAGGAGCTCTGCCAAGTCTCATTCCCTGTGATGACATCACATGTTTATTTGGGTCCATTTGGCCCAAACTTTCTGAGCATTTCTGTTGGACAACCATTACGTCGTTTCTTATGTTTGTCACTTAGGAAATTGGGTACCCATTTTGCTGCGAGCATTCTCACTAGAAGATGTTTATGCATATTTTCTATTGTACTAAAAAAAATGTCACTTTTTTCACTTCTTTCTCTGTGTTATATATGGATATCCATCAGTCAGTTTATGGAAAAAACAGCAGGTTTTGTGTGTTCAGGACTGCAAAAAAGTTAACTAGAGGGCGACAGTTTTGGAAGCTGTGTTTTCCAGGATGGAAAGCTTCAACACATTTTGCAAATTGTACAGTAAGAAGTGCACAATCAGCCATACATATCTGTCAAATTAGAATTAATTTTCTTATAATAGTTGCCAAGTTTCATCTGTTTCATCACAAAAAAAAATCCCTTCATAACGTTTTTGGTCCTAACAGCTGTCGATTGTTACACTATTTTGTCGGTTGTCACGTTTCTCGTTGACTAAAATCCAGCGGACATACAAGAAAAACTTACCCTCTGACAATCATACTACCATTTTCTTTCGAAACAAAAGATCGTCATTACGTACATCCGGGCTCTTCGGATATATTTTAAAACCTGCACTAGAGCCAGTACGTGGTGCGTTTGATAATTTTTTGTGAATATTTGTTTGTCATGTTTGGATTGTGTGCAGCCTTACAGCTTTGCGATCAGTTTGTGGGGCATAAAACAGGCATGGTAGTGGGGGCAAAGTGGTTTTCAAAGAAAATGGCCGAGGTCCAGGGGGCCGAAGAAAATTCAATACAATTCAATAAATGAGTGAAATTTTCACTTTTTCATGCTATTTCAATGCATTTTTTAATAATTTTGTTTCAAGGATTTTCCGCGATTCGCGGAGGTCTACCATGCCTGATAAAAGGGAGGGCATGCTGTGTGAATGTAGTGTTAGTTGGTCATCCCTACACTGAGATGAAGGAAGAACAAGAAATTCAGTTGATCAAAGATCAACACGAGGTGAAAGTGTTGACATCTACTGTTGGCCTGCCGTTTGCTTGCTGTCTTCTCTCTTCCTGCCAACCAACTCCTGTCTGTCCCTGCACCCATTTCACTCCACACCATCACAATATGTATTTAGTACTTTGGTATCTCCATTATACCTGTATGTTTTATAGATTACAAATGGCAGGACCATTGCCAAACTTTACTGATCAACCCTCATATCTTGCTGGCTTACCTTCCAATTTCAAATCCGCTGGCTTGATCTCGGTCTCTGGGTACTTTGGATGTTCTGATAGCTCGCCACGCACCCGTACGTCCCACCGTCATTGCACCCGGCTTGGTTCATGACCAGTGTGATAGAGCCGCTGACCAGCCCTCCGGAGACACTGACGTTTCTCAAACTCTGGTCAGCAAGCTTGGCGCTGCCTTGAGCGTTATTGATGCTGAGCGCAGCATCTACCAGAACTGTGCCTTCAGATACATCAATCCAAAAACAAGAGAGAGAAAGAGAAAAGAGAGAGAAATAGAGGAAAGGGGGAGGGGAGAGATGAGAGGGGGAGGGGAGAGAGAGAGAGAGAGAGGGGGGGGAGAACATTGAAGGTTCAGACACTTGGCTCTTTGAAGTGTGTGTGTGTGTGTGCACGACTATGTGTGTGTGTGTGTGTCTGACCATGTGTGTGTGTGTGTACGACCATGTGTGTACGTGTACGACCGTGCATGCATACTAACAAGCTACAATACTCTCCCCCTGCCCCTCCTTTCCCCCCGTTTTTCTTCTCCTCCTCCCCTCCGCCCCATAGTATAAATACTATTTCTTCTCAGGCCTTGAGCCTTTCTTCCGGCAAAAGTGGTATAGAACCTCCCCGGTTCCGTGGCAAAATAATCAAAGTGTTGATTGTGGCCACGCATAGTCAAGAAGAAGATGCACGTGTGATACACAGTAACGGCTTTGTAATAAGGAGGTTTATAATATAACAGCTTCATCACTACTGTGTGCCTTTCTGACGAGAATGGGTTAGTTTAATAAAAGAAAATGAAGATGTGTGGATTTGTTTTAAAGCAAATATATGGAAACTCACCTAAGGAAAAACAAACAAAAACCCTTACATATACTCTAAGAATATATTTGCAATATACTGTTAATTCTTTCCGTGCTAACATGCGATGAGATCGCAGGACATGCGCACAACACTTCGTTACTAAGGTAACGGGATATCGCAGGTGAACTTTAAAAAATCATATTATTCATAGTTCATAGGTCAAGTCATGCGCGGTTCAAAGTGGCATAAAAGTATTCCTCTACAGTCCCTTAATAGTTTTCAACCAAATGAAATGACTTCTAGTCTATTTTAAGAACGGCAATGAATGAAACCGAGACATTACCCCCTCTTTGTCATGAATTTTTTTTAAACATCATTAATCGGCCAGTAATGAAACATTTTACTTTGGAACTTTAACAGACGTTAACTTTTATTATTATAAAAAATCATTTTGATGTAATGAATGTAAACCGGGCTAGTGTTGAACGGTTGTGAAGATAAACATTCGGCCAGCATAGACTGAGTTAACAGCCCTTTGGCCCAGAAGGCGTTAAATCTCTATTTTTCTCTCTCTCATCGAGTTAACAAAACATACTAACAAAAAGTGGCGGTACCATAGCCGATGAGGTTTAACCAAGGCGTGGTTACCGCTACACCTATCTATATTGTTAAAAATTCAGGACTTTACTGGTGTTGCACTGCCTCCGGGCATTGCAGCCAGTATTGTTCCCACCATCTTTGTATTTACAAATGTCCCATATGTGTCTATGACCGAGAGGACGTAAAACATCATTTTATCACTGAGTTAACAATACTCTGGTTTCATTGTAGCGGTACCGTAGCCGATGAGGTTTGACCGAGGCGTGGTTACTGCTACTTATCTGCATTGTTAAAAATTCGGGACTTTATTGGTGTTGCACTGCCTCCGGGCATTGCCCCCAGTATCGTTCCCACCATCTTTATATCTACAAATGTCCCATATGTGTCTGTTCCAGACAGAGAGGATGTAAAACACCATTTTTCGATTTTAGTGAGTTAAATTATAGTTAAAAAATTGTGGCGGTACCATAGCCGATGAGGTTTAACCAAGGCATGGTTACTGCTACATCTATCTGTATTGTTAAAAAATCAGGACTTTACTGGTGTTGCACTGCCTCCGGGCATTGCCTCCAGTATTGTTCCCACCATCTTTGTATCTACAAATGTCCCATATGTGTCTGTTCCAGACCGAGAGGACGTAAAACACCATTTTTCATTCATTCATTTCATTCTTCAGTGAGTTAACAAACAAAAATAATATTATTGTGGGGGTACCATAGCCGATGAGGTTTAACCGAGGCGTGGTTACTGCTACACCTATCTGTATTGTTAAAAAAATTGGGACTTTACTGGTGTTGCACTGCCTCTGGGCATTGCCTCCAGTATTGTTCCTACCATCTTTATATCTACAAATGTCCCATATGTGTCTGTTCCAGACCGAGAGGATGTAAAACACCATTTGTCATTCAGTGAGTTAACAATACTGCTACACCTATCTGTATTGATAAAAATTTGGGACTTTACTGGTGTTGCACTGCCTCCGGGCATTGCCTCCAGTATTGTTCCTACCATCTTTGTATCTACAAATGTCCCATATGTGTCTGTTCCAGACCGAGAGGACGTAAAACACAATTTTTTCTCCAGTGAGTTAACAATAACTATACCAGTTTATCATACATCTGTATCGTTAAAAATTTGGGACTTTCCTGGAGTTGCACTGCCTCCGGCATTGCCTCCAGGATCGTTCCCACCATCTTTATATCTACTAATGTCCCATATGAGTCTGTTCCAGACCAGAGGACGTTAAACAGATTTTCATTCGTGAGTTAACAATATAGCATTAGTATTCAAACAAAGACACCTAACACTTGAACTGCAATGTTTAAGTGTTTTTTTAAAATAAATGTTGATTAGACTCTCAAGGCAAAAACTAACAAGACACACAGAAAAAAATACAGTAAAAATCGCTTAAGTCAAAATTGAAGGGACTGAAATTTTATTTTGAGACAGTCAATATTTTGAGTTTTAAAAGGACTTTTCAACACATAGATTATTAAACATTGACCAGAAAATTATTGAGAGTTATCCAGTGTTTTTTGAGTTACCCGTCTTTTAGTTATCAGGATTCCACTGTAATATGAAAAACTGCAGCCACATGGGGGTTGGTTGGCTGGCCTTGCTGGGACCATCCCTGCCGGAATGCCAATTACCCTGAAGCCCTCATAACAGCTGAGAGGGTGGGGATGTACCTTGGACAGCGATGTACTGAGGACCGAAAAGTGATACTTTGTACTCGATAGGACAAACTGTCCCGAGACGAGATAAATCAATAAAGGACAAGGTCATGGCTCTTGCAGAAATCAGTAAGACGAAGCGTGCTTCTTTCGATTAATAAAAAAAAGAAGAAGAAAAAGTCCATTGCATATTTTTCTTAAATTTTATAGTTTAGCTGTAGAAAGCAAGCCACCTTAAAACAAATCAAAGTCACTAACGAGAAAGGGCGTAAAAGGGCAGTGAGGCCCACTTCTAGCCCTAATTACTACTACTACTAGAGTTAAAAATCTAATCAGACATTTTGTCCTGACAGGGGAGAGAGAACACAACAGGACATTTTTTATTTTAATAAGTCAATGTCCTATGACCGGGGTCCTCAGGACATCACTGCTTGAGAGAAGCATATCCGCGATAAACACATTTTTAGCCCAAGTTTCCGGAATAGGAGCAGCTTTTATAAGCTTCTGGAGGTCACAATAGTCTTAGCAATAGTCAAGAGTGACACACACACAATTTCATAAGTCTTGATACTCACTATCAGTCAGCAAGGGTCCTGTTATTTTGGTGATCTGCAACAGCTGCAGGTTCTTCACGCCGGACAACGGTGGTCCGCATACGATGGTGACGCGGGTTCCCACATTGAGGGTGGTGGGGGTGAGCGTGATGCCAGCACTGGGGGTGATGGTGATCTCCTGGCTTTGGACACCTGCGGACAGTGTTGTTGTTGTTTTGTTGTCATGAAGTTGTTGCCTGACTTAAAGACTTCAGGGATCAGCCCAGCAGCTGAAGCACTTGAACACTATGGTACAAATGCCCCAACTAGGGATGAGAACATTACGTGTGTGACCGTGTTTGATTACCCTGCCACGTGGGCAGCCACACTCCGACTCCGGAGGATTTTGGAGGCTGATGTTATGCTAGGAGCTTGCCATGGTTAAAGACAATCCCTGCATAACTATGCAGAACATAACATTTTGATGTAGCCTTGGTGTTCTAGTGTTCCGGTATGCCAATTGGTTGGATACAACCTTATGCCAAGGCGGACTGCGGAAAGTTAAATTATATTATTAATAAACATTGAAATTTGCTTCCTGAAAAGGCCCTTGATTCAAAATGGCTAATTTATTACGGGTTGACATAAGCCTGAAGTTGAGGCAAGCGATTGATTGATTGATTGCAATTGATTATTACTATGTTTTTTTAAACTTTTATCTTAATTGAGGGTTTACGCGCATGCAAATGTTTTAAGTATGTGCACAATCTTTATCAATGTACAAACCCACACATTGAGCACTTCTCTGGCAGAGACAATAGAGGTCACTCTCTGAAATTATCCAAAGGGCACCATAGGCTCCAGATCAGAGGCAGCTTCTTCTCTCTTACTGTCTTAGAGTTATCGACCTTTGGAACAGCCTGCCAGACTCTGTGGTGATGGCACCCTCTGTCAACGCCTTCAAGTCTGGCCTAGACGCCTTCTAGTGGAAGCTCCCTACAGTCTACGACACAGAATGCTATCACCGACTTAGTTGTTTGCACCACCATGCGCATTGTTTTATGTAAATTATGTTTTATGTTAGAGAGAGAGAGAGAGAGAGAGAGAGAGAGAGAGAGAGAGAGAGAGAGAGAGAGAGAGAGTTGCTTTGTATATGCGCTGTTGCTGGTTGGTGTCACTCTTGAATGCTGTTTTTGTTGTCTGTTGATTAATCATTGATTGTAAAGCGCTTTGGGCTCATCTGAGGTAAAGCGCTATATAAATGTACAATTATTATTATTATTATTATTATTACATACTGGACACACGTACTACACGCATTCCTTTTTACTAAAAGGAGAGGACCCGCCATACTGTGTAGCATGTGATTCTCCCATTTCCATTCGTCATGTCCTTTTGGACTGCTGGGATTTATATGACATTAGAAGGAAACACTACACTGCGGAGTCAATGAAGGTTTTGTTCCGTGATGTTCCGCCTGACACGATCTTTAATTTCTTGAAAGAGATCAATATATTTCACTTGATGTAAATAACTGTGATAGTTTTAACCCTAGATGTGTCAGGTTTTTACTTGTTAAGTTTGTGATTGACAAATGATCTTTAACAAAACGTATTTTAACACACAAAAAACTTTGATCTTGTTTTTATCCCTTTTTAATACGTGGTGAGATGTAACGTGGTGTGATGCAGCGTGGTGACAGCCCTGAAATGGCCTTTGCTGTCGACGGGGCTATAATTTTAATCTTAATCTTAATCACCATGCGCGCATAACGTCTAACTTAGACTTAGACTCTAAGTCTACCACCTTGAATGGTGAACAGGCATCAATTGATAAAAAAACATATATTACTAGAGTACAAACAGGTCTGTGCGTTGGTTGGGTCTGTGCATGCCCCCCCCCCCCCCCCCCCCCCCCCCCCCCCCCCTTGAAATCCTAGAGGTTCTAAAGGAGCCATGTGAAACCATTGTCATTTTCTCCCCACACATCTATGCCTTCTCTATGCTATTTTTGAAACGAAAAAGACCTAATTTCACGGAGTTAGATGGTAAAATATGAATCTACTCATTTCACTAATGATTTCCTTAATGCACTTAGTGTGGGGCGAAAGTTGCCATGGTTACATATAAGTGCATATATGCATAAAGTGCACAACAAATTAGTTAATAGAATGCATGACGAACACATGGGTAATTGTACAACATCCCTGGCCTTATTTTGGAAGCACTAGGGGTGTAGCCTACGCGTAGACCATGCCTCCTCCTGGGTGTATCGGTGATGCATACTGTGTAGATCTAATATGTCAAAATATTCCAGTCCTCCCACCCCAACTGCCTTTCTCTCTTTTTTGAGCTCGTAATGATGTAATGAACCAAAATATACACACGCACACACACATGCATGCACACAATGAGAGAGAGAGAGAGAGAGAGAGAGAGAGAGAGAGAGAGAGATGTGATTATCTACATCTAGGCTAGATCTCGATTCTATATATTTTCACTTAGAACGCATATTTTAGATTCAGAGATATCTAAAAAAAATGACTATCTCTCTCCCTGTCTCTCTGCATGTGTGCACACGCATGTCTGTGTGTGCACGCATGTGCGTGCGTACACACATGTATGTGTATGTTATTTGCTCAACTGATCTAGTCTCGACCCTAGATTTGGCAGCATGTCGCATCATTCTGCACTCATATGACAGGAGGTAGTCTGAGTGATCGACGAAGTGGAAGAGATAAAAATGTTTTTGAGCACAGATCACTGTCTCTGATTGTCTTGTGTCTCATTTGATCTAAATACAGACAAAGTCTAAATATATTTTTTTACAGTAAAAGAGAGCTGAATGTTTACATATTTTCATCATTTGAAAAGAACTCACTTTAAGATGAAAGTACCCATACCGGAACGCAATGATCAATATGTCATAGTCTTCAGAAATCCGTTTGCATCTAGAAAACGTTTTCAGTTACATTTATTCATGACCGTACAGAAACAAGAGAGTTGGCACAGTGAAAGAAGAAACATTTTAACAGATGCTGGTGATCTAATTCTTTTCCAATATCGAACTGGAGATTCACAAATTGACATCATATTATGAATATGATAACGCCTTAAGGGGAACACAATCCCCCTTTCTACTCTATATATTTGCACAAGGTTTAAATAGCAGTTGACTCAAAAGAAATGTATTGTTCAAAATAAAGACATATTTTTATAATGTTTTAACAAGAGAATCTTGGCAAATAAAATGTATGTGAAAATAATGACAGCTGACATTAAGTGACAATTAAATGCGTTCATAAAGGATTCTCATCAAATTTCAGGTGATGAGAAAATAATAGTGGTTTCTAAATTTATAGTTTTGATTTTTTACCCTTTTTAAAAAAGTTTTGAATATTAAAGATGATTTAGAAATAAAAGTTCTGTTTGAAATAAAATTAACTTCATTTCAAGTGGGTACATCCTAACCCACTTCCAAACCGAAATGAACAGAGAGATCTCTTTGAGCCCAGAATCTATCTTTCAAATCAATGTTGGTTTGGGTCCTTTCCATGCATAACTGTATTAAAAATACATTGTTTATTTATTCATTTTTGATGTTCTGTGGAATACGACATAGGTCACTGCTATTTTATTGTGCAAATCATGTGCCATTATATCTGTGTTCTTTTAATGAGAAGATATTGTTATAACTTTTGAATCGTGATTCTTATTATTGTCCCACACCACTGGGTTTGTCTTTTTAGTCCCCGAGCCGAAGGTTCAGGAACTATTGTTTCTGTCTGGTCCGTCCGGCGGCGTCTGGCGTGCCTCCGTCCGTCCGGCTATTCATCCGTTTTTCTCAAAAACTATTCAGTCATCAAATCATCAAATCATCAAATTTGGTATACTAGTTGGCCAAGATGCAAGCTATCCACTGATGTATTTAGTTTTACATTAAGGTCAAGGTCGCGCCAGTTACGGGGTTCAAACCCCGAAACACATAATTGCTAATATCTCGCGAAGTTTTGCATGTATTTCAATGCAGTTTTTTTCACAACATTTCTTGATGAATGGTCTATAACACAGTTGTCATGAATTTTTCTGTGCGCTCGTGTGCGCATGATCGCGCGCGCTCAAATCACGGGTCCAAACCCCAAGGCTATATATAAAAAAAGTATTCAGTTACGTGCTGTTTTGATGCGTTTTTATGTAAGTATGTTTTCTTTTTATATGTTCCAGGACATTAATTTTTCTGTGCGCATGATCGCGCGTGCTCAAATAACGGGTCTGAAAACACATGCGCCATGAAACATGCGGCATTGGGTGGGAAGATTCACTTGAAAGACGCCGCCATCAGATCTACAGTCAAACCCGACAGCCAAACCGGGCGAGAAAGCAATGCGTGTCGAGAGTCGCTAAACATGGGATAAGCCCGTCGAGAGTCGCTAAACATGGGATAAGCCCGCTGTGCCCTAGGCCCTTTGTGTCACAGGCCCGCTATGTCTCACTTCTTTCCGGCCGTCCATCCGTCCGTGCGTGCGTCCTGTTTTCCGTTCTCAATGGTCTCCCCGCTGTGTGTACAGCCGACACATTCTGATTTCGGAGTAGCTCGGCGATGCTGCGAGGGGACTTTGCAGCCGCTCGGCGTTGCATTTGTCTTATCTTTGTTTCAGATACCAGACTGAATACATACTTGGTGTCTTCATGTGACTCTTTGTCCTTTGCCGATCTACGATCGCAAAGGAATGTTATTTTGTGTTTGTTTTGTACAGAGGGTTGAAGTGTCTTTCTCTGTGTTTGTCAGTTTATGTGTCTTTGATCTTCGGTTGTTTTGCTAACTTTGTTACTTGCTCGAAAGCTCTGAATCAATCATTCCATAAATGTTCCATGTGTCACTCATTTCACGAAATATTTATTAGGAAACCATAATCAACTCTACAGCGACAAAATGAAGATAATATTTTTGAATTCAAAAGGAAAAAACCCAATTCATGTAGTTTTAATGATTTACATACGTATTAAAATATCTCTTTCCTACAATTCTGGATGGAAGATTTGTTGTTCCTTAGTGCAAGTCAGAATCAACTTAGATGCAAGCAAAACATATACAAAGCTTACAATTTATAGTAAGCTGTCATGTACATCTTTCAAAACTGTAGTAGCATTTTAAACTCTTGTTTGACGGTTTGAATGAAAAAAGGTTGACCTCTTTATGGTCATGATAAGCAGGAAGGGTTCCTAATGGCATGGAACCCCCCCAACCCTTTCGTCTGGCTAAAACAATAAAGACAATATATCTCTCTCTCACTCTCTGACGCTCAAGTTTAAACAAAATTCTCATCATTTCGGAATAAGAGAGATCACATATCCCCTTGTCCCCCCCCCCCCCCCCCCCCCCCCCCCCCCCCCCCCCCCCCCCCCGCCCCCCCTGTTTGCCTTCCCTCTTCACTTTCTGCATCGTCTCTATCCCCAATATACCCACTCTCTTTTCCACCACAATTTCTTTCTCCCTTTTCTTTTCTAAATTAGTATTTTTTTGTACCCATCGCCCTTTCAGATCTCTCTCTCGCTCACTCATAGTATGATGCACTATCTGTCATTAACTGTCTTAGTTAAAGACAGACACACACACACACAAAGTAACACTCTCTTTCATGCACGCACACACATACGAACGCACACACACACAGACACACTTTATTGTTCATCCACAATTAACATTTTCTGTAACCGCTAAAAGTCTGCTGAAAACTCTCCTTTACCTGCAGCATAATCTGCCATAGTAAGAGATTACCTACCGTACCCCACATAAAAAAATAGCTTTTACAAAAGTGTCCCTGAATTCAAGTTTTCTTTTCAGAATAAGGACTGTAATTCCCCACCAACGATTTAGACTTGTTCAGGTACACAAAATATTCAGCCTCTAATGGCTGATTATACTTATCATAATAACTATTAAATATAATTTGGTAATAATAATAATTATTAATATGTGTTGTGATTTTGCAGGATTATTTTCATCGTTGCACAATCTTCATCAAGCAATTTTGCATCTGTGCGCGCGTGCGTGTGTGTGTGTGTGTGCGCGTCTGTCTACCGTAGGTTATGGAGTAAAAACTGTACCCAACACCAACGGTGTGGAGTAACATTTTTTATGGAGTAACTTTTTCCATGACTCCACAACGCTAACCTCATAAACAGCGTCCGGAGTCTGTCCTCATTGCCCTGAAATAAATATCTAACATACCTCAGAAGACCACTGTGAGGTTGCTCGCTTTGTGTAGTAATGGAAAAAGTTACTCCATGAAAAAAATGTTACTCCACAAAATCGGTGTTGGGTACAGTGTGTTACTGCATAACCTACGGTAAACACACACACATACACACAAATCAGCTGTACTCCACAACGTTAGGTAAACGCGTATACATGTGTGTGTGTGTTGTGTGTTTGTTGTCTGTGTGTGTGTCTTTTTTTTAAGCCCCAATCTGGTGAGTTAGCAATGTATAGAGGCAAGATTTACATCATAAAAATGAGTAGATAATTTAACGACAGAGCAAATTGAAAGTAAGTTTTTTTCTTAGTGCTTGGTTAAATCTCCGTCACACTCACAGTAAAAAAAAAAAAGTACATGGCAGACTCATTTACAAAAGTGTTATCTGTCAGTTCTATGCTTGGATTCATTTGCAATTCAAATGATTATTTTATTTTAAGTGTTTGTTGTTCAAACAATCAGATTTTTTTTTAATAAAAAAAAAAGAAAGAAAAACTGCAGTTGATAAAAAAAGAAGCTAAGTGCACTTCTGCAAAGCAACACTCCCTAAAGACTGAGAAAGAAAGACGACAGAGTATGAGAGACAGAGCTAGACAAAGACAGGGAGAGAGGAGAGAAAGAAAGAGGCACAGAGAGAGAGACACAGAGAGAGAGAGAGAGAGAGAGAGAGATAGAGAGAGAGAGAGAGAGAGAGAGAGAGAGAGAGAGAGAGAGAGAGAGAGAGAGAGAGAGAGAGAACAAAACTTTGTGGAGACTGTGTATTGGTGATTGTGATAGAGAGACATGGAGAGAGATTGTATGGACATCTAGACTGATAATAGTGATATATATATAGTGATAAGAGAGAGAGAACAAACAAATAAAACTTTTTATACAGAAGACCTCGTGGTGACCTAATCAATGTTTATAAAATTCTTAACGGTCCTGACAATACTAACAAAAGCTTGTTCCAGATCTCAGATTTTTTAAAGAGTAAAGACTATAAATTATGATATAAAAATACTAGCACAGTACAGTGGAACTAACATCAGGAGACACTTTTTCAGTAACAGAGTGACTATTAGAACGCACTTCCTGACAAAACTTGCACCTGATACTAACAAATTCAAAGACCTCCTGGACAAAGACCCAAACCTTAGTAAATTAAAATACCAGTATGACTAATAGTACGCAAGGGTACATAATACAGAATGTCTAGAACAAACTAATATATAATATGAAAAAAGGTATTTTTTTACAAATGAGACAGGATTTTTAAAATCAGATGGGACCACTTGTTGATGATTGTTGGCAGGACATAAAAGATAAAATTCATTTCTCAATGGACAACAATATACCAAAAATAAAAGGTAATATTAAGAATAAAAAGAAAATGCATAGACCCTATTAAAAGTGTAAGAAAGAAGAACAGACTTTATAGAAGATACTTGGAAAATGGTAAATCTAAAGCTAGTAAACGTTACTGAGATTACATAGAATTGGAAACATCATATGGTTCCCGAAATATAAATACCAGTCATCACGACATCAGCAATTGAAAAAGTGCAACGCAGAGCAACAAAACTTGTCCAGGGATGTAAAAATATGGATTATTATAGTAGACTTAAATACCTAAACCTGTTTTCTCTCAAAGGAAGAAGAATTAGGGGGGATCTCATTGAGGCCTATAAAATATTCAATGGTCTAGTTGACTTGTCTTGGAAGAAATTCTTTGATTCTCCTCAATATAATTTGACAAGGAATGCATATATGGTAAAGTTTTTATTAAAAGGTTCAATACTAATAGTAATACATGTATATAAGAAAAAATTGTTTCAGCATCCGTGTTGCTAACTTGTGGAATGAGTTACCTATTAATCTTCTAAAATGTGCACCGGATACTAACACATTCAAAAATCGCTTGGATGATTCTCCAAAATATTTAAATATGTTTAGAAGCTTTGATAACTGATTTTAATTAGGAAAATTGACCGTAATGCACCTTGACCACATTTTCATTGTAATACTTTATGTATACGATGGGACTAGACAAAAAGCTTAACAGCTTATTTTGTCCCTACCACTACTACTACTACTACTAGGAGCTCTAAGCAGATGAGGAGGGAGACAAAAGACCATGAAAAACAAATAGCAAAAAACTGTAAGCTAAATCCCAAGCTGTTTTGGAAGTACATTAATTCTAAGCTCAAGTTATGTACTGGCATCAGATCACTTAAAGATAAACAGGGAGACATAGTCACAGCTGACCAGGATAAAGCTAACGTTTTGAATGATTATTTTGTTAGTGTTTTCACTAAAGAAAATAGATTCCTTGCCTCAAATTAAAGATGAATCACCAGCTAACTGTACAGACATTGTTATTACAGTTGAAGCTATAAAGAATAAACTTAAGCACTTAGATGTGAACAAAGCCCAGGGACCAGATAAGGTCCCAGCCAGAGTACTAAAGGAAATACATACAGAACTAGCACTTCCTTTAACAATTTTGTTCAATAAAAGTTTAGAATCAGGGGAACTCCCAGTAGATTTGGAAAACAGCAGAGGTTATAGCCATTTATAAAAAAGGAACAAGAACAGATCCGGGAAATTACAGGCCTGTGAGCCTCACATGTATAACATGTAAAATTTTAGAACAGTTTGTTCGGGACGCAATTGTTAAACACATGACTGATTTTGATCTCTATACAGACTGCCAACATGGATTCAGGGCAGGGCGTTCTTGTATGACCCAGCTATTAGATGTGATGGACGATTTTACTAAACTGTTGGAAGACAGGGAGGCTTTCGATATTGTATACTTAGATTTTAGGAAGGCCTTTGATTCTGTGCCGCACGAAAGACTTCTCCTAAAACTACAGGCATATGGCATAACTGGGAACATACTAAGGTGGGTAAGGCAGATCACAAAAGGTGCGGGTTGGGGCAAAACTATCATCTAACATTGACGTTTTAAGTGGCATTCCCCAGGGTAGTATCCTGGGGCCAATACTTTTTACAATTTTAATCAATGATCTCCTGGAGGAAATACAAAGTGTCTGTAAGATATTCGCAGACGATACCAAACTTTACAACTGTTCTAAACATTCACTGCAGACATAATACAAAATGACATAGATAAACTTATAGAATGGTCAGAAAAGTGGAATCTCTATTTTAATGCAGGAAAGTGCAAAGTCATGCATGTGGGCTATGACAACCAAAATGAAACTTATGAAATTTCCCACGGTTCAGCTAAACATGTTTTGGAAACCTGTTCAGATGAAAAAGACTTAGGAGTCATATTTGATTCTAAACTCAAATTTGATAAACATATTACAACAGCAGTAAACAAGGCCAATAGAATATTGGGTTTAATTAGAAGAAGTTTTATGGAATTAAATACAGAAGTTTTTTTGAACCTATATAAAAGTTTAGTAAGACCTCATCTTAATTGAGTATGGAAATCTAATTTGGAACCCTTTTCTTAAAAGACAATCTACACAAATTGAATGAAAGGGTACAAAGGCGAGCAACCAAATTAATAAAATCAATAACAAATTTGGAATACGGGGACAGACTTCATAAGTTAAGTTTGCCATCCTTAAAATTTAGAAGATTAAGGGGAGATTTGATAAATGTATATATAAAAATGTTAATAACCCTAACAAAACTAACAAGCATTTGTTTCAATTGTCTAACGATTTGAGAACCCGTAACAGTGATTTAAAAATACTAACCCAATACAGTAGAAATAATAGAGTGGTCCTTTGATGATGGCTTGTTCTGCTTGTATGTGCATGTGTAAATTTTGTAACATGTTGTTTTGAATAAAGATCGTTTTATATTAAAAATGAAAAAAAGAACTAATATGAGGACAAACTTTTTTTCTAATAGAGTCACCCAGCACTGGAACAATCTCCCTGCACAAACTAAACTTGCTTTCAACATTAACCATTTCAAAAACCTCCTAGATAGTGACCCCAAAATTAATGTTTTTATACAATTATGATTAAGACGACAATGAATGAATGATAGTTCAAAAAGCGCCACAGCTATGCCAATCTGATTGATGAACAAAACCACAATAACAAACAATCAAAAGATAGGGCACATCAAGAGGCCGCGAGGCCTGGCTGCCCTGACCTGACCTGACCTAGTATTAGTAGTAATAGTCTACCAAAACCTTCACAGCTGTGGCAACTGAATTTAAACTAAAGGGGGGGGGGGGGGGGGGGGGGGGGGGAATGGGGGAAAAAGAGAAAAGTGAGGCCGTGAGGCCTAGTCGTCTTACCTGACCTGTGAAGTGTGTGTGTCTGTGTGTGTGAAAGAGATAGAGACTCAGAGAGAGATCCCATTCCTGGGAGGCAAGCCCACCCCATAGGGGCATAGGCCATGTCGCATGAAAAAAGGTAGCTCGTAAAAATAAGTAGCTCGCTACCTATGACAGTGTGTATTTGCGACATTGAGCATGAACCACAAATTTCACTTTTTTCTACTTCTAGGGTTAGGGATAGGGTTAGGGATAGGGTTAGGGTTAGGGTTAGGTAAATGGTTAAAGTTAAAGTACAGAAAAAGTGAAATTTGTGGTTGTCGCAAATAGACTCTCAATCTCATAGTAGCCAGCTACTTATTTTTACGAGATACCTTTTTTCAAGAAGCTGTGAATTAAAAATACTAATACAATACAGCAGAACTAACATTAGAAAACATTTTTTTGCTAACAGAGTTGCCAAGTATTGGAATAACCTCTCTGCACAAATCAAGCTTGCACCAAACCTTAACCAGTTTAAAAACCTCCTGGACAAAGACCCTAAATTGACAGAATTGAGATACCAGCATGACTGATTGTGTCATCAAAAACTGTCACAGCTGTGCTCAATACTACAAAAACTAAATTGAAAGGGCACTTCAGAGGCCGCGAGGCCTAGTTGCCCTCATTACCCTGACCTGACCATCATGCGACAGGCCATACCCGGAAATGAAGTATTTTTTTTCAAACTTTGAATTTTAAAGTTTAATTCTCAAATTTCAGCCCACCAAACACTAAAATGAAAGTAGGATCAATATTAAACTGAATTTGGACTATCAATCTCTTCCAGTTTTCACTCTGCAATTCTAAAATCTGACTCTAAAAAAGCAGACCAAATTCCAAATGTGACACTTCCTTGTCTGTTCAGTAGCCGTGTTTACGGACGGCCATTCTGATTCTTATTCCAGCCATGCATCACATGCCCGTCCTCATTTTGGTGACAACAGGTATGCAAAATAACGAAGCTTTCGGCAAATGTATCTAAGTTTTTATACTCACATATCGGAATCAAAACCAAAAACAGAACACGAAAAATTGTTCCCATGTTTGTCACACTTTCCAAACAGTAGCTTCGCTTCAGTTTAGCTGCGACTTGTTTTCAAAATGCCATGTCCCACTTAGCCTGTACACGGAGCACTACTGTTCAAGTTTATCCACGCGCGCGCGTCCATGTCAACCTCACCAATGAGGATCTAATTTTAGGTTCATCGTGAATAATATCCCCTCACTTTAATAAAAATGTAAAAGATATCTGCCTTGAAATACATTCTAATTAATATTTAGAGCCAATTCTTTACATTATTATTGCATAATTGTACTGTAATTATCAATAAAACTTACGGCACTATTTTCTCCATCTGTTATACGTTCGTTTATTGACTTGCAACAAGTGTCGTCTGCGCTACGAATTGGACAACTGGAAAAATCACTCCGCTGCCTACCTGTGTGTCACACGCACACAAAAGGGCAAACAGATTCATGTGGGTCAAGTACTTTGAGAATGAGAGGGTGAATAAATCTTTTCTTTTCTTTATTGAAATCAAATAACTTAATGGTGTTTTGTTTGGTTGTGTTCAAAAGGGGATAGAGAAGGCCGCCGTTTCTGTATCCTGTAGGGTAAAGTAGTACGTGTATCATTACTAGCCCTAAACTATGTTGATTAACAATAGGCAATCGTTTATACATCTGTATTGTTAAAATTTCGGGACTTTCCTGGAGTTGCACTGCCTCCCGGTATTGCCTCCGGGATCGTTCCCACCTTCTTTATATCTACTAATGTCCCATATGTGTCTGTTTCAGGCCGGAGGACGTTAAACGGATTTTCATTCATATGTTGATTTTTTTTGTGGCACCAACAGGTGAACTGTTTCAGTCAAACTAAATTAAATGTTTTGTGGTGTTAGGATTCAAAGTAGGCCTATGCAAATAGGAATGTGTGTCGAGGGGCGGTGCATGCATGCGTCCCTGGGAGAAGGAACGAGAGACACTTGACACTTGAAAACTTTATTACGCAGAGGTAGAGGGAGGGGGGAGGGTTAAGTTTTAACAATGCCCCATTATTGTTAGCTCGGGTTAAAGGTTACCGGAGAAAACGGCACCTGACGAAAACGGCCCTTGTCCTACTAAAACGGTCCTACAAAACGAAAAGTAGGGCCGTTTTCTCAGGTCACGGCTAGGGGACGGTGCGTGGGTCGGTATGCGTTAATGGAAAATCGTGGTACAGTTTAGTCTTTCAAGTTGAAAAATCTGAACTTCCATCCCTTCAGCAAAGGCGCCATCACCTCCGCCTGACCATGCTCTACAGAGTTGTTGAGGGGTTAGTACCGGCCTTACCCCCTGAAGACTTCATCACCTATCACAAATCGAGCAGACTGATCAGATCCGGACTTCCTTACTCGTCGAACCCAATCAGATCTTCAGTTAGAAACAACATTTTGTGTAGTTGCACCCATGACCATATCATTAGGGGAAGACGGGGTAAAAAGCGCATGGGCGGGTAAGAAGCCCACCCCAATTATCTCATGAAATGAAGCAAATTTCAGTCTCATTTTGCCCATGAGACGAGCGTTAATGTCTAGCATTCGTCTCATGGGCAAATTTGACTGAAATTTTCTTTATTTCATGAGATAATTGGGGTGGGCTTCTTACCCGCCCATGCGCTTTTTACCCCGTCTTCCCCTATATGATTTCTATTTTTAAAATGTTTTTTTTATTCTTTAGAGGGAGTGGTTGTCATTTCTTCTTCTTCTTCGATCGCTCAGTTTTCCTGTCAATTATGAGCGCAGATGCGTCATGCTGCCGTTATGTGCCTAACTAAGAAATAGTTAGGCCCAGCAAGTCCGACTTCGGCTGTAGGAGGAAATCATTTTTGAAAGCGTTTCGTAAAAAAAAAAAAGGCAGGAGAATGAACAGGAAAGGCAGAAAGATAGTAGATGACAGTGAGCAAAGGGTAAGGGCAGAGTCAAAGAGAGTGACAGATTAGAGGAAGTTACAAGCACAGAACTTCCAGAAGGTGGGGGAACTACTTATGCAAAAGACCCCCCGGTATCCCCATGGTTGGAAGGTTGTCACTTGAAACCTCAAAGTATGCATGCAACAGTCATGCAATTTCAAAACATGCACACTACATCAATATTTTGTTAACTCACTCATGCATTTTGCAAACATATACAGTATAACCGAAACTGAGACACTCTTTAAACAGACAACCAAAAAATTTAATTCCTTTGTTTCCAAACATATAACTAACTCTGAACCAGAACTGAGAAACTTTTTAAAAGATAACCCCAAACAAACTTTTCATTTCTTTCTATCTCAACAGAACAGAAAACTGAACACTTTCCTGTTTCTGTATTGGAAGAAACTTGTTCCCAAACATTTCGCAAATCAAATGTGCTTTCTTAGCTCAAGAATTATTAATATACAATGCAATTGACACTTTTTGAAAATAGTCTAAGAACTGACTTTCTTTCTTCGCTAGCCTTCTCTAGATTTCTCTTCGTCATTTAACTCATTTGCATCGCAACGATTTTGAATGATTAAAAAAAAACCTCACAAATCACTCCAGCCATGCACACAAACAAAACGGACATAAACAAAAAAAAGACATGAAAGAAGATTACTACAGGTTTTTACTTCAGGTTTAGACTTATAAGGGAAGTGGTAGATCAGACTTGTATAGACATATAATATATAGAAAAACTCTCTTCAGCAATTAGTTACCCCACTTCAAACGCAAAATAAGAGGCAAAAGTGTTGTCTATGGGAGCGAGCAAGTTCAGAAGTGACCAAAGTGTGGTGTGCACACAGATTTACTTCCCTTGAAACAAATTCATCAAATTGAGGCATCAGAATAGTCTGAAGTCCAATCCTCTGAAAACCGCGATAAAATGGCCATTAGGCCCGAGACTAAACAGAGACAACACTGTAAATGAGTTCCCAACATCACCAAAATGGCTTAATATAGTAATAAATCACTATAAAATGCTATTTTATGCTGTCACATGGCATGCCCGTATGTGTGTGTGTGTGTGTGTGTGCGTGCGTGCGTGTGCGTGCGCGCGCGCGCGTGTGTGTATGTGTGTGTTGTGTGTGTGTGTTTCTGTAAATTGTGTACCTTTTTCAAGATATGTGTTTTTGATCAATTGTATATATGTACTTTTCTATATTCTACTCATGAAAAATGTATGTACGTTCGTCATGTTCTTATTGTATAAGATAATGTATATTCTATGTTGTATTTGTATTAAATATGTAAAGCGCTTAGAGCCCTAAATCAGAGAATAGGCGCTATATAAATATTCATTATTATTATTATTATTATTTAACAGAAAAGATAACACTGAATAAAAAGCCAAAACCTCTGACAAGAGAAGCCAATCCTCTGTCAGAAATTCTGAATCCTCTGAAATTAGCAGATCCTCTGACAATTCTGATGCCTGATTAATTGACAGCTTAGATATTAACCCTTTCACCGCCAGCCATTTTTCAGCCCAAAAATGCCATTAAACTTAACTGAGAAGAGAGAAAAACAATCTGCAATTTTGGGAATTCCTCTGTGACATATTTAACATAAGGCATATCCTTACTCCCAAAATAAGGAAAATAGGATATTTGGATAACAGACCCTGATTTGATGCCTTTTAGTGACATGGGTGTTAAACCATTGTGGTGCATAAATGCGACATTGGCGGTGAAAGGGTTAATTCCGGCCATATATGGGTGGAACGACTTGAATGAGTTAAAACAGGCTTGTTGTAAACATTTTTGGAATTTGGTCATCCAGCTGACTTCAGAATTAATTTTCATCTACAGTTGAACCTCTCTCTAAGACCTTCAAAGTTCATCCTGAATGAGGTCTTATTAGGGAGGTGATTTTAATACTTACAAAGAAGAGCAATGTCTCAGAGAAGTAGGTCTTATGTGGGAGGGAGTCTTATAATGGGAGGTCTTATACGGGAGGTTCCACTGTATTGCAATTCCACTCCTCAACATTGCTGATGCTGATGTGCTCCTCCTCCTTCTTCGTTGGCTCAGCAGACAGTTTCCTGTCATATGAGCGCAGATGCGTTATGCTGCCGTTATGCGCCCAACTAAGAAATATATAGTTAGGCCCAGCATGTCCGACTTCGGCTGAAAAAGTCTTTGTAAGAATTTATATTTTTTTTTAAAGGCAGGAGAATGGACCAATTAGATAGAAAGATAGCAGATGACAGTAAGCAAAGGGAAAAGGCAAAGAGTCAAAGAGAGTGATGGATTAGAGGAAGTTACAAGCACATAACTTCCAGAAGGTGAGGGAACTATTTGTACAGAAGACCCCCCCGGTATCCCCACCGGGGGGTATGATGTGCTCCTGAAACCAGTTTAAAATACCAGCTTCGACCAAAGTTTCCTTCAAGCCATCATGATGACAATTACGTGTCTTTTGACGCAGGCCCATTATTGTGGGCATGATGTAGGGGAAGACGGGGTAAAAATCGCATGGGCGGGTAAGAAGCCCACCCCAATTATCTCATGAAATGAAGCAAATTTCAGTCTCATTTTGCCCATGAGACGAGCGTTAATGTCTAGCATTCGTCTCATGGGCAAATTTGACTGAAATGTTCTTTATTTCATGAGATAATTGGGGTGGGCTTCTTACCCGCCCATGCGCTTTTTACCCCGTCTTCCCCTACACACAAACAACGGCCTTACATCAGACCTCAAGTCCTCTTAAAGACCCCCCACGTCACGTGTCAAAATAACTGTTTTCACGTGTTTCCCCTCTTATAGCTGGTAAGAACTCTTAAGAAATCTTCCTAGCATAAGAGGGAATGTGTCACGTGACGTGGGGGGTCTTCAAAGACTTGAAAAAATAAAAACACCAACACCGTAGTTCCTGTGGCAGCGAAGTTTCGGTTTATTTAAAAACCTTTGACGAGGCTAAAACAGTTGGCCAACTGACAAAAACAACAAGCTTGCAAACATCCCAAATAAATTTTAAAAAATAGTGAATAAAGTTCGGAGTTTCAGAGTTTGGGAGAAAAAAAGGGAAGTGAAAATCAACAAGTGCATCGCCGAGCTACTCCGAGCTACTCCGAAATCGGAATGTGTCGGCTGTACACACAGCGGGGATACCATTGAGAACTGAAAACAGGACGCACGCACGGACGGATGGACGGCCGGAAAGAAGTGGGACATATCGGGCCTGTGACACAAAGGGACTATAGGGCACAGCGGGCTTATCCCATGCTTAGCGACTCGGGAACTTATCTGCCGCTTGGTGATGGGCGTGTTGTTGTTTTTTTTTACTACGCACTAATCATTAAAAACGCATCAAAACAGCAAATAACTGAATAGTTTTTTTATATATAGCCTTGGGGTTCGGACCCGTGATTTGAGCGCGCGCGATCATGCGCGCACACGCGCACAGAAACATTCATGACAACTGTGTTATAGACCATTCATCAAGAAATGTTTGTGAAAAAAACTGCATTGAAATACATGCCAAACTTCGCGAGATATTAGCGATTATGTGTTTCGGGGTTTGAACCCCGTAACTGGCGCGACCTTGACCTTAATGTAAAACTAAATACATCAGTAGATAGCTTGCATCTTGGCAAACTAGTAGGGGAAGACGGGGTAAAAAGCGCATGGGCGGGTAAGAAGCCGCCACCCCAATTATTTCATGAAATAAAGAAAATTTCAGTCCAATTTGCCCATGAGACGAATGCTAGACATTAACGCTCGTCTCATGGGCAAAATGAGATTGAAATTTGCTTCATTTCATGAGATAATTGGGGTGGGCTTCTTACCCGCCCATGCGCTTTTTACCCCGTCTTCCCTTATACCAAATGTGATGATGATAGACTGAATAGTTTTTGAGAAAAACGGACGAATAGCCGGACGGACGGCACGCCGGACGGACGCCGCCGGACGGACGGACCAGACAAAAACAATAGTTCCCCGAACCTTCGGCTCGGGGACTAAACACACACATGCACGCACGCACACACGGCCCAAACACATGGGGGAGCATGCAGCGCTTCAGACAACGCACCACACACAGTTCAGCAACTGCATCAATTTGTAAAGCACTTTGGCGATACCCAAATCGAGAGTGTTTGAGTTTTCTGACTAACACGAATGCTTCAAGCTCCAATCTCTAAAAATAACCAAAAAAACAAGAGGCAAAGCCTTCAAGGCTCACTCGAACAAGCACATGTGGGACAACAACAAAGATTGAGGGGGGTGTCTAAAGTACAAGATTGCCAATGCAATTTAAAGGTACAAATGAAACTATCGTCAATGGATACAACATTAAAAAAGAAAAGAAAAAAAGTGCTTGTGCCAAGAATCGAACCCAGAACCATTGGCATAACAGACAGACGCTCTACCAATGAGCTATTGAGGCTTTCAGTGTTGATGAGTTTCTTAACTCATGTTGCCTGTTGAATACTCTCTAACCCACTAATCTCAAATGTTATCTGTTTGTTATCTGTTTACAGTGTTGCTTTAAGTATTTAATTATTCAAATCATTATTGCTTGAAAGCTTGCATAAACATCTATAAGCGTTCAAAGTTTGAACAATGTACGCCTTCTATTTCCCGATAAAATGCCAACGTTAAAGTTTGGAAATTTAAGACCACAGACGCAACACACACACATCCGAACAACTATCACACTACAGTACACCCCGCTTATAGTAAAGTGCAGGGGAGCAAGGCTTTTCCTTTATTATAACAGGTTTTTCTTATAAACGATTTTCGGATATAGTCAAGTTTTTATGATATTTTTTATCTTATCCGATATTGTTTTTCAAAGTCAAAGCTAATGTAAAATACTAAATATAAACCCATCCTACCCCTTCCTCATATGGTTTGAGGTCCAAAAAGGTGATTGGGTTTATATACATGGTCTATTTCCCTGTGCACAAAACAAAACTAGCTGTAAAAGCATATAGTGTACAACCTCCAGCTTCCAGAATCGCCTTTGAATCTATTCATGCATGCACACGCACGTGCGTGCGCGCACACTCACACACACACACGCACCGTGACCGAACAATTTGCCTGCGGACATTTCGCCTATGGACACTTTGCCTACGGACATTTTGCCTACTGGACATTATGCCTACAGACATTATGCCTGATAATAGATTATCATCCCTGCAATAAAATATCGCATTTTTATGATGCTACAGCAAAACCCAGTTATAAGAAAATCGAAGGGAGATAATTTTTTTGTTTTCTTATATCCGTGTTTTGTTATATCCGAAACTCGAATAAAAGAAAACATTTTGATTTTTTCTTTCTTATAACCGAGTTGAATGGGGGAAAAGGGAAAAAATAAAAGAGAAAAAGAGAAAAAAAATAAAATAAAAGACAAACAGAAACATAAAACGAAGAAAAAAATGCTTTTACATAAATTGGTGCATGAAAAAAAAGGGGAAAAATGCAAAACAAAGGAGGAAAAAAAGAAAGAACAGAACAGAAAATTAAAAACAAAAATGAAGGCAGACGTGGTGTGAGTTGCATGATGAGCGAGCAAGATAGCGGAGAGCAGATGAATGAGTGTGTGTGGTGTGAGAGTAACATATTTGTTTAAATGTCAATTTCTGTTTCTTGTTTTTAATCAATATTCTAATTTGGATGTATAACTTACTTTACACAGTGGAAGACAATTTTGTATTTGCGTTTGTACAATGCCAATGGACAATAAGGAAACTTGCGACCTATGACTCATGTTTTACATCATAAAATCAAAATACAACAAAACTCGGTTATAAGAAAATCGAAGGGAGATGATGTTTTGCTTATTACCATATCCAAGTTTTCTTATATCCGAAACTCGGATACAAGAAAACATTTTGAAGTTTTTCCCCTTATAAACAAATTGAAAAGGGAAAAAAAGAAAAGAAAAGAAAGACAGAAAAACAAAACGAAGAGAAAATCCTTTTCCCTAATTTGATGCATGTCTTGCATCATAAAATCAAAATAGTCTACTAAGAAGAAGATTTAAAGGTGCCTACAACAACTTAACTAAGAAGCCTTTTTTTTGTCTTTTTACTGTTATCAAATGCGTAACCCTTCACCTTTCTTGTACTGAATTATTACCATTTACTGTCCACCCATGCAGCTTTTCATCGATCGTTTGCTTTTGTTTATGTAGATGTTCGTCCACATATTCAGTTATTTGTATATCTTCTTAAAGAAATGAATTGCCTTTTCCTCTCTGCCATTGCTGCTGAAAATGTAAGGATGGACAGTCTCTCTACCACCAACACAAAAGTACTCATATTTTTTTCTTCTGCTCAACATTTATTTTGCACAGAATACTGAAGGAAAGTATGGAATAAAGGAACAAAAAGAACTCAATTAGTCTTGTAATCAAGTGCCTGTACTGTTTAGAATGTCTGTGACACAACTGGTATGAGGTAAACTTTCCCTTTTTGGAACGACTTCAATTTTCTCAGAACATCCTTTCAGTTCAGGTCCAACTCATTTTTAAAGACACACTGACCCAACACAATTAAATCCCTTGTTTTTTTTTGGGTAGCTGTGACCCACATACAAATTCCCCAAACTTCAAATTGAGGCTGCTCTTTAAAATGTTTCGTTTTCAATTGGGGGCATTTGTATGGGAGTCAAACCTGGTCAAAACAAGATTTTGTACTAGCTATAAGAAGGAAAACACGTGGAACCCGTGATTTTGACACGTGATCTGGTGGGTCTTTAAGAAAATGTTGTCAATGGTAATTCGCTTATAAGTAAATAGAACTCGCTTATAAGAAAATGAACTGCAAACCAACTCGCTTGTATGACATAATTTTGTTATATCCAAGTTTCCATTGCGGATGGGAGAAAAAATTTGCTTGCTTATAACCGAGTTTTCTTATAAGCGAGTTTCCCAGTTTTGATCATAGATCCATATAAGAAAGAAGAAGTTCGGCAGGGAATTTTGTTTTGCTTCATTGTAAGCGAGTTTTCTTATAAGCGAGTTTCTTATAAGCGGATTCGGCTGTATATATATTTTTTTCGGATTCATTTTTTTCCACTAAGTAATGAGGGGAAAGAAACATGTTTTTGAGTGCCTTTCAATTTCGTTGATGAAGGTGGGTAGAGGGAGTAGTGAGACTGTGACGTATACATTGATGACGTATTTACAAAGGTCAGGAGGAGGACAATTTTTTTTTTTTGGTAACGAGGAGGAACCACAAATGACTTTACTATATTATACTGTTATTTACTACGTAATTATAACCCAGTTGTTATTATGGGTGAGGGAGTGGTGAGACTGTGATGCATACATTGGTCACGTATTTACAAAGGTCACGAAAAGGACTTTTTTTATTTTTTTTTGTAACCCAGGAGCCAGTCCTGTGGGGAACCAAAAGTAACTTTACTATAGCAGTTTTTTTATTATAACCGAGTTGATACTATCCGAGGTCTATTTAGTAATAAAACAGTAGACCTTTGGCCGGGAACCAGTGCTTTCTTTTACTGTAACCGAAATTTCTTATAACCGAGTTTACTATAAACGGGGAGTACTGTATTGGGGTCTGCAACGAACACCTTTTGCAAGAGTGAATGCCCTTGGTGGGTGGGGGAAGATGGTTCAGTACTGACCAAACAGGGGGATAACTCTCGCCAATAACCCTATTTGATGCCACTAAATGGCTGCCTTTCGCAAGAGTGAATGCCCTTGTCAGTACTGACCAGCAAGGGAATCACTCTCACTGTCAAGGGAGTTAATAACCCTAGTTGCAGAGGCCTATAGACTCACTTCGTGTTAGCAAGTTAACACGAGTGAGCCAAAAATGAATGTCACATAGCTGTATAGAAAGAATTGTTTGCACTCTCTGTGCGGAACAAAGCAAAAAGCAAAGAACACCATTTCTGAGATAACTTTTTGAGTGATATAAGTCAGGGTTCTTTCCCTGCTGTACTTCTTCTTCTGCGTTCCCAGGCCATATGGCCATATTGGGCAAGGTACGCATTTGTCCGTTTTTACTGGTCTCCCCGCCACGTACAGCCGGCACATTCCGATTTCGGAGGAGCTCAAAGGAGAAAAATGATTTGGAAGATTTGTTTTGGAAAAAAGGCAGGAGAATAGACCAATAAGTCAGAAAGATAGTAGATGATAGAAAGCAAAGGGAAAAGGCAGAGTCAAAGAGAGTGACAGATTAGAGGAAGTTACAGGCACAAAACTTTCAGAAGGTGGGAGAACTATTTGTATGAAAGACCCCCGGTATCCCCATGGGGAACCCTGCTGTACAAAATGCTCAAGCAACACAGCCACACCCCACGCTTGAGTATATATATATATATATATATATACTCTCGAAAAAGTCTGCGGGTGTAGACGAAAATTTGGACAATATTTATAAATAAACAAGACTAATCTAGTTTGGAGTTGTTTTTCGACTTTGCATTTTTAGGTCAAATAAGTTATATATATATATATATATATATATATAAACGTACAAGAATTGAAGAAGAAAAAACAACCACACCATTAAACTTTCCTCTTATAGTTTGCTTGCTTTAATAAAACTTTGTTTGTGTCCAATGTATCAGTTTGTGAACCTAAGAAAGAAACTCAATAACTTTAATTTTAACTTTACGATTTGTTCTGTGTTCTGAAAAGAAAATAATGTGTTGATTTACTTTTTCTCCCAATGGGGGAGATAGACAATGCCTATGCAAAGACAGCTGTTTCGTCTTTGAGAAAGACTCTTCCAGTCTGCATATCGGCCTGCAAAGAATGTCCACAGTGAACATTCAAACTGACCTAGGAAACTTTCTCCAAGAGAAAGGTTGTCCTCTTTGCACCAGATTGAAAGTCCACAATAAAAGCAAACCAGCACTTAATTCAAAAGAAATGGTAAAAATCTTGTGTAAAATAACAAAAATAATAATGTTCTAAAATTACAATCCCTCGAAGAGAGTAGAAGAGATGGGATGCCATGTTGGTGGATCCAGTGAAGGATTCAATAGGGGAGGTCATAGAAATCGTAGTAAACACCAACATACTCCCGGTGAGGAGGAATGTAGAGAGGTGTGCCTGGATCAGGTTGTTTTTTCTTCTTCAATTCTTGTACGTTTATATTATACTTGGAAGAAGGAAAAACGCATCAGTCTACCTGATCCAGGCACACCTCTCTACATTCCTCCTCACCGGGAGTATGTTGGTGTTTACTACGATTTATATGACCTCCCTTATTGAATCCTTCACTGGATCCACCAACATGGCATCCCATCTCTTCTACTCTCTTCGAGGGATTGTAACTTTAGAACATTATTATTTTTGTTATTTTACACAAGATTGTTACCATTTCTTTTTAATTAAGTGCTGGTTTGCTTTTATTGTGGACTTTCAATCTGGTGCAAAGAGGACAACCTTTCTCTTGTAGAAAGTCTTCTAGCTCAGTTTGAATGTTCACTGTGGACATACTTTGCAGGCCGATATGCAGACTGAAGAATCTTTCTCAAAGATGAAACAGCTGTCTTTGCATAGGCATTGTCTATCTCCCCCATTGGGAGAAAAAGTAAATCAGCACATTATTTTCTTTTATTCTTTTCAGAACACAGAATAAATTGTAAAGTTAAAATTAAAGTTATTCAGTTTCTTTCTTAGGCTCACAAACTTAAATATTGGACACAAAACAAGTTTTTTTCAAGCTAACTATATATATATAAGAGGAAAGTTTAATGGTGTGGTTGTTTTTTCTTCTTCAATTCTTGTACGTTTATATTATACTTGGAAGAAGGAAAGCGCATCAGTCTACCTGATCCAGGCACACCTCTCTACATTCCTCCTCACCGGGAGTATGTTGGTGTTTACTACGATTTATATGACCTCCCTTATTGAATCCTTCACTGGATCCACCAACATGGCATCCCATCTCTTCTACTCTCTTCGAGGGATTGTAACTTTAGAACATTATTATTTTTGTTATTTTACACAAGATTGTTACCATTTCTTTTTAATTAAGTGCTGGTTTGCTTTTATTGTGGACTTTCAATCTGGTGCAAAGAGGACAACCTTTCTCTTGTAGAAAGTCTTCTAGCTCAGTTTGAATGTTCACTGTGGACATACTTTGCAGGCCGATATGCAGACTGAAGAATCTTTCTCAAAGATGAAACAGCTGTCTTTGCATAGGCATTGTCTATCTCCCCCATTGGGAGAAAAAGTAAATCAGCACATTATTTTCTTTTATTCTTTTCAGAACACAGAATAAATTGTAAAGTTAAAATTAAAGTTATTCAGTTTCTTTCTTAGGCTCACAAACTTAAATATTGGACACAAAACAAGTTTTTTTCAAGCAAACTATATATATATAAGAGGAAAGTTTAATGGTGTGGTTGTTTTTTTCTTCTTCAATTCTTGTACGTTTATATTATACTTGGAAGAAGGAAAGCGCATCAGTCTACCTGATCCAGGCACACCTCTCTACATTCCTCCTCACCGGGAGTATGTTGGTGTTTACTACGATTTATATGACCTCCCTTATTGAATCCTTCACTGGATCCACCAACATGGCATCCCATCTCTTCTACTCTCTTCGAGGGATTGTAACTTTAGAACATTATTATTTTTGTTATTTTACACAAGATTGTTACCATTTCTTTTTAATTAAGTGCTGGTTTGCTTTTATTGTGGACTTTCAATCTGGTGCAAAGAGGACAACCTTTCTCTTGTAGAAAGTCTTCTAGCTCAGTTTGAATGTTCACTGTGGACATACTTTGCAGGCCGATATGCAGACTGAAGAGTCTTTCTCAAAGATGAAACAGCTGTCTTTGCATAGGCATTGTCTATCTCCCCCATTGGGAGAAAAAGTAAATCAGCACATTATTTTCTTTTATTCTTTTCAGAACACAGAATAAATTGTAAAGTTAAAATTAAAGTTATTCAGTTTCTTTCTTAGGCTCACAAACTTAAATATTGGACACAAAACAAGTTTTTTTCAAGCAAACTATATATATATAAGAGGAAAGTTTAATGGTGTGGTTGTTTTTTCTTCTTCAATTCTTGTACGTTTATATTATACTTGGAAGAAGGAAAGCGCATCAGTCTACCTGATCCAGGCACACCTCTCTACATTCCTCCTCACCGGGAGTATGTTGGTGTTTACTACGATTTATATGACCTCCCTTATTGAATCCTTCACTGGATCCACCAACATGGCATCCCATCTCTTCTACTCTCTTCGAGGGATTGTAACTTTAGAACATTATTATTTTTGTTATTTTACACAAGATTGTTACCATTTCTTTTTAATTAAGTGCTGGTTTGCTTTTATTGTGGACTTTCAATCTGGTGCAAAGAGGACAACCTTTCTCTTGTAGAAAGTCTTCTAGCTCAGTTTGAATGTTCACTGTGGACATACTTTGCAGGCCGATATGCAGACTGAAGAATCTTTCTCAAAGATGAAACAGCTGTCTTTGCATAGGCATTGTCTATCTCCCCCATTGGGAGAAAAAGTAAATCAGCACATTATTTTCTTTTATTCTTTTCAGAACACAGAATAAATTGTAAAGTTAAAATTAAAGTTATTCAGTTTCTTTCTTAGGCTCACAAACTTAAATATTGGACACAAAACAAGTTTTTTTCAAGCAAACTATATATATATAAGAGGAAAGTTTAATGGTGTGGTTGTTTTTTCTTCTTCAATTCTTGTACGTTTATATTATACTTGGAAGAAGGAAAGCGCATCAGTCTACCTGATCCAGGCACACCTCTCTACATTCCTCCTCACCGGGAGTATGTTGGTGTTTACTACGATTTCTATGACCTCCCTTATTGAATCCTTCACTGGATCCACCAACATGGCATCCCATCTCTTCTACTCTCTTCGAGGGATTGTAACTTTAGAACATTATTATTTTTGTTATTTTACACAAGATTGTTACCATTTCTTTTTAATTAAGTGCTGGTTTGCTTTTATTGTGGACTTTCAATCTGGTGCAAAGAGGACAACCTTTCTCTTGTAGAAAGTCTTCTAGCTCAGTTTGAATGTTCACTGTGGACATACTTTGCAGGCCGATATGCAGACTGAAGAATCTTTCTCAAAGATGAAACAGCTGTCTTTGCATAGGCATTGTCTATCTCCCCCATTGGGAGAAAAAGTAAATCAGCACATTATTTTCTTTTATTCTTTTCAGAACACAGAATAAATTGTAAAGTTAAAATTAAAGTTATTCAGTTTCTTTCTTAGGCTCACAAACTTAAATATTGGACACAAAACAAGTTTTTTTCAAGCAAACTATATATATATAAGAGGAAAGTTTAATGGTGTGGTTGTTTTTTCTTCTTCAATTCTTGTACGTTTATATTATACTTGGAAGAAGGAAAGCGCATCAGTCTACCTGATCCAGGCACACCTCTCTACATTCCTCCTCACCGGGAGTATGTTGGTGTTTACTACGATTTCTATGACCTCCCTTATTGAATCCTTCACTGGATCCACCAACATGGCATCCCATCTCTTCTACTCTCTTCGAGGGATTGTAACTTTAGAACATTATTATTTTTGTTATTTTACACAAGATTGTTACCATTTCTTTTTAATTAAGTGCTGGTTTGCTTTTATTGTGGACTTTCAATCTGGTGCAAAGAGGACAACCTTTCTCTTGTAGAAAGTCTTCTAGCTCAGTTTGAATGTTCACTGTGGACATACTTTGCAGGCCGATATGCAGACTGAAGAATCTTTCTCAAAGATGAAACAGCTGTCTTTGCATAGGCATTGTCTATCTCCCCCATTGGGAGAAAAAGTAAATCAGCACATTATTTTCTTTTATTCTTTTCAGAACACAGAATAAATTGTAAAGTTAAAATTAAAGTTATTCAGTTTCTTTCTTAGGCTCACAAACTTAAATATTGGACACAAAACAAGTTTTTTTCAAGCAAACTATATATATATAAGAGGAAAGTTTAATGGTGTGGTTGTTTTTTCTTCTTCAATTCTTGTACGTTTATATTATACTTGGAAGAAGGAAAGCGCATCAGTCTACCTGATCCAGGCACACCTCTCTACATTCCTCCTCACCGGGAGTATGTTGGTGTTTACTACGATTTCTATGACCTCCCTTATTGAATCCTTCACTGGATCCACCAACATGGCATCCCATCTCTTCTACTCTCTTCGAGGGATTGTAACTTTAGAACATTATTATTTTTGTTATTTTACACAAGATTGTTACCATTTCTTTTTAATTAAGTGCTGGTTTGCTTTTATTGTGGACTTTCAATCTGGTGCAAAGAGGACAACCTTTCTCTTGTAGAAAGTCTTCTAGCTCAGTTTGAATGTTCACTGTGGACATACTTTGCAGGCCGATATGCAGACTGAAGAATCTTTCTCAAAGATGAAACAGCTGTCTTTGCATAGGCATTGTCTATCTCCCCCATTGGGAGAAAAAGTAAATCAGCACATTATTTTCTTTTATTCTTTTCAGAACACAGAATAAATTGTAAAGTTAAAATTAAAGTTATTCAGTTTCTTTCTTAGGCTCACAAACTTAAATATTGGACACAAAACAAGTTTTTTTCAAGCAAACTATATATATATAAGAGGAAAGTTTAATGGTGTGGTTGTTTTTTCTTCTTCAATTCTTGTACGTTTATATTATACTTGGAAGAAGGAAAGCGCATCAGTCTACCTGATCCAGGCACACCTCTCTACATTCCTCCTCACCGGGAGTATGTTGGTGTTTACTACGATTTCTATGACCTCCCTTATTGAATCCTTCACTGGATCCACCAACATGGCATCCCATCTCTTCTACTCTCTTCGAGGGATTGTAACTTTAGAACATTATTATTTTTGTTATTTTACACAAGATTGTTACCATTTCTTTTTAATTAAGTGCTGGTTTGCTTTTATTGTGGACTTTCAATCTGGTGCAAAGAGGACAACCTTTCTCTTGTAGAAAGTCTTCTAGCTCAGTTTGAATGTTCACTGTGGACATACTTTGCAGGCCGATATGCAGACTGAAGAATCTTTCTCAAAGATGAAACAGCTGTCTTTGCATAGGCATTGTCTATCTCCCCCATTGGGAGAAAAAGTAAATCAGCACATTATTTTCTTTTATTCTTTTCAGAACACAGAATAAATTGTAAAGTTAAAATTAAAGTTATTCAGTTTCTTTCTTAGGCTCACAAACTTAAATATTGGACACAAAACAAGTTTTTTTCAAGCAAACTATATATATATAAGAGGAAAGTTTAATGGTGTGGTTGTTTTTTCTTCTTCAATTCTTGTACGTTTATATTATACTTGGAAGAAGGAAAGCGCATCAGTCTACCTGATCCAGGCACACCTCTCTACATTCCTCCTCACCGGGAGTATGTTGGTGTTTACTACGATTTATATGACCTCCCTTATTGAATCCTTCACTGGATCCACCAACATGGCATCCCATCTCTTCTACTCTCTTCGAGGGATTGTAACTTTAGAACATTATTATTTTTGTTATTTTACACAAGATTGTTACCATTTCTTTTTAATTAAGTGCTGGTTTGCTTTTATTGTGGACTTTCAATCTGGTGCAAAGAGGACAACCTTTCTCTTGTAGAAAGTCTTCTAGCTCAGTTTGAATGTTCACTGTGGACATACTTTGCAGGCCGATATGCAGACTGAAGAATCTTTCTCAAAGATGAAACAGCTGTCTTTGCATAGGCATTGTCTATCTCCCCCATTGGGAGAAAAAGTAAATCAGCACATTATTTTCTTTTATTCTTTTCAGAACACAGAATAAATTGTAAAGTTAAAATTAAAGTTATTCAGTTTCTTTCTTAGGCTCACAAACTTAAATATTGGACACAAAACAAGTTTTTTTCAAGCAAACTATATATATATAAGAGGAAAGTTTAATGGTGTGGTTGTTTTTTCTTCTTCAATTCTTGTACGTTTATATTATACTTGGAAGAAGGAAAGCGCATCAGTCTACCTGATCCAGGCACACCTCTCTACATTCCTCCTCACCGGGAGTATGTTGGTGTTTACTACGATTTATATGACCTCCCTTATTGAATCCTTCACTGGATCCACCAACATGGCATCCCATCTCTTCTACTCTCTTCGAGGGATTGTAACTTTAGAACATTATTATTTTTGTTATTTTACACAAGATTGTTACCATTTCTTTTTAATTAAGTGCTGGTTTGCTTTTATTGTGGACTTTCAATCTGGTGCAAAGAGGACAACCTTTCTCTTGTAGAAAGTCTTCTAGCTCAGTTTGAGTGTTCACTGTGGACATACTTTGCAGGCCGATATGCAGACTGAAGAATCTTTCTCAAAGATGAAACAGCTGTCTTTGCATAGGCATTGTCTATCTCCCCCATTGGGAGAAAAAGTAAATCAGCACATTATTTTCTTTTATTCTTTTCAGAACACAGAATAAATTGTAAAGTTAAAATTAAAGTTATTCAGTTTCTTTCTTAGGCTCACAAACTTAAATATTGGACACAAAAAAAGTTTTTTTCAAGCAAACTATATATATATAAGAGGAAAGTTTAATGGTGTGGTTGTTTTTTCTTCTTCAATTCTTGTACGTTTATATATATATATATATATATATAGACCCTTTTTCATAAACCTAACAAGACGCGGGTGGTGCCCCAAATAACCGGTCATTTTTGCCTCTGAAGCATGGTCGCAGACAGCGCAATTCATGCCGTACTAGAGCAACGCCGAGTACCGGTAACGCCTGGTAACGGTAACGCCTAGTAACGGTAACGCCAAGTACTGGTAACGCTGAGTACAGCAAATTTGAAGCGATTCGGTTAAGAAACGGCGGAGTTATAAGGCCCCGTTTCCTGTTGGTGCTGCTCTGAGAGTGACGCGCTCTCCCTAGTAACGGTACTGCACTGTAGCCTAGTCCTTCCTTGTATAACTGTGTCAACTAGGTAAGTACCACGCCTATTGGCCACTGCAACTAGGGTTATTAACGCCCTTGACAGCGAGAGTTAAGCCCTTGGCTTGTTGTTCAGTATCCAAAAGGGCATTCACTTTTGCAAAACGAAAAGGCAGACATTCAGTGGGCTCAAATAAGGTTATTGGCGAGTCAATCCCTTGCTTGGTCAGTACTCAAGCATCTAGCAAAGGCATTTACTCTTGCAAAAGATGATCGTAGCAGTGGCCAATAGATGCAGAAAATTTACCCTGATTTTTGTTCTGTACAAATACAGCCCAATATCTTGAGGTGAAGTGGCATACCGTTTCCTTGTCGACTGTCTCGGTGATGCACACATGACGTCACCACACTTGACATCTCCGGAAAAAAAGCCGAAGCCTTTTGCTTCCAAGCCTTGCCTCACAAGTTGTTTGTTCGTTGTTGTACTCTGGCTCAAAGGCCTCAGGGATCATCCCAACAGCCAGGACACGCTTGAACACCATGGTACAAATGTTAGGGATGAGATCGAGAACATTACGCGTGTGACCCGTTTTTGATTAACCCTGCCACGTGGCGGGCAGCCACACTCCGACTTCGGAGGATTTGGGAGACTGATGATGTTACGCTAGGAGCTTGCCATGGCTAAAAAAACAACCCGGCCCTAGGCAGAACGCAACAACCATTTTGACGTAGTCTTGGTGTTATAGCTTATGTTAATTTAATTCAATTCGAATGTAGGGGGTGTGGAGCTCACAACTGAGGAGGTTGCAGAATACTCTTCCTCCATGGCGGAGGAGAGGGATGAGGTGTCAGCAGTGGGATCATCCGGGGGAATTCCAGCTTCCTCGCCGTCTCCCGCAGAAGGCTGAAAGAAGGATAACAATACATAATCCATTGGTTCCTCCTCCTCTTCTTCTTCTGCGTTCCCGGGCCGTAATGGGTAAGGTACGTATGTGTCCGGTTTTCAGTTCTCACTGGTCTCCCCGCTGCGCACAGCCCAACACATTCCGATTTCGGAGGAGCTCAAAGGAGAAACATCATTTTAATAACAAAAAACAAACAAAACACCAATTAATGGAGCAAGATATTCCAAGGGGCCTGGCCCTCTTTATCAACCCATGGAAAAAATTCACTTTTTTTTTGCATGCAGAATTCCAACCTTGACAATTAATTCTTCGCAACAAGAAGTAAAAACTATCTATCCACTCTTGGTTCTGGTGTGCCTATACATACATCTGTATCGTTAAAAATTCAGGACTTTCCTGCAGTTGTACTGCCTCCGGGCATCGCCTCCAGGATCGTTCCCACCATCTTTATTTCTATTATGTGTCTGTTTCAGACCGGAGGACGTTAAACGGATTTTCATCATCATTGGTTCTGGTGTGTTTACAGTGGAATCTAACAAGCTTTCAAAACCAAAAAAAACAGATTCAAATCGGCAGCGGTCTTTCCAAGGCGCAGATTCCTCCACACGGTCACTGTAGCGATGCAGAAAAGTTGAAAACGAGCGCAGGGGAAGAGAGACAGGGGGCAAAAATGTGATATATATCGTACAATATTAACCCTTTAACCGCCAAAGTCGCATTTTAGCGCCACAGTGATTTAAGACCTATGTCATTGAAATTGGGGTCTATTATCCAAAGACCCTATTGTCTTAGTTTTGGGAAGAAAGGATAGACCTTATTTTATATGTCACAGAAGACTCCCCCAATACTGCAAATGGATTTTGTTCTCTACCCAGGTCAATTTAACCCTTTCGCTGCCAGCCATAAAATACCATTAAACTTAACTGGGTAGAGAAAGTAAAATATCTGCAATATTGGGAATTCCTCTGTGACATATATTATATAACAAGCATTGCCAAATGTTAAAGACCTACAGAGCCGGCTGTCAAAATCACGTATTTCACGTGTTTTCCCTCTTTTTGCTGGTAAAAAATCTTTTTTTGACCAAATGTTGCTCCCATACACATTGAAAACGAGGCATCACTTTAAAGAGGAGCCTCGGTATACGAGGACAGTCACGAAAACGAGGCATCACGTTAAAGAAGAGCCTCGATCATATACGAGGACAGTCTAAATGCGGACCACATCGACCCAGAAAAAAACAAGGGACTTAATCCAGCCGGCTCTGTGGGTCTTTAAGAATGGACAAAGTTTGCCGTTACACCAAACTAAACAAGCGCGGATTCGCAATCGTTTGTGGCGTGCGACAATTGAAAACGAAACATCATTTTAAAGAGCAGCCTCAATTTGAAGTGCAGCCTCGATTTGAAGTGCGACAATTTTGGACCTACCGACAGACCGACAAAGTGAGTTATAGGTTTGTGGCTTGTGCCACAAACAAAAAAAGCGCGGAATCGCAATAGTTTGTTGCACGCGGTCTATTTTTACCACTCCAATCATGAGTCACCTCCCCTGGCTTTTCAATAATTTTAATCTGTAAACCAGAATGTTATCTCTGCACCATTTCGTAACTTTTTATATCTTTTGGAAAACATTTAAAACGATTTATCCTACTTATACTCATCGAAAGAAGCACCGCATACTCGTCGTGTCTGTTGTAGTGTCTGTATTACGTATGTTTATTATTTTGTACACTTTAAAATACATCATTTTAAAGAGCAGCCTCAATTTGAAGTGCAGCCTCGATTTGAACTCCTTATCATTTCAAGAATGTCTTAACTTGCGTTTTATGAGAACCTCCATACCCCTTCTCCATTATACGTATTGTCCATGTTCTGTCTATGTCTGTCTTGTAAATGTTTTTTCTTCATTTTTCACATACCCAACTAATACACATGTCCCATATGTGCCTTCCCGGGCCGAGAGGACGTAAAACCCCAAAATTTCCTTCCTTCCTCGATTTGAAGTGCGACAATTTTGTCAATATGTGTGACAATTCTGGACAGACCGACCGACCGACTGACCGACAAAGTGAGTTATAGGTTTGTGGCTTGAGCCACAAACAAAAAACCACCCCAAAACCCAAAACAGATCGATGGAAGAAAAAAAAGGGGAAAATAAAAATAAATTGTCAAGCACTGCCAAACGTTAAGAATGGACAAAGTTTGCCGTGACAGCAACCTGTAAATTAAAACAAGCGCGGATTCGCAATCGTTTGTGGCGTGCAACAGTTGAAAACGAAACATCATTTTAAAGAGCAGCCTCAATTTGAAGTGCAGCCTCAATTTGAAGTGCAGCCTCAATTTGAAGTGCAGCCTCAATTTGAAGTGCGACAATTTTGGACCGACAGACAGACTGACAAAGTGAGTTATAGGTTTGTGGCTTGTGCCACAAACAACAACCCTGGGACGGTATTCATGTCGAGATAGCATGAGACTTAGCATGATGCTAACTTAGAAGCTCTTCCAAAAGTCCTATTAAATCCTATAGGACATTGGAAGAGCTTCTAAGTTAGCATCATGCTAAGTCTCATGCTATCTCGACATGAATACCGTCCCAGATCGATGGAAGAAAGAAAAGGGAAAAATAAAAATAAATTGTCAAGCATTGTCAAACGTTAAGAATGGACAAAGTTTGCCGTGACAGCAACCTGTAATAAAACAAACGCGGATTTGCAATCGTTTGTGGCAGCGGTCTATTTTTACCACTCCAATCATCACATACACTGAGTCGCCTCCCCTGGCTTTTCAATAATTTTAATCTGTAAACCAGAATGTTATCTCTGCACCATTTCGTAACTTTTTATATCTTTTGGAAAACATTTAACACTATTTATCCTACTTATGCTCATCGAAAGAAGCACCGCATACTCGTCGTGTCTGTTGCAGTGTCTGTATTACGTATGTTTATCAAGTATTGCCAAACGTTAAGAATGGACAAAGTTTGCCGTCACAGCAAACTGTAAATAAAAAACAACACATTTTCTTTCCTTTGTTTATATTGGACCACATCCCCCCCCCCCCACACCCCCCTGTGGGGATACCGGGGGATCTTTTGTATAAATAGTTCCCCCACCTTCTGGAAGTTCTGTACTTGCAACTTCCTCTAATCTGTCGCTCTCTTTGACTCTTGCCTTTTCCCTTTGCTTTACTGTCATCTACTGTCTTTCTAGCCTTACCAGTTCCATTCTCCTGCCTTTTTTCAAGAAGCGCTTTCAAAAAAGATTTCCTACCAACAGCCGAAGTCGGACATGCTGGGCCTAATTATTTCCTAGTTAGGCGCATAACGGCAGCATGACCCATCTGCGCTCATAATTGACAGGAAACTGTCTGAGCGATCGAAGATGAAGAAGGACCACATTTCTGGGGCAGTGGCTGGATGCCTCGTGCCTCCATACGGGGAGCTGGAAGACCCCACCCCCTCCACAAGTCTCTCTCCCTGTGGGAATACTGGAGGTTTTTTTTTGTAAAAAAATAGTCCCCCCCCCCCCCCCCCCCACCCCCCCCCCCCCCCCCCCCCCCCGCCCTTCCGAAAGTTCTGTGCTAGTATCTTCCTCTAATCTGCCACTCTCTTTGACTCTGCCTTTTCCCTTTGCTTTCTATCATCTATTTTTCTGACCTATTGGCTCCATTCTCCTGCCTTATAAAAATAAAATCTTCCAAATAGTTTTTCTTCTTTGAGCTCCTCCGAAATCGGAATGTGTCGGCTGTACGCAGTGGGGAGACCAGTGAAAACTGAAAACCGGATACACACCTATCTTACCCATTATGGCCATATGTTATGTTTTTGTCAATGCAGTGTGTCAGCTGGACTCTACAGCGCAGACAGACTGACTGACACGCAAACAGACAAACAAGAAAAACGAAGAACTCATTTTCTTTGCTTTGGACAGTTGGTTGGATGTACAGACAGACAGACAGACAGACAAACAAGCTAAAAACAGACAAAAAACAGAACTAGAAAGAACGGATAGACAGACAAACAGACAGATAAAAACAAAGAAGAATACAAAGCACTTACCGTATTTTTCAGATTAGGCGAATAGGGCAATTTTTAAGAAAAATCTGAAAAAATTAAAGTAAAAGGCACCCTCGTTTATATGGCACCTCGCAAAAGAAAGTCGAAGCTTCAAGCCCATATGCGTCCTGTAAACGCTTACCGACCACCATTACTGCCGCCATAAACGAGTTGGCTCCCCTTTCAAATAATCGAACTTCCGTTTGAGCTGCTTCCTGTTGTTGTGTTTGGACAATTCTTCGCAAAAACTGATATAATTATGGCATTTTAAGCTCTACAATAATGCTTTTTACATCCAATGAAGGGTTATGACATCTGTTGGACGGTATCTTCTCACGATTTTGTTCACTAATAGGGCGCCCTCGTTTGCTAGGCGCAATAGGTCGAAATTGGAGAAAAAATATCGCCTTATAACCCGAAAATGACGGTAACCTTGTCTTTGTTGCGGCGAGTGCGATGGCTGTACAGCACAGACATACACTGACTGACAGACAGACAGACAGACAGACAGACGGATAAAAACAAAAGAAGAGCATCTAGAACTGACCTTGTTGCGGTGAGTGGGTTGGCTGTACAGCACAGACATACACTGACTGACAGACAGACAGACAGACAGACAGACAGACAGACAGACGGATAAAAACAAAAGAAGAGCATCTAGAACTGACCTTGTTGCGGTGAGTGGGTTGGCTGTACAGCACAGACATACACTGACTGACAGACAGACAGACAGACAGACAGACGGATAAAAACAAAAGAAGAGCATCTAGAACTCACCTTGTTGCGGTGAGTGGGTTGGCTGTATGGCGAAACAGCCTCCAATTCGCCACTGAAGAAAAGTGAAAACATAAATCAGTGTTTGTTGGTGTGCTGGGGCAGTGGGTGGATGCCTCGTGCCTCCATACGGGGAGCTGGACGACCCCGACACCTCCATGAGTCTCCCCCCTCCCCCTCCCCCCTCGTGGGAATACCAGGGTATCTTTCGTAAAAATAGTTACAACTTCTGGAATTTCTGTGCTTGTAACTTCCTCTAATCTGCCACTCTCTTTGACTCTGCCCTTTTCCCTTTGCTTTCCATCATCTACTATCTTTCTGACTTATTGGCCCATTCTTCTGCCTTTTTCCCCCCAAAAAAAAACCCCCTTCCGAATTGATAAACTTTTGTTTTCAGCAGAGTAATAATTATCTGCTTCAGGTGAATATAGATAATCAATATTAACTGCTCGAGAGTGTTAAATGTTTACATGTTTATACATCATGTGTGAGGAAAGCTTTTGTTTGTGTTAAGCTGGACATCCAGATCGACGAAAACGGCATGGCGACGGCAACGACAAAGACAAAAATTTATGTCATGCTAAATCGCTCAAACTAAATTTCTACTGCTTGAAACGGTAACGGCAAGTCACCGGTACCATCGACAGCAGGAGATTTTGAAACATGTAGCGAATTCTGCCGTTGCCGTCCACGAAATAGGGATGGCACCATGAAATCTGAGGAAAAAAATACCTTGGTCAGCTATGGAAAGGGGGGGGGGGGGGGGGGGGGGGGGGGGGGGGGGAGAGGGGTTGGTCAAGGTCGTGTTTGGATAGGTAGGGTACCATCTCTTTCAAGCAGAAAGGATGCCTGCCGTTTCCGTTTGCATGGATTCAAAACTTCGGGGTTTCATCACGGAAACCTAGGACGACAACGACAAAAAAGCTGCCGTGACGTGGATGTGGATTTTTCCAGCTTTACACCACTATCAGCAGGGCTCCTAGGGACCCACATTTGGGGGTCTATGAAGTATTAAAATTCTAAAGGACCCTCTAAAAGAATGTGCAGGGGGTCCCAGGGATGCACTAGAAAAAAATCTTTTTAGCACTCACAATGTCATTGGGACCCTCTATTACTGTAAGTGAAGGAGTCCCTGGGACCCCTTGTTTTGCGGGACGATTGGGAGCCCTAAGCAGTGTGAAAGGTGCCATAGCTCACATAGTCACATTCAGTTTAAAAACAAACCAAAAAATCATTAAAACTCCTCAAGACTTGACTCTTTTTTTAACAAATGAAATAAATCATTGACAATAAATTCTGTATGGTGGATCATACCATCACACCATGAATCAATTCAGAAAACAAGGAAAACTAAACTGGTGGATCATACCATCACACCATGAATCAATTCAGAAAACAAGGAAAACTAAACAACCATTGCAAGATAAAAACTTGGGGGGGGGGGGGGAGTGTGTATCTTTGCATCTCAAAACAATCAAATGAAACAGGTAAACAAACTGGTGTTATTGATCTCTTCACAATGCAACAAATGAAATAAGCAACAATTGAATGGGAAAAAAAAAAAAAGCGCAACAATTGAATGAAACAAGGAAACCAACGCAACAAAAGATGTTCCAGCATTTGATACTGAGACAAAAAGCAAAACAAAAAATGAAGCATTAGACAATCTGCAGCTGAACTAAAATAAAATATACAGCAAGTGGCTTCTTGTTTTGGGACGATAGGCCGTGAGGTCTAGGCTTATGAACCAGTCCCCCACTATCACTATAACGATGTCGATGGACTGCTCAGCGCTTCGTTAGTAGTATCAAAGACTGATAGGCCGTGAGGTCTAGGCTTATGAACCAGTCCCCCACTATCACTATAACGATGTCGATGGACTGCTCAGCGCTTCGTTAGTAGTATCAAAGACTGTATAGGGGAAGACAAGCATCCGGTCTCTTTTCCCTATATGAGTAGTGAGGACAGAAACACTGGTTATGTCCCTTTTAAACGTGACACATTTACACGTCGATAGGCCAGTTGAATTCTCCGTTCAAATTCCAGTCTGAGTTTTTGGTTAGCCGCCGCTGTGAATGGTGTATAACTACTCCACTAACGATAACTCTATCAGCCCGGGCTCGCCGTAACTCTTAAGTAGTCCATCTTACCCTTTTATAATCTTTGGTAGTACTACTACTACTAGAAGTAGAAGGCCCACTCTCACTCACGTTGTCTTCCCCGTGGGGATACCTGGGGGGTCTTTTGCATAAATAGTTCCCCCACCTTCTGGAAGTTCTGTGCTTGTAACTTCCTCTAATCTGTCGCTCTCTTTGACTCTTGCCTTTTCCCTTTGCTCACTGTCATCTACTATATCTTTCTGCCTTACCGGTGGTCCAGTCTCCTGGCTTTTTTCACGAAACACTTTCAAAAAAACATTTCCTCCAGCCGAAAGTTGGACTTGCTGGGCCTAACTATTTCTTAGTTAGGCGCATAACGGCAGCATGACGCATCTGCGCTCATAATTGACAGGAAAACTGTCTGAGCGATCGAATAAGAAGAAGAACTCGCGTTGTCATCCTTACCTTGATCAGAAGGCAAACTTGAAGGCCTAACGAAAAACGAACCTATGTCTTGCTGACCTTTGTTTGGTCGAGGCTTCTTTTTGGGGTGGCATTTTCGTGGTTTTTCAGTATTATTTCTTTTATTTACAATGAACAACAGTCTAAAAACAAAACGTCTGCACATCACTAAAGACAAGAGAGTTGTTCCCCTTGTCAAAATTCCTGAGAGAAAAAAAAACACCCAATGGCCTTCGCCTTTCAGCTAGGCCTAGCTGAGTTAATTGGAAAACTGCTTGGAACGTGTGTATTACGTTAAAAAAAAAGATGTTGCTGTGGACTGCTTTGTGACCAAGAGCCGATCTGTGAAAATTAAGTTGCACTTGTCCGCGAGTTACGTAAATCAATCGGACAAAGACCGCCAGCGTTGAATTTCAATCGGACATATGTCCGGACGGGAAGTAACCACGTCCGGTCAAAATCTATGTCAATAGGTCGACGGCCGATGCCGATCCTCGGGACATGACTGCATATGGCCTGGGAATGTAGAAGAAGAAGAAGTTTGTGTGTGTGTGTGTGTGTGTGTGTGTGTGTGTGTGAGAGAGAGAGAGAGAGAGAGAGAGAGAGAGAGAGAGAGAGAGAGAGAGAGAGAGAGAGACAGAGAGAGAGAGAGAGAGAGAGAGAGAGACAGAGAGAGAGAGAGAGAGAGAGAGAGAGAGAGAGAGAGAGAGAGAGAGAGAGAGAGAGAGAGAGACAGAGAGAGGAGAGAGAGAGAGAGAGAGAGAGAGAGAGAGAGAGAGAGAGAGAGAGAGAGCGCGTACGAGAGAGAGAGAGAGAGAGAGAGAGAGAGAGAGAGGAGTAAAGAAGCGAGTAGAATGAAAATGCATTTGTGAGTGTTTGTGCACGTGTATGTTCTTAAATGGAGGTCCCTTTATAAATTTGTTATCAGGGCTTCTGAAAACGTAGAGATTGTGTGTATTTATTTACGCACTCTCAAATCACCCCCAATAATCTCAAGCCAATATTTTGAGTTGAAAAGACTTTTCAACATAGAGATTATTATACTGGGACCCAAAATATTATTGTGAGTTATCCAGTGTTTTTGAGTTATCCGTTGTTGAGTTATCATCAATTCTCCACTGATGTATGTGCACAGACATGAGCAACTGTGAGTGTGTAGGATTCTTGGGTGGGTGTGTAGAGGGGGGGGGGGGGTGGGGGGTGGGGTTTATCTATGTGTGCATCATTGTTTGTACAAGTTTACACATTTCTAGTGGATATTATACACATAACCAAACCCAAACACACATTAACATAGTTACACCAAAGATATTCCAAGGGGAAGATAAGCATTCGGTCTCTTTTCCCTATACGAGTAGTGAGGACAGAAACACTGGTTATGTCCCTTTTAAACAGGACACATTTTACACGTCGATAGGCCAGTTGAATTCTCCGTTCAAGTTCCAGTCTGAGTTTTTGGATAGCCTCCACTGTGAAATAGTGTACTGTCCGCACTAACGATAACTCTATCAGCCCGGTTCGCCGAGCTCTTAAGTAGTCCATCTTACCCTTTTAGAATATCTTTGGTTACACGCTCTCTTTCTCACACGTTAGCTTTTTCTTTGAACATAATAATAATCATGAAACTTACCCCCTGTCACTCTCTGCAAAAGCATGGAGAACAGACAAACTTAGTACAAAAAATCACACTCATATTTGTGACCCAGCGACTTAATGTCCCTTTCGTGGTGCTGGGTCACATATTTAACTGAAAGGGACATTAAGTGTCAAACTGACCATTCTGAGAAAATTATACATTTGAAAACTTTCAGACAATTCTCGTTCTAATGATATAAGAACCATTCTTGTATCTCTTTCCGTTCCCGAGTTATGAGCATTTAAAGTTAGTAGGGTGAGTGTCGGCCATTTTGAGAAAACACAGTCTAAAAGTCTAGCCCAGCTGTAGAAAATGCATTGACCTACTCGTTTTAAAACACTCATAAGACCATTTAGAGACCATAATAAATATTGTCCTTTATAAATATGAAAGACAAGATGTCAGAGAACACAAAAATACCCGTAACTCAAAATAGACAAAAAATGAGATGTTTTACTTTGCAAGTCTGTTGTGAGAAACTAGCCCAGCGACTTAATGTCCCTTTCGTGGTGCTGGGTCACATATTTAACTGAAAGAAAGAAAGAAAAAAGAAAAACATACAAAAAATAACTCATTCGCATTGCAACGATTTTGAATTATTAATTTTTTTTAAACTCACAAATCACTCCAGCCATACACACAAACAAAACAGACATAAACAAAAGGACGAAAATGAAAGAAGATTACGGGTTTTTACTTCAGGTTTAGACATAGGGAAGTGGTAGATCAGACTTTTTTTTATTATATAGACTTTATATCGAAAAACTCTCTACAGCAATTAGTTATCCCCTCTTCAAACCACTACAAACGCATAGTAAGAGGCAAAATTGTGGTCTAAGGGAGCGAAGCGAGTTTAGAAGTGACCAAAGTGTGGTGCGCACACAGATTTACTTCTCTTGAAATTCATCAAATTGACAGCTTTATATTAATTCCGGTGTGGCGGTGTATTTTTACCTAGAGTATGAGATTTATACCTCTAGCCGCGTAGCCAATCAGAATCGTTTGTTTGTCCGCCATTGTGAATCATTACGAAACTAAGTGCATGGCTTTGTACATCGATTTCTCTGCAAATATGTAGATTTACACCCTCCTGCTCTATTTCTTGGTTCTTTTCCGTGGTTAGGGATAGGGTTAGGGTTAGGGATAGTGTTAGGGTTAGTAGTAATCACGTGAGATAAGTAACTGCTCTAATGCGCATGCGCAGAGGTAAATATTTCATACGACTACTTATTTATCGTGACACCGGCCATATATGGGTGGAACGACTTGAATGAGCTAATAGCTGTCTCTCTTTCTCTGAGCGTTTCAGTCTCACTTCTCTTTTGTTTCTCATTCCAGGGCTGGGGAGCTGTCAGTGGACGGTCGTGGTGGCGCCCTCGGAGGAGGACCTCACTCACGCTGGCTCCGCGACTAAGAGAATAGTGTCGTCAGTAGTAGGGGGCTTAGTAGGTGGTGTCCTGAACAGGCTCCACTGAACTCCACCGAAGTGACTCAGCAGCAGTGCAGTGTCTCCTCGGTTGGTTGCCTCCTGACGGCCTAACATAGATTCGTTCCCTTTGGACGGCTGGTCTTGGATTCTGCGACTTGAACAAGCCCAGGGGGTGTGGCTGCGAGCTGGGACTCAGAATGAGCGACATGGGAGCAACGCCACTGTACGGCCCAGAAGATGGGACAGCAACAAAAAAAAAAAAGAAAAAAAAGAGCAAGATAGGAAAAACAAGAAGAGGAAGAAAGGAGGAGGAGGAGGAGGAGAAGAACATAAGAAAAAAGAAAAAGAAGACGACAAAAAATAACAAGGGCGTCGCCGAGCGGCAGACATGTCCGTCACCAGCAATGCCACGCACTTGCGACACCCCGTAGAGTGTCACATCCTGACACAAAATTGGAAGGGATTCTGTCTTCTAGTTCACGAGATACAGCTTGAAGAAGAAACATATAGCGCAAAGAAGGAAATTTCGGTTTTCAAGGTCACACTTCAAGGTCAAGGTCAGCATGGTGATAATTTATGCTCGGATGTTTTCTTCTCTAGGGTATACAGTACCACACACAATCTGAAGCGCTTCTGTCAAGTACCAATGTGGAAAATATGGCTTAAAACCCAATGTGTAGACCCCTACCACTTTCAAGGCCTACGGATCGCCCGGACCGTGACCTTGACCTTGATCGGTATGCCACCATCAGAACGGGCATAAGCCGAAGTACCTTCATGCCAAATTTGAAGACTCTAACACTAATGGTGTGGGAGTTATGGCCCCTGAAAGATTTTCGGTTTTCAAGGTCGTACGCCAAGGTCAAGGTCACGACGGCAATATGGTTTGCGCGGATGCCTTCCTCTCATGGTGACACACCACCACACAAAATTTGACGTGATTCTGTCAACCCGTTCGAAAGATATCCTTGGGACAGACAGAAGGAGAAAAAAATGACCCTCCGATTTTCAGGCTCCAGCGATCTTTTGACCTTGACCTTGACCTTGATCGGTATGCCATCATCAGAACGGGCATAAGCCAAACCACCTTCATACCAAGTTTCAACATCCTATGTTGATCGGTGCCCGAGATATGGCTAAAAATAGATTTTCGGTTTTCAAGGTCGTACGTCAAGGTCAAGGTCACGACGGTAAAATGGTTTGCGCCGATCTCTTCCTATTAAGGAGGCACACCTTCACACAAAATTTGACGCGATTCGGTCAAGCGGTTCGGGAGATATCCTTGGGACAGACAGAAAAGAAAAAAAAAAAAAAAAAGAAAAAAAAAAAAACTAACCCAAAATACTGATAATACCGATAGTAAGATGATGAAGACGACTAAAGTACAAAGAAAAGAAAAAGGAGAAGCAAAAAAGAAGCAAAAAGAAGAAGTCGTCTCACCTTCGTCGGCCTGCTTTCGTCGACGAGGACATTTGACGATGATGTAGATGAGGATGACGCTAGCGATGGTGAAGACGAGAGCACCGATAACACCGCCGAAGATCAGACGTTTACTGACACCTGCCGCTGAGACTGAATGAAAAGGAAAGAAGATAAATAACGATAAACACGAATGGTGTGATAAGACGAGGCATCAGAATCATAAACTCCTCCCCCCACCCCGTGAGGATACTGAGGAGGTCTTTTGCATAGTGCGTGCATGCGTGCATATGTGTGTGTGTGTGTGTGTGCATGGACGCAACTGGAGAAAATCGAAAAACAGGCAAGGCAGGGATCCAGGGGCCGCCCAGTGCCCTGGCAGAGTACAGGGGCAGAGCTGTTGCCCCCCTGAAGCTGAAGAAAAAGCAAAATCATACTCAATTTGAAGCTTATTCCAGGCTTGTAAAGTGATAAATCAACACTTTTTTTCTCCTTGGAATGAATGGCAGATTTGTGGGTTTTTTTTAAAGCGCATAATATACAAACATTACAATTCATAGTTGACAGAACACTAATGTACAGAAAAACAGTAAATTTTCAAGCTATGTTTCAAGTAACCTTCCTTTCTTATGCTTGATTGCATAAAGCTTTTTATGTTCTTTTTATTATTTTTATCTGAGTAAGTTTTGTTTTTGTTTGTAGCTCAAGCCACAAACCTATAACTCACTTTGTCGGTCGGTCAGTAGGTCTGTCGGTCCAAAATTGTCGCACATTTTGACAAAATTGTCGCACTTCAAATCGAGGCTACACTTCTGGCCGCTCTTTAAAATGATGTATTTTAAAAGCGTACAAAATAATAAACATATGTAATACAGACACTACAACAGACACGACGAGTATGCGGTGCTTCTTTTGATGAGTATAAGTAGGATACATAGTTTTAAATGTTTTCCAAAAGATATAAAAAGTTACGAAATGGTGCAGTTCTGGTTTACAGATTAAAATTTTTGAAAAGCCAGGGGAGGTAACTCATGATTGGAGTGGTAAAAATAGACCGCGTGCCACAAACTATTGCGATTTCGCGCTTGTTTACATTACTACTTGCACTCACGTATTTCACCTATTATCATTTTCGCTGTCTGTGAGAAAGACCATTGTTCTCGTGATTCTCCTCTTGATAGTAAACACTAGCACAGATTTAC
>CM065713.1:10271536-10280741 GCA_017654935.2 Phymorhynchus buccinoides
AATCTCATGCTTGAAGTGTATGATCACATTAACCCTTTCGCCGCCAGCCATTTTTCAGCCAAAAAATACCATTAAACTTACTTGGGCAGAGAAAAACAAATCTCTGCAATATTGCGAATTCCTCTGTGACATGTATAACATTAGACCTATCCTTACCTCCCAAAATTAAAAGAAAAATAGGGTCTTCAGATAACAGGCCCTGATTTGATGCTTTTTAGTGACATGGGTGTTAAACCATTGTGGTGCCAAAATGCGACATTGGCGGTGAAAGGGTTAAATACTCATGTTCTAATAGGAGAATTGATATATTTGTGTTGCTTTGTGGACATGTAATTTTACCTGCTGCTTATAAACTGGTGGCGCCTTATATGTGGATAAATACCTAATGTGTTGTCAATTTAAGGGACGCGGCTTATATACAGGTGCGTCTTACAGTCCAGTTTTTAACAGTAAGGCCGGGTTCACATTAGACGCGTAAGTTCCGTACGGAAAACCACCCCCCAATAAGTGGAAGAAAGAAGGATAAAAGTTTACGCAATTCGGACACGTGCGCAAATCTTTTCCCTTCTTTGTTTCACTTATTTCTGGATTGCGCACGGGTTTCCGCACGGAATATCCGCTTATGTGTCTACATGGCCTTAGTATTATGCATTGCATTCATGGCATTGCGTGTGGTGTGTGTGTGTGTGTGTGTGTGTGTGTGTGGTTGTGTGTGTGTGTGTGTGTGTGTGTGTGTGTGTGTTTGTGTGGCGGTGTGTGCGTTGTTTTTGTGTGTACGTGAATATTATGCTGTTATTTCATGCTTGTGAATTGTGTGACAATGCATACGTGTATTAGGCCTAGTAGTAGTAGTAGTAGTAGTAGTAGTAGTAGTAGTATTAGTAGTAGTAGTAGTAGTAGTAGTAGTAGTAGTAGTAGTAGTAGTCACAGCAGTTGTTGTCGTTGATTGATATGTGTATCGTTTTGTCTGCTGATGTAATTGGATTTTTGCTTCATGTTTTTATTCCATTTCAATGTTGTGTAAAGCGCCCTGTAGCCTACAAAGTAGGATGGGCGCTATATACATTTTTCCCTTCATTATATATTACTAGCGCAACGCCTAGTAACGGTAACGCCTAGTAACGGTAATGCCAAGTACTGGTAACGCTGAGTACAGCAAATTTGAAGCGATTCGGTTAAGAAAAACGGCGGAGTGGTATAAGGCCCCGTTTCCCGTTGGCGCCGCTCTGAGAGTGACGCGCTCTCCCGATTCTCTTCAAATTTGCTGCCAGGCTTTTGCCCGGGCCAAAGCAAGTCTGACAGCACCATTTGAGGCGATTCGGTTAAGAAACGGCGGAGTTATTCATGAAAAGGTGAAGCGGAGTATAGCGTGCGCGTTTCTTAACCGATTCGCTTCGGGTTTGGTACACGGATAGTGACCGTCCCCGGTCATCTTCCTGCCAAATTCGAAGGCAATCGGTCCAGAAACACGGGAGATACGGGCGCCGAGAGGCCGGCGGATGCGCGTTTCGCGCATTTGCCGAACCGCGCAAATGGCACGGCCGCCTCGGTTGCCGTTGCCATCGCCCCGTTAGGGCTCACAGCAAATTTGAAGCGATTTGGTCGAAAAAGGGCGGAGTTATAAGGCCCGTTTTTTTGTTTCAGACAGACACACACCTACACGGTCGGACACTTGGCTCTTTACTATACACACACGGACGGACACTTGGCTTTTGAACTATATGATGAAATTATTCCCCTAGCGTTGAGACATCGTCCGTGGCCTTACCTTTACCTGCAGGGAGGACCGTAGTGCTCTTCAGCTGAGAGTCAGTCACACTGACGCCAGACCACAGGAGTGGATGAACCTGCATGTAAACCAAGGTAAATAGTTTCCCCCACCTTCTGGAAGTTCTGTGCTTGTAACTTTACCTCTAATCTGTCACTCACTTTGACTCTGCCTTTTCCCTTTGCTTATACTGTCATTTACTATCTTCTCTGCCTTACCGGTCCATTCTCCTGCCCTTTTTTCACGAAACACTTTCAAAAAGATTTCCTCCAGCCGAAAGTCGGACTTGCTGGGCCTAACTATTTCTTAGTAAGGCGCATAACGGCAGCATGACGCATCTGCGCTCATTAATTGACAGGAAACTGTCTAAGCGATCGAACAAGAAGAAGAAGACTCATTGAGAAATTATGATGTAGGGGTCTGTGCGCATTGGATCAGCAAGTTCCGTACAGGAACTCTCTTTAATTATTATTAGGATTCTACCCTTTATATACTATACTATTGCATTTGTAAGAATTTTTATTATTTTATTCTTCCCCTTTTTGTGTCAGATTCGGCTGAAATTTTCAGGAAAGTTGCAGGACCATGTGGGTATATATCAAATTTGAAATATTAAATGATTTTTTGCCCCCCCCGAAAATGATTTCCTGTCGTCGGCAAAATATGGCTGAAAAACAAAAGTGAAATCGGCGAAATTTCAATCTTGAAATATCTCAAAAACGGCAGAACGGATTGTGTTCATATTTTCAGTATTTGCTTAAAAACAGAATTTCAACATGTCCAGTATAAATTTAAACCGGAAGCATGAACCAGAAGTGCTCCAGCTAGGAACGTGCAGCTTTCATTTGGCTCACGGAATAGCCAAAACCGGAAGTGACGTCACAAAAACTAACTACTGGATATTGTAGCCCTTATGTTGGCCCAGGTCTGAAAGGAGTTTGGTGATGATATGCTAAATAGCTTGGAAGTTATTGTTTATTGGAAGTTATTCTTTTTGGAAGTTATTCAAATGTATGCAAATTGGGTTGTACCTTCATTTATTTTCATTTATGGAATTTTTAATTTTTCATCCGACTTCACTGAAATTTGTTGGAAAATTGAAGGACACTATTCTAATGCCACGATTTCCAATAATTAAAAATTAAACGATTGGCCCCAAATCTTGCTATAAATATGTCCAATTTGGGCCAAACTTTAATCTTGAATAACTCGAAAACGGCAGGCATGGAAAAAATACAGTAGACACACAAACATCTTGTTTGAACAAAAGGTTTTCAACTCCCTCCGAAGTCGGAGTGTGGCTGCCCACGTGGCGGGGTGTGGGGTGCGTGTAATCAAAAACGGTCCACACACGTAATGTTCTCATCCTTAAGCTGTTGCATTTGCAACGTAGCGTTCAAGTGCTTCGGCTGTTGGGATTATCCCTGAAGTCTTTAACAAAACCCTAAACCCTTTTCATCACCAATGTCGCATTTGCAGCTACCACAAACCAATTTAACCAAAACTGCCTGGCACTGATAAAAGGCAGGAAGTCAGGATCTTTGCTATCCCAAACCACCTTAATATGTTGTTAACTCTTTCGGAGAATCTTGTCTTCTTCAATCGCTCAGACAGTTTTCTGCCAACTATGATCGCAATTGCGTCATGCTGCCTTTAAGCGCCTAACTAACAAAATAATTAGGCCCTAGCATGAAGTCCGACTTCAGCTGGAGGAAATCTTTTTTTGAAAGCGTTTTCGTGAAAATAAGGCATGAGTAAGGTGGACTCGTTAAGGCCAGACAAGAATGATTATAGTAGATATAACAGTAAGCAAAGGGAAAAGACACTCAAAGAGAGTGGCAGGTTAGGGGAAGTAACAAACACCAGAACTTCCATAAAGGTGGGGGGACTATTTATAAGAAAGACCCCCCCCGGTATCCACACGGGGTGACTTCCGGAGTATAAGGAGAACATTATTTGATAGACATGTCACATGACAGGGGGATTCACTAAGAGCATGTGCATGACCCCTAAGTTATCTTTCACGCCAGGTCTAGTTTGAGGCTTGGAACTAAGGAAAGTTTTTCGAGAAAAGATGTCTTGTCCAGGGAGGCCCCCCCAAACAAGTTTAAGGCCAGGGCTCTAGAAGACGACATTTACACACAAACAACAACAAAGTCAACAATCCCACCATTTCTTTCTTCTTCTGCGTTCTCAGGCCATACAATGGCAATAATGGGTAATGTACGTATGTGTCCGTTTTTTCAGTTTTCACTCGTCACCCCTGCTGAGTACAGCAGACACATTCCAATTACGGTGGAGCTCAAGGGAGAAAAGTTATTTGAAAAGCTGTATTTATGAAAAAAGAGGCGGGAGAATGGGGGCCAACCAATATCAGAAAGGATAGTAAGCAATGTGAAAAAGGCAGAGTCAAAGAGAGTGGCAATCCCCACAGGGAGTAAAAACTCCCCATTAACTGAGACTCCCCCCCGACGTAATGGACGGGCAGCAAACTGGTCCCTTTATCCCCCCGAAAAGCCCGCGCGTTCTTGTTGCGTGCACACCTGGTACTACCTCTCTCGACCGTGTCGTCCTCCTAGGGTCAGGTTTCGGACCAAGGGGCTGGTCTGGTCTGGTTTCTGTAGGGCAGCCGCCGGGCCACGGCCACAAAGTTCCCACTGGGTGATCGTACGCCTGCTTGGAGACCCGTCTGGGTCAATACTGTACCTGCTTCCAACCGACTGGGAGGGATGGTTTTCTGTACTCCCACTCCCCATTTGATCTGGAGGGTTAGGTTAGTTACCTTATAGTTACAAGAGGCGGTCTGTGAAAATTTGGGTTTGCTCCCACCTGGAGAGCGCGTTGCAGACCATAGGCGCGCCACCCAATTTCTTTTTTTTGTGTGTGTGTGTGTGTCTCTTAAATATTGACACAAAACATTTTTTGTCACAAGTCAAAAAAGACCACACCATGATTTAGAGTGAGATTGGGCAACGTTATTATTATTTAAAGTGCCAAAAACAGCAATGCCAATTTCAATTATATAACAAATTGATAAAATTCACAAGAACTTATATATAACTTGTCACGATGTAAGATTTTTTGTTGCGTAACACTAATTACCTTATGACAACATGAATGAGTTAAATGTACGCTAATAGACTTAGGTCATGAATTATTTAGCTTAATACTGTAATTGCAACAAACTATATGAGTTTACAAAATTGACATATGTTACATAATGTAAAGACAAGTGTTACTTTATCAAGTTGCTTTTTTGCATGCGATTTTTGTGTGAATTGATGAGGAAGGAAGGGGGTGTGTGTGGGTAGTACATTTTGACCAAATGACAACTTGTCCGTTGCGACTGGGTTTAGCGTTTGCTAAGTGCATGAGCACACGGGACCTATGTTTATTGTCTCATCCGAAAGACTCTACGTTTAGACCGCAAGGCCTAGAGCAAGATGAGAGGAAAATTCCCCTGTACCCTGGTTTGAACTCCGGTTCACTTGCATACGAAGCGAACGCGTTACCACTGTGCAACTTCTGTTACAATCTACAATATACAGTGTGAAACCTCCCGTAATAAGCGACATGTTGTAAAAAATCGTCCACTAAATGATAGGTTCTTAGAACTTGTGGGAGGGGGATTTATAAGCAGGGCTCCCAATCGGTTCCCGCAAAAAACAAGGGGTCCCAGGGACTCCTTTCACTAACATTATAGAGGGTCCTAGAGGCGGTCCGCACTCGTTCACCTGCAAAACAAGGGGTCCCAGGGACCTCCCCTTCAATCTAACGAGTATTCGGAGGGTGCCAGGGCTCACAATCGTCCTGCAACACCAAGGGGTCCCAGGGTTACTCCTTCAATTGCAGTATAGAGGTTCCATGGGCTCCGAATCGTTCCCACAAAAACAAACAGGGGTCCGCAGGGACCCTCCTTCCCTTACAGTATAGAGGGGGGTCCTAGAGGCTCTCCACAAATCATCGTCCCTCCCTGCAAAAACAAAAGCAAGGGGTTCAAGGGACTCCTTCCACTTGACAGTATAGAGGGTCCAGGGCTCCGCTCGTCCCTCCCTGCCAAACAAGGGGTCCCATGGCTACCTTCTAACTTGCACTTATAAGAGGAGTCCAGGGCTTCCAAATCAGCTCGCCTGTCAAAAACAGGGTATCCCAGGGACCTCCTTTCACTTACATATAGAGGGTCCTAAGAGGCCGGGGGGAAGAGAGGTCCAGTGGCATTGCCATATGACTGTAAAAAATAATTGTTCCCGAGTGGCAATCCTTTGGACCCCCTTCTTTTATAGATGGTCCTTTTAAGATTTTTAGTACTTTCATTGACCACCAAATGGGGGTCCCTGGGAACCCTGCAATAAGGGAGGTAATTTCAAATACTTACAAAGAAGGGCAATATCTCAGAGAAGTAGGTCTTATAGAGGAGGGAGTCTCTCTTATAGTGGGAAGGTATTATAAGGGAGGTTTCCATTTCCACGTCATATTGCTGAAGGCCCCAAGTGCAAAAGCACATAAAACTTGCCCAACTCGGATACCGCGCAAATGTCGGACTTTTGCTTGCCATAAATTTCCAGAAGAACGCGTTGGGACGCTATTCCGCTAGGTCTGGTTCCAAATTTTGCTTTTGAAAAGTTGATTTTGAAGGCAAAATGTATGACATTTCCATGACATTTTGTGTCGTTGCGTCGCCCAAGCTATGTCGGAAATTGCCAAATCTACCTCGGAAAACACGAAGAATACCGAACCTGTGTTTCGTAACTTCCGCCCTTCTCTGTCTCCCCTTCTCGCTCCCTTCTCCAGCCCTCGCACAACGACAACAGTGCTAATAAAGTTTGTCACTATGTCACACAAAATTTTCTCAAATCGATGCATTGCTTCCAGTGTTGCATCTTTATTCTTTAGTTATGTGGTACGGGGAACTCTCTAACATTCACTGACACCATAATATATGTTCTATCACTGCAACATTGAATACATTATCTTTGCATTTCCCAAAATAATATTTCTGTGTTTCTGGACCCGTGCGGATTCACCAGTTTATAATAATACCTTGTAATCTCCCAGTACGGATACCGAGGGGGGGACGGGTGTGGGGGGGGGGGGGTTCTTTCGTAAAAATAGTTTCCCCCACCTTCCTGAAGTTCTGTGCTTGTAACTTCCTTAATCTGTCACTCTCTTTGATTCTTCCTTTTCCCTTTGCCTTCTGTCATCTGACTTTTTGGCCCATTCTCCTGCCTTGTAAAAAAACTTTTCTCTTTGAGCTCCTCCACGAATATTCGGAATGTGTCAGGGTGCGCCAGCAGGAGACAGTGAAAAACTAGAAAAACCGGACACATTACATACTTAACCATTATGGCATATGGCCTGGGAATGTATATATAATAATAATAATAGTAAAGCCTACCTTTTATCGCGGCCTCTCTTTTGTTTCCTTTTTTTTTTCATAGAATACTAACACACTTTACTGAATCAATCATAACAGAACACAATGATCATATTGCGCCTAATCTTAAAACAAAGCCCCAGGTGCTTAGAAAATAAGTAATATCGTCAGTGAAATTTTAAAAAATGTGTATCTAAATTTTGGTAGTTTTGAGATAAATGAAAAAAAACGTTTTAAAAATTAACCGTGTTGACCTCGATTGATTTGTGTTGTTCAAGACATTGCAAGTTTAGTCCTGCATTTTGCTAAAATTACTTCTTTAAAAAAAATTGACTTGAAAAGAACAAAGATCTGAGGTTTTTGTCTTTAACTAGATCTGAATTTGGGACTTACAAGTTTTTCTTCTATTTTCACAACCTCATTTACCCCAGATAGAAAGTCGTTAGAGATACGAGCTTTTTTGTGGAAGGTGGCGGGAAAAAATGAGAAAGCTGACTATGTATGTATCTAACTAAAAAATCAAAAAAAATCGAGATACAATATTTTTGAATTTCACTGACGATATATATATCAATACTGTCAAGCGACATAATCAAAATAAATAAAATAAATAAAACAAGTGCAACGTCGAGCGGCTGCAAAGTCCCCTCGCAGCATTGCCGAGCTACTCCGAAATCGGAATGTGTCGGCTGTACACATACATAAAAAACGCATCAAAACAGCACGTAACTACATAAAAAAACGCATCAAAACAGCACGTAACTGAATAGTAGTTTTTATATATAGCCTTGGGGTTCGGAAACCCGTGATTTGAGCGCGCGCGATCATGCGCACACGAGCGCACAGAAAAATTCATGACAACTGTGTTATAGACCATATCATCAAGAAATGTGAAAAAAAACTGCATTGAAATACATGCAAAAAACTTCGCGAGATATTAGCGATATGTGTTTCGGGGTTGGAACCCCGTAACTGGCGCGACCTTGACCTTAATGTAAAACTAAATACATCAGTGGGATAGCTTGCATCTTGGCAAAACTAGTATACCAAATTTGATGATAGACTGAGACTGAATAGTTTTTTAGAAAAACGGACGAATAGCCGGACGGAAGGACGGACGCCACCGGACGGACGGACACCGGACGGACGGACACCGGACCAGACGAAAAACAATAGCTCCCCGAACCTTCGGCTCGGGGACTAAGCTTACAACAAAAGCATCCATCGCCACATAACTCCACAGTGTGTGTGTGTGTGTGCGTTTTTTTTGATGCCCCCAAAAAGCATACTTTAGAAATCAAAAAATGGAATGCGTATTAAATGTCCATCTGGAAATAGAATGTTTTGGCAGTGATGTCCCGAGGCCCCGGCCAAAGGACATTGAACCTATTAAAATTGAAAGTGTCCTATTCGCTGTTCTTCACTCTGTCTGGTCCAATGTCTGATTATGTTTTCCGATTTTGCGGCCCTGTGTGTGTGTGTGTGTGTGTCGTGTGTGTCGTGTCAATGTGTGTGTGTGTGTGTGTGTGTGTGTGTGTGTGTGTGTGTGTGTGAATCAAATTTGTTGGTGGGTATTAGTGTGTTGCTTGTTTTTAACTTTTCCTATTGTTTTTGGAAACGCGCATTGAACTTGTAATGTATAATGCGGTATATCAAGTTTCCTAAATAATAAATCAAATAAATTACATTTTTAACGCTGGCACGCTTTGTCTTACTGATTTCTGTAAGAGCCGGGACATTGTCCTGTTGGTTTCTGTCATCTCAGGACAGTTTGTCCTATCGATAACTTTTCGATCCTCAGTACATCACTGCATGCTGACCGTAGACTTGACTTTGACCCGTGGGGATACCGGGGACTCTTTCATACAAGTAGTTCCTCCACCTTCTGGAAGTTTTTGTGCTTGTAACGTCCTCTAATCTGCTACTTTTTTTTTGACTCTGCCTTTTCCCTTTGCTTGTGTCATCTACTATCTTCTGCCTTACCGGTTCCATTCTCCTGGCTTTTTGTTTGGGGCTCAAGCACAAACCTTATAACTCAACTTTGTCAGGTCGGTCGGTCAGTC
>CM065713.1:10281241-10335905 GCA_017654935.2 Phymorhynchus buccinoides
CAATTTGTATACTATTTTGCCAGATGCAAGCTTCCACTGATGTATTTAGTTTTACTAAGTCAGGTCGCGCCAGTTTACGGGGTTCAAACCCAAACACATTCTGCTAATATCTCGCGAGTTTTGCATGTATTTCATGCATTTTTTTTTTCACAATTTCTTGTGATGTTCTATACACAGTTTGTCATGATTTTTCTGTGCGCTCGTGTGGCATGAATCGCGCGCACTCAAATCACGGGTCCAAACCCAGCTATAATATAAAAAACTATTCTTACGTGCTGTTTGATGCGTTTTTTTATTATTTACGTCGTTTTGATGGCGTTTTTATGTAATGTACAGCCGATACGATTCTGTTTCGGTAAAGACCTCGCAATGCTGCGAGGGGAATTTGCAGCCGCTCGAATTTGCACTTGTTTTTATTTAGTTTGATTATTCGCTTGACAGATTGATATATATATCGGTCGTGAAATTCAAAAAATATTGTTTTATTAGATTTTTTTTGATTTTTTTAGTTAATACATACTAGTCAGTTTTTCTTCCCTCATTTTTTCCAGCCAGAAAAGCCCCTCCCGCCCTCATGAAAAGCTCGTAATCTCTAACGACTTTCTATCTGGGGGTTCAATGAGGTTGTGAAATAGAGGAGAAAACCTTGTAAGTCCCCAATTCAGATCTATTAAAAGACAAACCTCAGATCTTTTGTTCTTTTCAAGTCAATTTTTTTTAAGAAGTAATTTTAGCAAAATGCAGACTATAACTGCATGTCTTGACAACAAATCAATCGAGGTCAACACGGTTAATTTTTTAAAACGTTTTTTTTCATTTATCTCAAAACTACCAAATTAGATACACATTTTTTAATTTCACTGACGATATACTTATTTTACTAAGCACCTGGGGCTTTGTTTTAAGATTAGGCGCATATGATCATGGTGTTCTGTTATATTGTTCAGTAAAGTGTGTTGTATTCTATGAAAAAGAAAAGAAAAAAAAGAGTAGTAGGCGCGATAATGCTTACTATTATTATTATTAATTATACATTCCGATGCCATATGGCCATAATGGGTAAGTACGTATGTGTCCGGTTTTCTAGTTTTCACTGTCTCCCTGCTGCGCCCGCTGACACACTCCGATTTCGGAGGAGCGTCAAAGGAGAAAAGATTTGTTCTTGAGAAAGGCAGAGAATTGGGCCAAAAAGTCAGAATGACAAGAAGGCGAAGGGAAAAGGCAGAGTCAAAGCGAGTGTGGCAGATTATAGAATTACAGTACAGAACTTCAGAAGGTGGGGGAACTATTTTTACGAAAGAGTACCCCCCCCCCCTCCCCCCCCCCTCGTAATCCGTACTGGGATTATTACAAGGTATTATTATAAACTGTTGATCCGCAGGGTCCGAAATTTTTTTTGGGAATGGCCAAATGGTAATTTATTCAGTGTTGCATTGATAGACATATATTAATGCTGTCTGTGAATGTTAGAGAGTTCCCCGTACCACAACTAAGAATAAAAGATGGCAATACTGGAAGCATTTCGATCTCGATAATTTTGTGTGACTAGTACAAACTTTATTAGATCTGTTGTCCGTTGTGCGAGGGCGAGAAGGGGAGACAGAGAGGCGGAAGTTACGAAACACAAGTTCGGGCATTTCTTCATGTCTTCACACGAAGTAATTCTGGCAATTTTCGACACAGATCGGGCGCGCAGACGACCACAAATGTCATACATTTTGCCTTCAAAATCAACTTTCAAAAATTTTGAACCAGCATGCGGAATCGCGTCCGCAACGCGTTCTTCTGGAACTGTTAGGCAAAGCAAAAGTCCGACATTTGCGCGGTATCCGAGTTTTTATGTTCTTTTGCACTTCGGGCCTTAGCATATTACAGTGTAACCTCCGTTATAAGACCTCCCACTATAAGACTCCCTCTATATAAGACCTTCTCTGAGAATTTGCCCCTTCTTTGTAGTATTGAAATTACCTCCCTTATGCAGGGTTCCCAGGGACCCCCTTTGGGGTCTATGAGTACTTAAAATTCTAAAGGACCCGCTAAAAGAAATGGGGTCCAGGAGGCACTAGAAAATTATTTTTAGCATTGGCATGCCCTGGACCCTCTATCCCCCCGCCCTCTGGACCCTCTAGATGTAAAGTTAAGGAGTCCCTGGGATCCCTTGTTATTGCGGGCATTGGGAGGCCCTGAGACCCTCTTATACTGCAAGTGAAGGAGTCCCTGGGACCCCTTGTTTTGCAGGGACTATTGGGAGCCCTGGACCCTCATATACTGCAAGTGAAGGAGTCCTGGAACCTTGTTTTGGATCAGGACGATGGAGCCCTGGACCCCTATACTGTAGTGAAGGAGTCCCTGGGACCCCTTGTTTTGCAGGGACGATCTGTGAGCCCTGGACCCTCTATACTGGCAAGTGAAGTAGTCCCTGGGACCCCTTGTTTTTGGGCGGGACGATTGGGAAGCCCTGGACCTCTCATACTGTAAGTGAAGGAGTCCCTGGGACCCTGTGTTTTTGGGGCATGGACATTGGGAGCCCTGGACCCTCTATACTGTAGAGTGAAGGAGTCCTGGACCCCTTGTTTTGGCGGGGAGACGATTGGTATCTCTGATTTATAAGACCCCTCCCTTCTAAGACCTCATTTAGGGACGGATGTTTAGGTCCTATTTACGGGAAGTTTCACTGTATATTGTAGAGTGTAGCAGAGCTGGCACAGTGGTAGTCACGTTCGCTTCCGTGGGTCAGTAAAAACCGAGTTCAACCTGGGAACAGGGGATTTTTCCTCTCACTTTTCCACTATGCCTTGCAGTCTGAAAAAAACGTGGAGTCTTTCGGATGAGACGATAACTGAGGTCCCGTGTTGCTCCTGCACTTTAGTAACACACAATTAAAAACGCCAGCGGCAACGAAAAGTTGTCATTTGGTCAAATTTTACTCCCCCTCCCCCCCTCCCTTCCTTCTCATCAGTCACACCAAAAAATCGCATAAAAAAAAGCAACTTGATAAAGTACACTTGTCTTTTACATTATGTAAATATGTTCATTTTGTAAAACCCATATGTTTGTTTCAATTACAGTATTAGCTAATTTTTAAAAATTCATTCCCTAAGTCTATTATCGTCCATTAACTCAATCATAGTTGTCATAAGGTAATTAGTGTTTATGCACAAAAAACCCCTCCCTTCTTACATCGTGACAAGTTATTGTTTTTGTGAATTTTATATCAATTTGTTATATATTGAAATTGGCATTGCTGTTTTTTGGCACTTTAATAATCATAACGTGCCATCTCACTCTAAATCATGGTGTAATCTTTGACTTGTGACCAACAAAGGTTTTGTGTAGATGTAAAGACCCACACACACACACAAAAAAAGAATTGGGTGGCGCGCCTCTGGCTGCGACGCGCTCTCCAGGTGGGTAGACAACCCAAATTTCACAGACGCCTCTGTAACTATAAGTACCTACCTCGACCCTCCAGATCAAAGGGAGTGGGGTACAGAGACCTCCCTCCCAGTCGTGAGGCAGGTACAGTATGACGCAGACGGTGGTCTCCCCAGCGACTCACCCAAGGGGAACTTTGTGGACAGTGGCCGGCGGCTGCTACAGAGAACCAGACCAGCACCCTGGTCCGAAACCTGACCCCTGACGACAACGGGGCGAGAGTACCAGTGCTACGCCAAGCGCGGGCTTCTTCGGGAATGGACCAGTTTTGCCCGCCCGTCATTACGAGTCGGGGATTCTCAGTTACTGGGTGAGTTACTCCCTGTGGGGATGCCACTCTCTTTGACTCTGTCTTTCCCGATCTACTATCGTTCTGACTTGTTGGCCCATTTCTCCCGCCTTTTTTCAAAACTCTTCAATACTTTTCTCCCTTGGCTCCTCCAAAATCGGAATGGTCGGCTCAGCGGGTAGACAGTGAAACTGAAAACGGACACATACGTACATTGCCCTTATGGGCCATATGGCCTGGGGACGCAGAAGAACAGATGGTGAGTTGAACTTTGTTGCTGTTGTTGTTAGTCGTCCTAAGCCCTAGGCTTAACTTTTTTTGGGGGGCCTGGGCAGCCTTTTTCATCGAAAAACTTTTCATTCGTCAAGCTACCTGGGTTTGAAGAAAACTTGGGGTCGTGGCAATGCTGTGAATCCCCCTGTGACATGTCCTATCAAATAATGCTCTCCTTATCTCCGGAATTCACCCGTGGTATACCGGAAGGGGGTCTTTCTATAATAATAGTTCCCCCAACCGTCTGGAAGTTCTGTGCTTGTTAGCTCCCTCTAACCTGCCACTCTCTTTTAGTGTCTTTTCCCTTTGCTTACTGTCATCTGCTATCTTTCTGCTTACCGGTCACTTTCCTGCCTTTTTTTCAAGAACCTTTCCAAAACATTTCCTTTTCCCCCCTCCAAAGTCGGACTTGCTGGGTGACATAACTGTTTCTTAGTTAGGCGCTTAACGCTAGCATGACGAGCATCCTTGCGCTCATAGTTGACCAGGAAACTGCCTGAGCAATCGAAGAAGAAGTTCTCCGACGTTAACACATATTAGGTGTTTGGATAGCAGATCCTGACTCCTGCTTTTATGACAAGGGTGTTAATTGTGTGGGCCCCCAATGCGGACCTTGGGGATGAGGGTTAGGTTAAAGGACTTCAGGGAATCATCCCAACAGCGAAGCAACTTGAACGCTACGTTGCCAATGCAACAGCTTAAGGATGAGACATGACGTGTGTGACGTTTTTCGAATTACACGCACCCCACAGCCCGCCCCGTGGGCAGCCACACTCCGACTTCGAGGAGTAGAACTTTGTCAAACAAATGTTTGTGTGTCTACTGTATTTTTTCCATGCTGGGGCGTTTTCGAGTTATTCAAGATTAAAGTTTAGGCCCACATGACATATTTTAGCAAGATTTGGCCAATCGTTAATATTTGAACGTAGCATTTTAGAATAGTGTCCTTCAATTTTTCCCAACAAATTTCAGTGAAGTCGATGAAAAATAAAATTCATAATGAAAATAAATGAAGGTACAACCCAATTTGCATACATTTGAATAACTTCCAAAAAGAATAACTTCCAATAAACAATAACTTCCAAGCTATTTAGCATATCATCACCAAACTCCTTTCCGACCTGGACCAACATAAGGGCTACAATATCCAGTGGTTAGTTTTATGACGTAACTTCCGGTTTTGGGCTATTCCGTGAGCCAAATGAAAGCTGCACGTTCCTAGCTGGAGCACTTCCGGTTCATACTTCCGGTTTAAGTTTTGCACTGGACGTGTTGAAATTCTATTTTTAAGCAAAATACGCAAAATATGAATGAAACACATTCCGTTTTCTCTCGCGTTTTTGAGATATTCAAGATTGAAATTTCGCCGAATTTGCACTTTTTTTCAACCACATTTTGCCGAAACTTTTCGCAAAATCATTTAATATTTCAAATTTCATATAACCATTGTGGTCCTGCAACTTTCCTGAAAATTTCAGCCGAATCTGACACAAAAAGGGGAAAGAATAAATAAAATAATAAAAATTCTGTTACAAATTGCAATAGTATAGTATATATAAGGGTTTAGAATCCTAATAATAAGTTAATAAAGATGAGTTCCCTGTACGGAACTTGCTGATCCAATGCGCACAGACCCCTACATCATAATTTCTCAATGAGTCTTCTTTCCCCTGTTTTTTTTTTCTTGTTCGATCGCGTACAGACAGTTTCCTGTCAATTTCTGAGCGCAGATGCGTCATGCTGCCTGCTGCGTTATGCGCCTACTTAAGAAATAGTTAGGCCCAGCAAGTCCGACTTCGGCCTGAGGAAATCTTTTGTGAAAGTGTCTCATGGAAAAAGGGCAGGAGAATGGACCGGTAAGGCGGAAAGATAGTAGATGACAGACAGTAAGCAAAGGGAAAAGGCAGACAGAGTCAAAGACAGTGACAGATTGGAGGTAAGTTACAAGCGCAGAAATTCCAGAAGGTGGGGGAAACTATTTACTTGGTTTTACATGCAGGTTCATCCACTCCTGTGGTCTGGGTCAGTGTGACTGACTCTCAGCTGAAGAGCACTACGGTCCTCCCTGCAGGTAAAGGTAAGGCCACGGACGATGGCTCAACGCTAGGAATAATATTCATCATATAGTCAAAAGCCAAGTGTCCGTCCGTGTGTGTATAGTAAAGAGCCAAGTGTGCCGACCGTGTGTGTGATCTGTCCTGAAACACAAAACGCGGCCTTATAACTCCCCCTTTTTTCGACCGAATCGCTTCAAATTTGCTGTTAGCCCTAACGGGGCGATTGCAACGGCAACCGAGGCGGCCGTGCCATTTGCGCCGTTCGGCAAATGCGCGAAACGCGCATCCGCCGCCTCTCGGCGCCAGGCGTAATCCCTTTATCTCCTGGTGGTTTCTGGACCGATTGCCTTCGAATTTGGCAGGAAGATGACCGGGGACGGTGACTATCCGTGTACCAAACTGGAAGCGAATCGGTTAAGAAACGCGCGCTATACTCCACTCCCATTCATACATTTCATGAATTACTCCGCCGTTTCTTAACCGCATCGCCTCAAATTTGCTGTCAGACTTGCTTTCACGCGGGGCAAAGACCTGGCAGCAAATTTGAAGAGAATCGGAATTGGGAGAGCGCGTCACTCTCAGAGCGGCGCCAACGGGAAACGGGGCTTTATAACTCCGCCGTTTCTTAAAACGAAATCGTTTCAAATTTGCTGTACTCCGCGTTACCAGTACTTGGCATTACCGTTACTTGGCGTTACCGTTACTAGTACTAGGCGTTGCGCTAGTAATATTAATGAGGAAATGGTGTATAGCTCCCCTCCTACTATGTATAGGCTGACAGGGCGCTTTACACAACATTGAAATGGAATAAAAAACATGAAGCAAAAATCCAATTACATCAGCAGACAAAACGATACACATATCAATCAACGACAACAACTGCTGTGACCTACTACTACTAACTACTACTACTACTACTAACTACTAATACTACTACTACCATCTACTACTCTACTCACTACTACTACTACTAGTAGGTCTAATACAACGTAACTGGCATTTTCACCACTAATTCATCGCCATGGAAATAACAGCGATAATCATTCACGTACACACAAAACCAACGCACCACTACGTCCCAGACAACAAACACACACAACAAAACACACACCCACACACACACACACACACATACACTCACACGTGCACAACACACCACACACGCATGCCTGCAATGCATAATACCTAAGGCCATTGTAGACACAATAAGCGGATATTCCGTGCGGAAACCCGTCGTGCGCAATCCATAAAATAAGTGAAACAAAGAAGGGAAAAGATTTGCCGCGCACGTGTCCGAATTTCCCCGGTCAACTTTTATCCTTCTTTCTTCCACTTATTGGGGGTTTTCCGTACGGAACTTACGCGTCTAATGTGAACCCGGCCTTACTGTAAAAACTGGGACTGGACTGTAAGACGCACCTGTATATAAGCCGCGTCCCTAAATTAAATTGACAACATATTAGGTATTTATTCACATATAAGGCGCCACCAGTTTATAAGCAGCAGGTAAAATTACATGTCCACAAAGCAACACAAATATATCAATTCTCCTATTAGAACATGAGTATTTAACCCTTTCACCGCCAATGTCGCATTTTAGCACCACCACAATGGTTTAACAACATGCATGTCACTAAAAAAGCATCAAATCAGGGCCTGTTATCTGAAGACCCTATTTTCTTTATTTTGGGAGGTAAGAATAGATCATAATGTTATACATGTCACAGAGGAATTCGCAATATTGCAGATTTTGTTTTTTCTGCTCAAAACCCCCCAAGTTTAAGTTTTTAATGGTAATGTATATTTTTGGCTATAAAATGGCTGGCAGCGAAAGGGTTAAGGTTAATGTGCTCATTACCACGTTTTACCAAGCATTGAGATTTGAATCTATTCATTACCAAAACAAGTTTTGAGAGCTCTAATAAATTATTTTTTCTGAATTTTTGGACCTTTTTCTCTGGCCTCCCCCCCCCCCCCCCCTCCCCCCAAAAAAAAAAAAAAAAAAGTCTTCCATATAGTTTTCTCCTATTGAGCTCCTCTGAAATCAGTTGAATGGGTTGAATTTAGTTTTTGCACCCCCACTGTCTGGAACTCCTTGCCTGTTCACCTCAGTCACAATTCAGCACTTCCCGCTTTCAAAACCCAAATGAAAACTCACTTGTTTCAAAGAGCTTACTCTCTCTGTAACTTTTCACGTTAATTAGATGATGATCGAATGAATGTGTATGTTAGCCCAATTGCCTGTGAATCAGTGCATGTGAGCGCCTTGAGTTTAATTCTAAGGAAAGGGGCTATATAAATACTATGTATTATTATTATGATTGTTCTGTCGTGTTTTGTATGAAAGAGATAGTGTGTGTGTGTGTGTGGTGGGGGGGGGGGGGGCGGGGCGGTGTGGTGGGTTGTGTGTGGGGTGTGAGTGTGTGTGGGGGGCGGGGGGTGTATTTCTTACTATGTGCTCATTTTGTTTTTCCCTTCAGGAAGTACTACTGATGATGGCGAAGATGATGGCGACAGGCGTAAGTCTTCCACCCGTTTGTATTTCTCTCTCTCTCTCGTCCTCTCTCTCTCTCTCTCTCTCATCAATCTCTTCTCTCTCTCTCTCTCTCTCTGGGTTTGCGTGTTGTGGTGTTGGTTTTCTCTCTCTGTCTGAGTCTCTTCTCTCTCTCTCTCTCTCTCTCTCTCTCTCTCTCTCTCTCTCTCTCTCTCTCTCTCTCTCTCTCTCTCTCTCTCTCTCTCTCTCTCTTTGTTGTGTTGTTGTTGTTTTCTCTCTCACGCTGAGTCTCTTCTATTCTTTGTCTCTCTCTCTCTCTCACTCTCTCTCTCTCTCGACTCTGTCTCTCTCTCTCTCCTCTCTCTCTACTCTCTCTCTCTCTTTGTCTCTGTCCCTTTATTCCTTTGTGTGCCCCTCTCTCTCTCTGTTTCTGTCTCTCTCTGTTTCTGTCTCTCTCTGTTTCTGTCTGGTCTCTGTTTCTGTCTCTGTCTCTCTCTGGGTTTCTGTCTCTCTCTCTGTTTCTCGTCTCACATCTCTGTCTGTCTCTCTCTGTTTCTCTCTCTCTCTGGGGGGAACTCTTCTCTCTGTTTTTGTTGTTGTTGTTTTTTCTCTCACGCTGAGTCTCTCTCGCTCTCTCTCTCTCTCTCTCTCTCTCTCTCTCTTCTCTCGCTCTCTCTCGTCTCTCTCTCTTCTCTATCTCTCTCTCTCTCACTTCCAAAGAAGGCATATAATATGTTGTACATTTTAGATATGAGAGGTAAAATTAATTGGGTGTCTAAAGTGAAATGTAAACTCTATGAACTAGGATTTGGTTATATTTGGCTTAATCAAGGGGTAGAAGATATCAATAGTTTTAAGTGTGTGCTACGTGCTAGGATGATTGATTGTCAGTGGCAGGAATTATGCTCTAGCCGAATTGATAATAGTAATAGATTTGACTTGTTTAGGCAAATTAATGTGAATCATTGTGTTCCGACTTACTTATCTATGAATATTGACAAACATTTAAAATTTATTATGACTAGATTCAGATTTGGAGTTTCTGACCTACTGATACATTACTACCGTTATAGACGTCATGTTGAGAGAGACCTTATTTGTCCATTATGTAAATGTGCCTCAGAAAATGAAATTCATTTTGTTTTTTCTTGTCCTGTATTGAGTGATCTCAGGTTTCAGTTAATACCTCGGAAGTATTACAGCCAACCGTCTTTGTTTAGATTAGGAATGTTAATGTCGTCAACCAATGAACAAGTCGTTAAAATGTTTGCAGTCTATTTGTATAAAGCCTTTAAAATCAGGTCTACCTTATGCAGTTAAAGGTTGATGATTCCCACATGTTATGCTTATGTTTTGCTTTGATGTGTACTTATTATTTATTATGTCTGATTATGCCTGACTATGTTCTATTGAATCACCCCCTCATGAGGGGCTATGGCCTTGATTGATTAAATATCCGTATCCGTATCTCTCTCTCTCCTCTCTTTTTTTTAAATTCTCTCTCTCTCTCTCTCTCTCTCTCTCATCTCTCTAGTCCCCAAATTCTCTCTCTCTCCTCTCCTACGCGTATACTCTTCTTTCTTCTCTCTCTCTGCACCTCTTTATTTTTCTCTCATTCTCTCTCTCTCTTTTTTATTTCTCTCTCTCTCTCTCTCTCTATTCTTTTTTTATTTCTCTCTTTCGTTTTTTTATTTCTCTCTCTCTCTCTTTTTTTTTATTTCTTCTCTCTGCCTCTCTCTCTCTCTCTCTCTCTCTCTCTCTCTCTCTCTCTCTCTCTCTCTCTCTCTCTCTCTCTCTCTTTCCCCCCCCCCACACCTTACGTGTATTTCTTACAGTATGTCTCTGGGGGTTTGGGGGGCCAGTTTATATTGATTTTTATGATTCTGATTCTTTCTCATAATACTTACTTTATGTAATGTCATCTATCTGACAGTTGTAAGCTTATGATTCTTCTTCTTCTTTCATATAAATAGTTCCCCCACCTTCTGGAAGTTCTGTGCTTGTAGCTTCCTCTACTCTGTCTCTCTCTTTGACTCTGCCTTTTCCCTTGCTTTCTATCATCTACTATCTTTCTGACTTTTGTCCCATTCTGAGATTCTCCTGCCTTTTTTCCCCAAAAAAATCTTCCATATAGGTTTTCTCTTTTGGGCTCCTCCGAAATCGGAATGTGTCGGCTGAATGCAGCGAGGAGACCAGTGAAAACTGGAAAATGGACACATACGTACCCATTGTGGCCTTATGGCCCGGGAACGCAGAAGAAGAAGTTCCCCCACCTTCTGGAAGTTGTGTGCTTGTAACTTCCTCTAATATGTCTCTCTCTTTGACTCTTTGTTATTTCCCCTTGCTTTCTGTCATTGTCTATCTTTCTCCCTTATTGGTCCATTCTCCTGCCTTTTTTTTTTAATGAAACCCTTCCACATTTTTCCTTTCTTGCACACGGACATACACACACAGAACCACAAAGTGATACAAATTTAAAGATTATCAATCGTATGTACAAAAAAGCAATTAAAATAATTTTATTAAAATCAAGTTCACTTACCTATGAAGACTATAAACAACTAGATATACTAACTTTTCAAGACAGACTTTTCCTCAAAAAGGCAATCTGCATGCATAATATTGTCAACGGAAATGCTCCAAAAAAGATAACAGATACATTTACGACAAACACAAGCAGACACACCCATTTACTCTCATTCCCTCGACCAAATAATAATCTATTCAAATCTAGTCTCCTCTATTCGGGTGGAGATTTATGGAACAAACTACCCTCCATTTTAAAAAACATGAAAAACAAGAACTACTTCAAGAAAACAATTAAAATGTATCTCTTTAACAGAACATAATTGATAACTTTATTCCAATTATTTAAAAGAATGGAAACGTAGCCTACATAACATATTTTGGTAAGTAAATGTGATGTTTTAAATGTTTCGTTGTTGATGTTGATGTATATATTGTACATAATATGCTATTCGCATATGTCCCCATCCTTTTTCCTGTTTTTGTGTGTGGAATATTTGCTTGTTTCTTTAATTAATTGTTTACTTGTATATTTTCCTTTTCTTGTTCGCTACTTTGGAATGTTTAGTTCTTTATTTTTTCTTTATATCATTTTTTATGGATGGCTTGTTGAAAAAAAGCATGTTTTGCTTATACAATGTTCCCATCTGGAAATAAAATTTTGACTTGACTTGACACACAAGTCATCAAGCGCACAGAAACACATTCTGACTGAAACGCACGCACACTCACACAAGCATACCCTTGTACAAGCACGCGCGTGCACACACAAACACGTACACAAACACACACACGCACTCACATTCAGGCACATACTCACACACCCACTCCCTCTCTCTTTCCAGCCAAACACAATCTCTCCAGTGCAGACATATAATCATACACATGCAAGCACACATACCCACACAGCATTCCCTCCCCCCCCCCCCCCCCCCCCACCCCCCCCCCCCCCCCCCCCCCCCCCCCCCCCCCCCCCCACCCCCCCCCCCCCCCCCCCCCCCCCCCCCCCCCCCCCCCCCCCCCCCACACACACACAGGAACACTTAAGTACACACACAAATTACATACATACACAGTCATGGGTGCAACTTTTCCTGGTATACGAGGATTTCCTGTTTTTGAATTTTACCAGAAAAGGAATTTCCTTTTTTTTAAATTTGTCAAACAAGATCTTTGTGTGTCTACTGTATTTTTTAAAGACCCCGCACGTCACGTGTCAAAATCACGCTTTTCACGTGTTTTCCCTCTTATAGCTAGTAAGGAATCTTAAGAAAGCTTCTTAGCATAAGAGGGAATGTGACACGTGACGTGCGGGGTCTTTAAGCACTTTAAGATAAGCATCTGTATATTTTGTGGAAAAAGCCAACTAAAATGCCTTCGTAAATCTTTTTTTTTTCCAGCTGCAGGGGGACATTGCCCCTAGACCCCGGCCTTTCAGGTTTTTTTCATTTTGTGTAGTTGCACCCGTGTGTTTCAGTCATTTTGTGTAGTTGCACACACATAATATGCACAAATTACATGCATACATACAAACATACAGACGTATATCGCACAATCACACACACATAGATGCAACCTTGCCTCGGATGCGAGGCGGCGCCTGTTTAAAAAAAATGTTTGAAGTTTTTGAAAATTTGAAAACCAGGCGGTGCCTGTTTTTAAAAATTTTGACCCCCCAAAAAAAATTTGATTCAAAGTTCATTTCGTTTCTGTTCCAAGCAACGTTAGCCCCACATGGCCGAAAGGCCCAAGAGGGCGTAAAACTTTATTTTCTCTCTTCCAAGCAACGTCGCTCTTCAGTTGAGAAGAAGAAAATAGCAGCCGGAAGTTTCAGTCGCAATAACTGCGCGCAAAATTTCTTTGTGAACCAAAGGCGTTCCTATCGTAAATCTGTGCTAGTGTTTACTATCAAGAGGAGAATCACGAGAACAATGGTCTTTCTCACAGACAGCGAAAATGATAATAGGTGAAATACGTGAGTGCAAGTAGTAATGTAAAAAACAAAACTTACTCAGATAAAAATAATAAACACTTGAACGACCAGACAGCGTAAAATCCTCAGTTTTGTTGTTCGCTGATGACTGTCTGCTCTACCGGGAGATTACCAGCTTCCAGGATCACCTCACACTGCAAGACGATCTGAAACAACTTGAAACCTGGGCGAAAACGTGGGGCATGCATTTTAATCCATCTAAATGCACAATCCTTTCCATCAGGAAAAAATCCCAGTTCATCTACACGTTAGGCGGGACTCCACTTCAAGAAGTTCAACATAGTCAGTATCTTGGTGTTCACCTGTCGTCAGATCTTAAATGGACCACCCACATAAACTACGTCTGCAAGAAAGCTGGATCTATGGTGGGCTTTTTGCGCCGGAACCTCAGGAACTGCCCACCAGAGTGCAGGCGTCTGGCCTACATAGCACTAATACGATCCAGACTTGAATATGCGGCGACTGTGTGGGACCCATACAATAAGCAGGATGGCGACAGGCTTGAGCGCGTTCAGAGGCAAGCAGCACGCTTCATCACGAAGGACTACAAGTCCAGAAGCCCTGCATGCGTAACCAAGATGCTGGCTGACCTAAATCTTACAACACTGCAAGAGCGCCGCAAGCAACAACGTCTCAACCTACTGCACAAAGTGGCTGACGGTCTGATCCCCGCTCTACCGCCTGAGGACTTCTTAACACCTGTAGCCTCCAATCGCAGAAAGATCAGACCTACTAAATTTCAACAGTATGCAAGTGAGAACATTATACAGAGACATGCAGTATGTAACTCCAGAGGCTTCAAAGTACCACCTAGCCACACTGAACAGCACAAAAACTCCTTCTTTGTCAGATCTATAGTGGAGTGGAATCAGTTGACTGACGCCTCCATCGCAGCAGGCCCCGCCAGCGCAGCATCATCAGCGCCAGGCGGTTCACCTTCGGGGCCTGCATCAACCCAAGATTAAAATTAGGGATAGGGGCCCATAGTGGTAAATGAAAGGCAGGAGCTGTGCCGGTCGGGGTCCGCCCCGGTGAGCGCTTCGCTAGCCGGATTGGTCCAGCCTGGATACTACGAAAAAGCCTATGGCCAACTGTAATATACTGTCAATACCACCAGACAGTTTACTTTAAAAAATTAAAAATAAAATAAAAAATCATTAAGTTCAAACTCTCATTTGCGCTCTCCCAGTTTCCGTCGAGTTTATAGCCTTCATAGGCTCTTTCGACGTCCAGATCCAGATCCAGATCCAGATCCAAACATAAAAAGCTTTATGCAATCAAGCATAAGCAAGGAAGGTTACTTGAAACATAGCTTGAAAATTTACTGTTTTTCTGTACATTAGTGTTCTGTCAACTATGAATTGTAATGTTTGTATATTATGCGCTTTAAAAAAAACCCACAAATCTGCCATTCATTCCAAGGAGAAAAAAAGTGTTGATTTATCACTTTACAAGCCTGGAATAAGATTCAAATTGAGTATGATTTTGCTTTTTCTTCAGCTTCAGGGGGGCAACAGCTCTGCCCCTGTACTCTGCCAGGGCACTGGGCGGCCCCTGGATCCCTGCCTTGCCTGTTTTTCGATTTTCTCCAGTTGCGTCCATGCACACACACACACACACACACATATGCACGCATGCACGCACTATGCAAAAGACCTCCTCAGTATCCTCACGGGGTGGGGGGAGGAGTTTATGATTCTGATGCCTCGTCTTATCACACCATTCGTGTTTATCGTTATTTATCTTCTTTCCTTTTCATTCAGTCTCAGCGGCAGGTGTCAGCAAACGTCTGATCTTCGGCGGTGTTATCGGTGCTCTCGTCTTCACCATCGCTAGCGTCATCCTCATCTACATCATCGTCAAATGTCCTCGTCGACGAAAGCAGGCCGACGAAGGTGAGACGACTTCTTCTTTTTGCTTCTTTTTTGCTTCTCCTTTTTCTTCTCTTTGTACTTTAGTCGTCTTCATCATCTTACTATCGGTATTATCAGTATTTTGTCTTGTTAGTCCGTCACCAAGACGGACTATTGCGATGGGCTGGTTTGTATTTTTTTTTTTTTTTTTTTTTTCTGTCTGTCCCAAGGATATCTCCCGAACCGCTTGACCGAATCGCGTCAAATTTTGTGTGAAGGTGTGCCTCCTTAATAGGAAGAGATCGGCGCAAACCATTTTGCCGTCGTGACCTTGACCTTGACGTACGACCTTGAAAACCGAAAATCTATTTTTAGCCATATCTCGGGCACCGATCAACATAGGATGTTGAAACTTGGTATGAAGGTGGTTTGGCTTATGCCCGTTCTGATGATGGCATACCGATCAAGGTCAAGGTCAAAAAGATCGCTGGAGCCTGAAAATCGGAGGGTCATTTTTTTCTCCTTCTGTCTGTCCCAAGGATATCTTTCGAACGGGTTGACAGAATCACGTCAAATTGTGTGTGCTGGTGTGTCACCATGAGAGGAAGGCATCCGCGCAAACCATATTGCCGTCGTGACCTTGACCTTGGCGTACGACCTTGAAAACCGAAAATCTTTCAGGGGCCATAACTCCCACACCGTTAGTGTTAGAGTCTTCAAATTTGGCATGAAGGTACTTTGGCTTATGCCCGTTCTGATGGTGGCATACCGATCAAGGTCAAGGTCACGGTCCGGGCGATCCGTAGGCCTTGAAAGTGGTAGGGGTCTACACATTGGGTTTTAAGCCATATTTTCCACATTGGTACTTGACAGAAGCGCTTCAGATTGTGTGTGGTACTGTATACCCTAGAGAAGAAAACATCCGAGCATAAATTATCACCATGCTGACCTTGACCTTGAAGTGTGACCTTGAAAACCGAAATTTCCTTCTTTGCGCTATATGTTTCTTCTTCAAGCTGTATCTCGTGAACTAGAAGACAGAATCCCTTCCAATTTTGTGTCAGGATGTGACACTCTACGGGGTGTCGCAAGTGCGTGGCATTGCTGGTGACGGACATGTCTGCCGCTCGGCGACGCCCTTGTTTTTTTTGTGTCGTCTTCTTTTTGTTTTTCCTTATGTTCTTCTCCTCCTCCTCCTCCTCCTTTCTTCCTCTTCTTGTTTTTCCTATCTTGCTCTTTTTTTTCTTCTTTTTTTTTTTGCTGTCCCATCTTCTGGGCCGTACAGTGGCGTTGCTCCCATGTCGCTCATTCTGAGTCCCAGCTCGCAGCCACACCCCTGCTTGTTCAAGTCGCAGAATCCAAGACCAGCCGTCCAAAGGGAGCGAATCTATGTTAGGCCGTCAGGAGGCACGCAACCGAGGAGACACTGCACTGCTGCTGAGTCACTTCGGTGGAGTTCAGTGGAGCCTGTTCAGGACACCAGCTACTGAGCCCCCCTACTGACGACACTATTCTCTTAGTCGCGGGGCCAGCGTGAGTGAGGTCCTCCTCCGAGGGCGCCACCACGACCGTCCACTGACAGCTCCCCAGCCCTGGAATGAGAAACAAAAGAGAAGTGAGACTGAAACGCTCAGAGAAAGAGAGACAGCTATTAGCTCATTCAAGTCGTTCCACCCATATATGGCCGGTGTCACGATAAATAAGTAGTCGTATGAAATATTTACCTCTGCGCATGCGCATTAGAGCAGTTACTTATCTCACGTGATTACTACTAACCCTAACCCTATCCCTAACCCTAACCCTACCCTAACCACGGAAAGAACCAAGAAATAGAGCAGGAGGGTGTAAATCTACATATTTGCCAGAGAAATCGATGTACAAAGCCATGCACTTAGTTTCGTAATGATTCACAATGGCGGACAAACAAACGATTCTGATTGGCTACGCGGCTAGAGGTATAAATCTCATACTCTAGGTAAAAATACACCGCCACACCGGAATTAATATAAAGCTGTCAATTTGATGAATTTGAGGGAAGTAAATCTGTGTGCGCACCACACTTTGGTCACTTCTAAACTCGCTTCGCTCCCTTAGACCACAATTTTGCCTCTTACTTTGCTGTTTGTAGTGGTTTGAAGAGGGGGATAACTAATTGCTGTAGAGAGTTTTTCTATATATAAAGTCTGATCTACCACTTCCCTATGTCTAAACCTGAAGTAAAAACCCGTAATCTTCTTTCATTTCTCCTTTTGTTTATGTCTGTTTTGTTTGTGTGTATGGCTGGAGTGATTTGTGAGTTTAAAAAAAAATAATAATTCAAAATCGTTGTAATGCGAATGAGTTACTTTTTGTCTGTTTTTCTTTTTTCTTTCTTTCTTTCAGTTAAATATGTGACCCAGCACCACGAAAGGGACATTAAGTCGCTGGGCTAGTTTCTCACAACAGACTTGCAAAGTAAAAAATCTCATTTTTTGTCAATTTTGAGTTACGGGTATTTTTGTGTTCTCTGACATCTTATCTTTCATATTTATAAAGGACAATATTTAATATGGTCTCTAAATGGTCTTATAAGTGTTTTAAAACGAGTAGGTCAATGCATTTTCTTCAGCTAGGCTAGACTTTAGACTGTGTTTTCTCAAAATGGCCGACACTCACCCTACTAACTTTAAATGCTCATAACTCGGGAACGGAAAGAGATACAGGAATGGTTTTTATATCATTAGAACGAGAATTGTCTGAAGTTTTCAAATGTATAATTTTCTCAGAATGGTCAGTTTGACACTTAATGTCCCTTTCAGTTAAATATGTGACCCAGCACCACGAAAGGGACATTAAGTCGCTGGGTCACAAATATGAGTGTGATTTTTTGTACTAAGTTTGTCTGTTCTCCATGCTTTTGCAGAGAGTGACAGGGGGTAAGTTTCATGATTATTATTATGTTCAAAGAAAAAGCTAACGTGTGAGAAAGAGAGCGTGTAACCAAAGATATTCTAAAAGGGTAAGATGGACTACTTAAAGAGCTCGGCGAACCGGGCTGATAGAGTTATCGTTAGTGCGGACAGTACACTATTTACAGTGGAGGCTATCCAAAAACTCAGACTGGAACTTGAACGGAGAATTCAACTGGCCTAGCGACGTGTAGAATGTGTCCTGTTTAAAAGGGACATAACCAGTGTTTCTGTCCTCACTACTCGTATAGGGAAAAGAGACCGAATGCTTATCTTCCCCTTGGAATATCTTTGGTGTAACTATGTTAATGTGTGTTTGGGTTTGGTTATGTGTATAATATCCACTAGAAATGTGTAAACTTGTACAAACAATGATGCACACATAGATAAACCCCACCCCCCACCCCCCCCCCCCCTCTACACACCCACCCAAGAATCCTACACACTCACAGTTGCTCATGTCTGTGCACATACATCAGTGGAGAATTGATGATAACTCAAAAACGGATAACTCAAAAACACTGGATAACTCACAATAATTTTTGGGTCCCAGTATAATAATCTCTATGTTGAAAAGTCTTTTCAACTCAAAATATTGGCTTGAGATTATTGGGGGTGATTTGAGAGTGCGTAAATAAATACACACAATCTCTACGTTTTCAGAAGCCCTGATAACAATTTATAAAGGGACCTCCATTTAAGAACATACACGTGCACAAACACTCACAAATGCATTTTCATTCTACTCGCTTCTTTACTCCTCTCTCTCTCTCTCCTCTCTCTCCTCTCTCTCTCTCTCTCTCTCTCTCTCTCTCTCTCTCTCTCTCTCTCTCTCTCTCTCTCTCTCTCTCTCTCTCTCTCTCTCTCTCTCTCTCTCTCTCTCTCTCTCTCTCTCTCTCTCTCTCTCTCTCTCTCTCTCTCTCTCTCTCTCTCTCTCTCTGTCTCTCTCTCTCTCTCTCTCTCTCTCTCTCTCTCTCTCTCTCTCTCTCTCTCTCTCTCTCTCTCTCTCTCTCTCTCTCTCTCTCTCACACACACACACACACACACACACACACACACACACAAACTTCTTCTTCTTCTACATTCCCAGGCCATATGCAGTCATGTCCCCGAGGCATCGGCCGTCGACCTATTGACATAGATTTTGACCGGACGTGTTACCTCCCGTCCGGACATTTGTCCGATTGAAATTCAACGCTGGCGGTCTTTGTCCGATTGATTTACGTAACTCGCGGACAAGTGCAACTTAATTTTCACAGATCGGCTCTTGGTCACAAAGCAGTCCACAGCAACATCTTTTTTTTTAACGTAATACACACGTTCCAAGCAGTTTTCCAATTAACTCAGCTAGGCCTAGCTGAAAGGCGAAGGCCATTGGGTGTTTTTTTTTCTCTCAGGAATTTTGACAAGGGGAACAACTCTCTTGTCTTTAGTGATGTGCAGACGTTTTGTTTTTAGACTGTTGTTCATTGTAAATAAAAGAAATAATACTGAAAAAACGAAAATGCCACCCAAAAAGAAGCCTCGACCAAACAAAGGTCAGCGAGACATAGGTTCGTTTTTCGTTAGGCCTTCAAGTTTGCCTTCTGATCAAGGTAAGGATGACAACGCGAGTTCTTCTTCTTATTCGATCGCTCAGACAGTTTCCTGTCAAATATGAGCGCAGATGCGTCATGCTGCCGTTATGCGCCTAACTAAGAAATAGTTAGGCCCAGCAAGTCCAACTTCGGCTGGAAGAAATGTTTTTTGAAAGTGTTTCGTGAAAAAAACCAGGAGACTGGACCACCGGTAAGGCAGAAAGATAGTAGATGACAGTGAGCAAAGGGAAAAGGCAGAGTCAAAGAGAGCGACAGATTAGAGGAAGTTACAAGCACAGAACTTCCAGAAGGTGGGGGAACTATTTATGCAAAAGACCCCCCAGGTATCCCCACGGGGAAGACAACGTGAGTGAGAGTGGGCCTTCTACTTCTAGTAGTAGTAGTACTACCAAAGATTATAAAAGGGTAAGATGGACTACTTAAGAGTTACAGCGAGCCGGGCTGATAGAGTTATCGTTAGTGGAGTAGTTATACACCATTCACAGCGGCGGCTAACCAAAAACTCAGACTGGAATTTGAACGGAGAATGCAACTGGCCTATCGACGTGTAAATGTGTCACGTTTAAAAGGGACATAACCAGTGTTTCTGTCCTCACTACTCATATAGGGAAAAGAGACCGGATGCTTGTCTTCCCCTATACAGTCTTTGATACTACTAACGAAGCGCTGAGCAGTCCATCGACATCGTTATAGTGATAGTGGGGGACTGGTTCATAAGCCTAGACCTCACGGCCTATCAGTCTTTGATACTACTAACGAAGCGCTGAGCAGTCCATCGACATCGTTATAGTGATAGTGGGGGACTGGTTCATAAGCCTAGACCTCACGGCCTATCGTCCCAAAACAAGAAGCCACTTGCTGTATATTTTATTTTAGTTCAGCTGCAGATTGTCTAATGCTTCATTTTTTGTTTTGCTTTCTGTCTCAGTATCAAATGCTGGAACATCTTTTGTTGCGTTGGTTTCCTTGTTTCATTCAATTGTTGCGCTTTTTTTGTGTTTCCCATTCAATTGTTGCTTATTTCATTTGTTGCATTGTGAAGAGATCAATAACACCAGTTTGTTTACCTGTTTCATTTGATTGTTTTGAGATGCAAAGATACACACTCCCCCCCCCCCCCCAAGTTTTTATCTTGCAATGGTTGTTTAGTTTTCCTTGTTTTCTGAATTGATTCATGGTGTGATGGTATGATCCACCAGTTTAGTTTTCCTTGTTTTCTGAATTGATTCATGGTGTGATGGTATGATCCACCATACAGAATTTATTGTCAATGATTTATTTCATTTGTTAAAAAAAGAGTCAAGTCTTGAGGAGTTTTAATGATTTTTTGGTTTGTTTTTAAACTGAATGTGACTATGTGAGCTATGGCACCTTTCACACTGCTTAGGGCTCCCAATCGTCCCGCAAAACAAGGGGTCCCAGGGACTCCTTCACTTACAGTAATAGAGGGTCCCAATGACATTGTGAATGCTAAAAAGATTTTTTTCTAGTGCATCCCTGGGACCCCCTGCACATTCTTTTAGAGGGTCCTTTAGAATTTTAATACTTCATAGACCCCCAAATGTGGGTCCCTAGGAGCCCTGCTGATAGTGGTGTAAAGCTGGAAAAATCCACATCCACGTCACGGCAGCTTTTTTGTCGTTGTCGTCCTAGGTTTCCGTGACGAAACCCGAAGTTTTGAATCCATGCAAACGGAAACGGCAGGCGCCTTTTCTGTTTGAAAGAGATGGTACCCTACCTATCCAAACACGACCTTGACCAAAATCCCCCCCCCCCCCCCCCCCCCCCCCCCCCCCCCTTTCCATAGCTGACCAAGGTATTTTTTTCCTCAGATTTCATGGTGCCATCCCTATTTCGTGGACGGCAACGGCAGAATTCGCTACATGTTTCAAAATCTCCTGCTGTCGATGGTACCGGTGACTTGCCGTTACCGTTTCAAGCAGTAGAAATTTAGTTTGAGCGATTTAGCATGACATAAATTTTTGTCTTTGTCGTTGCCGTCGCCATGCCGTTTTCGTCGATCTGGATGTCCAGCTTAACACAAACAAAAGCTTTCCTCACACATGATGTATAAACATGTAAACATTTAACACTCTCGAGCAGTTAATATTGATTATCTATATTCACCTGAAGCAGATAATTATTACTCTGCTGAAAACAAAAGTTTATCAATTCGGAAAGGGGTGTTTTTTTGGGGGGAAAAAAGGCAGAAGAATGGGCCAATAAGTCAGAAAGATAGTAGATGATGGAAAGCATAGGGAAAAGGCAGAGTCAAAGAGAGTGGCAGATTAGAGGAAGTTACAAGCACAGAAATTCCAGAAGTTGTAACTATTTTTACGAAAGATACCCTGGTATTCCCACGAGGGGGGAGGGGGAGGGGGGAGACTCGTGGAGGTGTCGGGGTCGTCCAGCTCCCCGTATGGAGGCACGAGGCATCCACCCACTGCCCCAGCACACCAACAAACACTGATTTATGTTTTCACTTTTCTTCAGTGGCGAATTGGAGGCTGTTTCGCCATACAGCCAACCCACTCACCGCAACAAGGTGAGTTCTAGATGCTCTTCTTTTGTTTTTATCCGTCTGTCTGTCTGTCTGTCTGTCTGTCAGTCAGTGTATGTCTGTGCTGTACAGCCAACCCACTCACCGCAACAAGGTCAGTTCTAGATGCTCTTCTTTTGTTTTTATGTCTGTCTGTCTGTCTGTCTGTCTGTCTGTCTGTCTGTCAGTCAGTGTATGTCTGTGCTGTACAGCCAACCCACTCACCGCAACAAGGTCAGTTCTAGACCGTGTTTTTCGGGTCTGTATGTCTGTCTGTCATATGTTTTTGCTCCATCGCATTTCAAAGACTAGGTTACCGTCCTAGCAAACGAGGGCGCCCTATTAGTGAACAAAATCGTGAGAAGATACCGTCCAACAGATGTCATAACCCTTCATTGGATGTAAAAAGCATTGTTGTAGAGCTTAAAATGCCATAATTCTATCAGTTTTTGCGAAGAATTGTCCAAACACAACAACAGGAAGCAGCTCAAACGGAAGTTCGATTATTTGAAAGGGGAGCCAACTCTCGTTTATGACAGCAGTAATGGTGGTCGGTAAGCGTTTACAGGACGCATATGGGCTTCAAGCTTCGACTTTCTTTTGCGAGGTGCCATATAAACGAGGGCGCCTTTTACTTTAATTTTTTCAGATTTTTCTTAAAAATTGCCCTATTCGCCTAATCTGAAAAATACGGTAAGTGCTTTGTATTCTTCTTTGTTTTTATCTGTCTGTTTGTCTGTCTATCCGTTCTTTCTAGTTCTGTTTTTTGTCTGTTTTTAGCTTGTTTGTCTGTCTGTCTGTCTGTCTGTACATCCAACCAACTCACCAAAGCAAAGAAAATGAGTTCTTCGTTTTTCTTGTTTGTCTGTTTGCGTGTCAGTCAGTCTGTCTGCGCTGTAGAGTCCAGCTGACACACTGCATTGACAAAAACATAACATATGGCCATAATGGGTAAGATAGGTGTGTATCCGGTTTTCAGTTTTCACTGGTCTCCCCACTGCGTACAGCCGACACATTCCGATTTCGGAGGAGCTCAAAGAAGAAAAACTATTTGGAAGATTTTATTTTTATAAGGCAGGAGAATGGAGCCAATAGGTCAGAAAAATAGATGATAGAAAGCAAAGGGAAAAGGCAGAGTCAAAGAGAGTGGCAGATTAGAGAAGATACTAGCACAGAACTCGGGTGGGAAGGGGGGGGGGGGGGGGGGGGGGGGGAGGGGGGGGGGGGGGGGGGGGGGGGGGACTATTTTTTACCAAAAAAAAACCTCCAGTATTCCCACAGGGAGAGAGACTTGTGGAGGGGGCGGGGTCGTCCAGCTCCCCGTATGGAGGCACGAGGCATCCAGCCACTGCCCCAGAAATGTGGTCCTTCTTCATCTTCGATCGCTCAGACAGTTTCCTGTCAATTATGAGCGCAGATGGGTCATGCTGCCGTTATGCGCCTAACTAAGAAATAATTTAGGCCCAGCTGTTGGTAGGAAATCTTTTTTGAAAGCGCTTCTTGAAAAAAGGCAGGAGAATGGAACTGGTAAGGCAGAAAGACAGTAGATGACAGTAAAGCAAAGGGAAAAGGCAAGAGTCAAAGAGAGCGACAGATTAGAGGAAGTTGCAAGTACAGAACTTCCAGAAGGTGGGGGAACTATTTATACAAAAGATCCCCCGGTATCCCGGGGGGGGGGGGGGGGGGGGGGGGGGGGGGGGGGATGTGGTCCAATATAAACAAAGGAAAGAAAATGTGTTGTTTTTTATTTAGTTTGCTGTGACGGCAAACTTTGTCCATTCTTAACGTTTGGCAATACTTGACCTAAACATACGTAATACAGACACTACAACAGACACGACGAGTATGCTCTGCTTCTTTTGATGAGTATAAGTAGGATACATAGTTTTAAATGTTTTCCAAAAGATATAAAAAGTTACGAAATGGTGCAGAGATAACATTCTGGTTTACAGATTAAAATTATTGAAAAGCCAGGGGAGGCGACTCAGTGTATGTAATGATTGGAGTGGTAAAAATAGACCGCTGCCACAAACGATTGCAAATCCGCGCTTGTTTTATTACAGGTTGCTGTCAGGGCAAACTTTGTCCATTCTTAACGTTTGACAATGCTTGACAATTTATTTTTATTTTTCCCTTTTCTTTCTTCCATCGATCTGGGTTCGAGATAGCATTGTTAGCATGTGGCACAAGCCTTCCAAACTATAGGATTTATAGGACTCAGCTTTGTCTAAGTCTCATGCTATCATGAATACCGTCAGGGTTTTTGTTTGTCGGTCACCAAAATTGTCGCACTTCAAATTGAGGCTGCACACTTCAAATTGAGGCTGCTCTTTAAAATGATGTTTCGTTTTCAACTGTTGCACGCCACAAACGATTGCGAATCCGCACTTGTTTTAATTTACAGGTTGCTGTCACGGCAAACTTTGTCCATTCTTAACGTTTGGCAATGCTTGACAATTTATTTTTATTTTCCCCTTTTCTTTCTTCCATCGATCTGTTTTGGGGTGGTTTTTTGTTTGTGGCTCAAGCCACAAACCTATAACTCACTTTGTCGGTCAGTCGGTCGGTCGGTCGGTCCAGAATTGTCACACATATTGACAAAATTGTCGCACTTCAAATCGAGGAAGGAAGGAAATTTTGGGGTTTTACGTCCTCTCGGCCCGGGAAGGCACATATGGGACATGTGTATTAGTTGGGTATGTGAAAAATGAAGAAAAAACATTTACAAGACAGACATAGACAGAACATGGACAATACGTATAATGGAGAAGGGGTATGGAGGGTCTCATAAAACGCAAGTTAAGACATTCTTGAAATGATAAGGAGTTCAAATCGAGGCTGCACTTCAAATTGAGGCTGCTCTTTAAAATGATGTATTTTAAAGTGTACAAAATAATAAACATACGTAATACAGACACTACAACAGACACGACGAGTATGCGGTGCTTCTTTCGATGAGTATAAGTAGGATAAATCGTTTTAAATGTTTTCCAAAAGATATAAAAAGTTACGAAATGGTGCAGAGATAACATTCTGGTTTACAGATTAAAATTATTGAAAAGCCAGGGGAGGTGACTCATGATTGGAGTGGTAAAAATAGACCGCGTGCAACAAACTATTGCGATTCCGCGCTTTTTTTGTTTGTGGCACAAGCCACAAACCTATAACTCACTTTGTCGGTCTGTCGGTAGGTCCAAAATTGTCGCACTTCAAATCGAGGCTGCACTTCAAATTGAGGCTGCTCTTTAAAATGATGTTTCGTTTTCAATTGTCGCACGCCACAAACGATTGCGAATCCGCGCTTGTTTAGTTTGGTGTAACGGCAAACTTTGTCCATTCTTAAAGACCCACAGAGCCGGCTGGATTAAGTCCCTTGTTTTTTTCTGGGTCGATGTTGTCCGCATTTAGACTGTCCTCGTATGCGATCGAGGCTCTTCTTTAAAGTGATGCCTCGTTTTCGTGACTGTCCTCGTATACCGAGGCTCCTCTTTAAAGTGATGCCTCGTTTTCAATGTGTATGGGAGCAACATTTGGTCCAAAAAATATTTTTTACCAGCTATAAGAGGGAAAACACGTGAAATACGTGATTTTGACAGCCGGCTCTGTAGGTCTTTAACATTTGGCATTGCTTGTTATATAATATATGTCACAGAGGAATTCCCAATATTGCAGATATTTTACTTTCTCTACCCAGTTAAGTTTAATGGTATTATGGCTGGCAGCGAAAGGGTTAAATTGACCTGGGTAGAGAACAAAATCCATTTGCAGTATTGGGGGAGTCTTCTGTGACATATAAAATAAGGTCTATCCTTTCTTCCCGAAACTAAGACAATAGGGTCTTTGGATAATAGACCCCAATGATGCCTTTCAATGACATAGGTGTTAAATCACTGTGGTGCTAAAATGCGACTTTGGCGGTTAAAGGGTTAATATTGTACGATATATATATATCACATTTTTGCTCCCTGTCTCTCTTCCCCTGCGCTCGTTTTCAACTTTTCTGCATCGCTACAGTGACCGTGTGGGGGAATATGCGCCTTGGAAAGACCGCTGCCGATTTGAATCTGTTTTCTTTGGTTTTTTTGGTTTTGAAAGCTTGTTAGATTCCACTGTAAACACACCAGAACCAATGATGATGAAAATCCGTTTAACGTCCTCCGGTCTGAAACAGACACATAATAGAAATAAAGATGGTGGGAACGATCCTGGAGGCAATGCCCGGAGGCAGTACAACTCCAGGAAAGTCCTGAATTTTTTTAACGATACAGATGTATGTATAGGCACACCAGAACCAAGAGTGGATAGATAGTTTTTACTTCTTGTTGCGAAGAATTAATTGTCAAGGTTGGAATTCTGCATGCAAAAAAAAAAAGTGAATTTTTTCCATGGGTTGATAAAGAGGGCCAGGCCCCTTGGAATATCTTGCTCCATTAATTGGTGTTTTGTTTGGTTTTTGTTATTAAAATGATGTTTCTCCTTTCAGCTCCTCCGAAATCGGAATGTGTTGGCTGTGCGCAGCGGGGAGACCAGTTAGAACTGAAAACCGGACACATACGTACCTTACCCATTACGACCCGGGAACGCAGAAGAAGAAGAAGAGGCGGAGGAACCAATGGATTATGTATTGTTATCCTTCTTTCAGCCTTCTGCGGGAGACGGCGAGGAAGCTGGAATTCCCCCGGATGATCCCACTGCTGACACCTCATCCCTCTCCTCCGCCATGGAGGAAGAGTATTCTGCAACCTCCTCAGTTGTGAGCTCCACACCCCCTACATTCGAATTGAGTTAAGTTAACATAAGCTAGAACACCAAGGCTACATCAAAATCCCACTGCTGATCCCTCAACCCTCTCCTCCGCCATGGAGGAAGAGTATTCTGCAACCTCCTCAGTTGTGAGCTCCACACCCCCTACATTCGAATTGAATTAAGTTAACATAAGCTAGAACACCAAGGCTACATCAAAATCCCACTGCTGATCCCTCAACCCTCTCCTCCGCCATGGAGGAAGAGTATTCTGCAACCTCCTCAGTTGTGAGCTCCACACCCCCTACATTCGAATTGAATTAAGTTAACATAAGCTAGAACACCAAGGCTACATCAAAATCCCACTGCTGATCCCTCAACCCTCTCCTCCGCCATGGAGGAAGAGTATTTTGCAACCTCCTCAGTTGTGAGCTCCACACCCCCTACATTCGAATTGAATTAAGTTAACATAAGCTAGAACACCAAGGCTACATCAAAATCCCACTGCTGATCCCTCAACCCTCTCCTCCGCCATGGAGGAAGAGTATTTTGCAACCTCCTCAGTTGTGAGCTCCACACCCCCTACATTCGAATTGAATTAAGTTAACATAAGCTATAACACCAAGACTACGTCAAAATGGTTGTTGCGTTCTGCCTAGGGCCGGGTTGTTTTTTAGCCATGGCAAGCTCCTAGCGTAACATCATCAGTCCAAAATCCTCCGAAGTCGGAGTGTGGCTGCCCACGTGGCGGGGTTAATCAAAAACGGGTCACACGCGTAATGTTCTCGATCTCATCCCTAACATTTGTACCATGGTGTTCAAGCGTGTCCTGGCTGTTGGGATGATCCCTGAGGCCTTTGAGCCAGGGTACAACAACGAACAAACAACTTGTGAGGCAAGGCTTGGAAGCAAAAGGCTTCGGCTTTTTTTCCGGAGATGTCAAGTGTGGTGACGTCATGTGTGCATCACCGAGACAGTCGACAAGGAAACGGTATGCCACTTCACCTCAAGATATTGGGCTGTATTTGTACAGAACAAAAATCAGGGTAAATTTTGTGCATCTATTGGCCACTGCTACGATCATCTTTTGCAAGAGTGAATGCCCTTGCTAGATGCTTGAGTACTGACCAAGCAAGGGATTGACTCGCCAATAACCTTATTTGAGCCCACTGAATGTCTGCCTTTTCGTTTTGCAAAAGTGAATGCCCTTTTGGATACTGACCAACAAGCCAAGGGCTTAACTCTCGCTGTCAAGGGCGTTAATAACCCTAGTTGCAGTGGCCAATAGGCGTGGTACTTACCTAGTTGACACAGTTATACAAGGAAGGACTAGGCTACAGTGCAGTACCGTTACTAGGGAGAGCGCGTCACTCTCAGAGCAGCACCAACAGGAAACGGGGCCTTATAACTCCACCGTTTCTTAACCGAATCTCTTCAAATTTGCTGTACTCAGCGTTACCAGTACTTGGCGTTACCGTTACTAGGCGTTATCGTTACCAGGCGTTACCGTTACTCGGCGTTGCTCTAGTACGGCATGAATTGCGCTGTCTGCGACCATGCTTCAGAGGCAAAAATGACCGGTTATTTGGGGCACCACCCGCGTCTTGTTAGGTTTATGAAAAAGGGTCTATATATGAGTTCAGAACTCCAGTGCCTAAATATATATATATATATATATATATATATATATATATATATATATATATATATATATATATATATATATATATATATACCTGATCCAGGCACACCTCTCTACATTCCTCCTCACTGGGAGTATGTTGGTGTTTACTACGATTTCTATGACCTCGCCTATTGAATCCTTCACTGGATCCACCAACATGGCATCCCATCTCTTCTACTCTCTTCGAGGGATTGTAATTTTAGAACATTATTATTTTTGTTATTTTACACAAGATTTTACCATTTCTTTTGAATTAAGTGCTGGTTTGCTTTTATTGTGGACTTTCAATCTGGTGCAAAGAGGACAACCTTTCTCTTGGAGAAAGTTTTCTAGCTCAGTTTGAATGTTCACTGTGGACATTCTTTGCAGGCCGATATGCAGACTGAAGAGTCTTTCTCAAAGACGAAACAGCTGTCTTTGCATAGGCATTGTCTATCTCCCCCATTGGGAGAAAATGTAAATCAACACATTATTTTCTTTTATTCTTTTCAGAACACAGAACAAATCGTAAAGTTAAGATTAAAGTTATTGAGTTTCTTTCTTAGGTTCACAAACTGATACGTGTACATTGGACACAAACAAATTTTTATTAAACCAAACTATATATATAAGAGGAAAGTTTAATGGTGTGGTTGTTTTTTCTTCTTCAATTCTTGTACGTTTATATATATATATATATACTCAAGCGTGGGGTGTGGCTGTGTTGCTTGAGCATTTTGTACAGTAGGGTTCCCCGTGGGGATACCGGGGGTCTTTCATACAAATAGTTCTCCCACCTTCTGAAAGTTTTGTGCCTGTAACTTCCTCTAATCTGTCACTCTCTTTGACTCTGCCTTTTCCCTTTGCTTTCTATCATCTACTATCTTTCTGACTTATTGGTCCATTCTCCTGCCTTTTTTTCCAAAACAAATCTTCCAAATCATTTTTCTCCTTTGAGCTCCTCCGAAATCGGAATGTGCCGGCTGTACTGGACACTGGACACTGGACACTGGAAAACTTTATTTGACAAGGATAAAGATTTTAGGCAATGCCTATTCTTACAATCTGTCCTTGGATAAAAGAAAAACAAAATTTAAGAAACAAAAAATTTTTGCAAACATACTCTCTAGTCGGGGAGACCAGTAAAAACGGACAAATGCGTACCTTACCCAATATGGCCATATGGCCTGGGAACGCAGAAGAAGAAGAAAGTACAGCAGGGAAAGAACCTTGACTTATATCACTCAAAAAGTTATCTCAGAAATGGTGTTCTTTGCTTTTTGCTTTGTTCAGCACAGAGAGTGCAAACAATTCTTTCTATACAGCTATGTGACATTCATTTTTGGCTCACTCGTGTTAACTTGCTAACACGAAGTGAGTCTATAGGCCTCTGCAACTAGGGTTATTAACGCCCTTGACAGTGAGAGTGATTCCCTTGCTGGTCAGTACTGACAAGGGCATTCACTCTTGCGAAAGGCAGCCATTTAGTGGCATCAAATAGGGTTATTGGCGAGAGTTATCCCCCTGTTTGGTCAGTACTGAACCATCTTCCCCCACCCACCAAGGGCATTCACTCTTGCAAAAGGTGTTCGTTGCAGACCCCAATACAGTACTCCCCGTTTATAGTAAACTCGGTTATAAGAAATTTCGGTTACAGTAAAGGAAAGCACTGGTTCCCGGCCAAAGGTCTACTGTTTTATTACTAAATAGACCTCGGATAGTAGCAACTCGGTTATAATAAAAAAAAACTGCTATAGTAAAGTTACTTTTGGTTCCCCACAGGACTGGCTCCTGGGTTACAATAAAAAAAAAAAGTCCTCTTCGTGACCTTTGTAAATACGTCACCAATGTATGCATCACAGTCTCACCACTCCCTCACCCATAATAACAACTGGGTTATAATTACGTAGTAAATAACAGTATTATATAGTAAAGTCATTTGTGGTTCCTCCTCGTTACAAAAAAAAAAATTGTCCTCTTCCTGACCTTTGTAAATACGTCATCAATGTATACGTCACAGCCTCACTACTCCCTCTACCCACCTTCATCAACGAAATTGAAAGGCACTCAAAAACATGTTTCTTTCCCCTCATTACTTAGTGGAAAAAAATGAATCCGAAAAAAAAATATATACAGCCGAATCCGCTTATAAGAAACTCGCTTATAAGAAAACTCGCTTACAATGAAGCAAAAAAAAAATTCCCTGCCGAACTTCTTCTTTCTTATCTATGATCAAAACTCGGATATAAGAAACTCGCTTATAAGAAAACTCGGTTATAAGCAAGCAAATTTTTTCTCCCATCCGCAATGGAAACTTGGATATAAGAAAATTATGTCATACAAGCGAGTTGGTTTGCAGTTCATTTTCTTATAAGCGAGTTCTATTTACTTATAAGCGAATTACCATTGACAACATTTTCTTAAAGACCCACCAGATCACGTGTCAAAATCACGGGTTCCATGTGTTTTCCCTCTTATAGCTGGTACAAAATCTTGTTTTGACCAGGTTTGACTCCCATACAAATGCCCCCAATTGAAAACGAAAACATTTTAAAGAGCAGCCTCAATTTGAAGTTGGGGAATTTGTATGTGGGTCACAGCTACCCAGACAAAAACAAGGAATTTAATTGTGTTGGGTCAGTGTGTCTTTGAAAATGAGTTGGAAAGGATGTTCTGAGAAAATTGAAGTCGTTCCAAAAAGGGAAAGTTTACCTCATACCAGTTGTGTCACAGACAGTCTAAACAGTACAGGCACTTGATTACAAGACTAATTGAGTTGTTTTTGTTCCTTTATTCCATACTTTCCTTCAGTATTCTGTGCAAAATAAATGTTGAGCAGAAGAAAATAATATGAGTACTTTTGTGTTGGTGGTAGAGAGACTGTCCATCCTTACATTTTCAGCAGCAATGGCAGAGAGGAAAAGGCAATTCATTTCTTTAAGAAGATAAATACAAATAACTGAATATGTGGATGAACATGTGGACACATAAAAGCAAACGATCGATGAAAAGCTGCATGGGTGGACAGTAAATGGTAATAATTCAGTACAAGAAAGGTGAAGGGGTACGCATTTGATAACAGTAAAAAGACAAAAAAAGGCTTCTTAGTTAAGTTGTTGTAGGCACCTTTAAATCTTCTTCTTAGTAGACTATTTTGATTTTATGATGCAAGACATGCATCAAATTAGGAAAAAGGATTTTCTCTTCGTTTTGTTTTTCTGTCTTTCTTTTCTTTCTTTTTTTTCCCTTTTCAATTTGTTTATAAGGGGAAAAACTTCAAAATGTTTTCTTATATCCGAGTTTCGGATATAAGAAAACTTGGATATGGTAATAAGCAAAACATCATCTCCCTTCGATTTTCTTATAACCGAGTTTTGCTGTATTTTGATTTTATGATGTAAAACATGAGTCATAGGTCGCAAGTTTCCTTATTGTCCATTGGCATTGTACAAACGCAAATACAAAATTGTCTTCCACTGTGTAAAGTAAGTTATACATCCAAATTAGAATATTGATTAAAAATAAGAAACAGAAATTGACATTTAAACAAATATGTTACTCTCACACCACACACACTCATTCATCTGCTCTCCGCTATCTTGCTCGCTCATCATGCAACTCACACCACGTCTGCCTTCATTTTTGTTTTTAATTTTCTGTTCTGTTCTTTCTTTTTTTCCTCCTTTGTTTTGCATTTTTTTCCTTTTTTTTCATGCACCAAATTATGTAAAAGCATTTTTTTTTCTTCGTTTTATGTTTCTGTTTGTTTTTTTTTTCTTTTTCTCTTTTATTTTTTCCCTTTTCCCCCATTCAACTCGGTTATAAGAAAAAAAAATCAAAATGTTTTCTTTTATCCGAGTTTCGGATATAACAAAACACGGATATAAGAAAACAAAAAAAAATTATCTCCCTTCGATTTTCTTATAACTGGGTTTTGCTGTAGCATCATAAAAATGCGATATTTTATTGCAGGGATGATAATCTATTATCAGGCATAATGTCTGTAGGCATAATGTCCAGTAGGCAAAATGTCCGTAGGCAAAGTGTCCATAGGCGAAATGTCCGCAGGCAAATTGTTCGGTCACGGTGCGTGTGTGTGTGTGTGTGTGTGCGCGCACGCACGTGCGTGTGCATGCATGAATAGATTCAAAGGCGATTCTGGAAGTTAGAGGTTGTACACTATATGCTTTTACAGCTAGTTTTTTGTTTTGTGCACAGGGAAATAGACCATGTATATAAACCCAATCACCTTTTTGAACCTCAAACCATATGAGGAAGGGGTAGGATGGGTTTATATTTAGTATTTTACATTAGCTTTGACTTTGAAAAACAACATCGGATAAGATAAAAAATATCATAAAAACTACTATATCCCCTGCACTTTACTATAAGCGGGGTGTACTGTAGTGTGATAGTTGTTCGGATGTGTGTGTGTGTGTTGCGTCTGTGGTCTTAAATCTCCAAACTTTAACGTTGGCATTTTCTCGGGAAATAGAAGGCGTACATTGTTCAAACTTTGCACACATATAGATGTTTATGCAAGCTTTCAAACAATAATGATTTGAATAATTAAATACTTAAAACAACACTGTAAACAGATAACAAACAGATTAACATTTTAGATTAGTGGGTTAGAGAGTATTCAACAGGCAACATGAGTTAAGAAACTCATCAACACTGAAAGCCTCAATAGCTCATTGGTAGAGCGTCTGTCTGTTATGCCAATGGTTCCGGGTTCGATTCTTGGCACAAGCACTTTTTTTCTTTTCTTTTTTAATGTTGTATCCATTAACGATAGTTTCATTTGTACCTTAAAATTGTATTGGCAATCTTGTACCTTAGACACCCCCCTCAATCTTTTTGTTGTTGTCCCACATGTGCCTGTTCGAGTGAGCCTTGAAGGCTTTGCCTCTTGTTTTTTTTTGGTTATTTTTAGAGATTGGAGCTTGAAGCATTCGTGTTAGTCAGAAAACTCAAACACTCTCGATTTGGGTATCGCCAAAGTGCTTTACAAATTGATGCAGTTGCTGAACTGTGTGTGGTGCGTTGTCTGAAGCGCTGCATGCTCCCCCATGTGTTTGGGCCGTGTGTGCGTGCGTGCATGTGTGTGTTTAGTCCCCGAGCCGAAGGTTCGGGGAACTATTGTTTTTCTCTGGTCCGTCCGTCCGGCGGCGTCCGTCCGGCGTGCCTCCGTCCGGCTACTCGTCCGTTTTTCTCAAAAACTATTCAGTCTATCATCATCACATTTGGTATAAGGGAAGACGGGGTAAAAAGCGCATGGGCGGGTAAGAAGCCCACCCCAATTATCTCATGAAATGAAGCAAATTTCAGTCTCATTTTGCCCATGAGACGAGCGTTAATGTCTAGCATTCGTCTCATGGGCAAATTTGACTGAAATGTTCTTTATTTCATGAGATAATTGGGGTGGCGGGCTTCTTACCCGCCCATGCGCTTTTTACCCCGTCTTCCCCTACTAGTTTGCCAAGATGCAAGCTATCTACTGATGTATTTAGTTTTACATTAAGGTCAAGGTCGCGCCAGTTACGGGGTTCAAACCCCGAAACACATAATCGCTAATATCTCGCGAAGTTTGGCATGTATTTCAATGCAGGTTTTTTTCACAAACATTTCTTGATGAATGGTCTATGACACAGTTGTCATGAATTTTTCTGTTCGCGCGTGTGCGCATGATCGCGCGCGCTCAAATCACGGGTCCGAACCCCAAGGCTATATATAAAAAAACTATTCAGTTACGTGCTGTTTTGATGCGTTTTTAATGATTAGTGTGTAGTAAAAAAAAAAAAGCAACACGCCCATCACCAAGCGGCAGATAAGTTCCCGAGTCGCTAAGCTGTGCCCTATAGTCCTTTTGTGTCACAGGCCCGATATGTCCCACTTCTTTCCGGCCGTCCATCCGTCCGTGCGTGCGTCCTGTTTTCAGTTCTCAATGGTATCCCCGCTGTGTGTACAGCCGACACATTCCGATTTCGGAGTAGCTCGGCGAGATGCACTTGTTGATTTTCTCTTCCCTTTTTTTCTCCCAAACTCTGAAACTCCGAACTTTATTCACTATTTTTTATAATTTATTTGGGATGTTTGCAAGCTTGTTGTTTTTTGTCAGTTGGCCAACTGTTTTAGCCTCGTCAAAGGTTTTTAAATAAACCGAAACTTCGCTGCCACAGGAACTACGGTGTTGGTGGGTTGTGTGTTTTTTTCAAGTCTTTGAAGACCCCCCACGTCACGTGACACATTCCCTCTTATGCTAGGAAGATTTCTTAAGATTTCTTACCAGCTATAAGAGGGGAAACACGTGAAAACAGTTATTTTGACACGTGACGTGGTGGGTCTTTAAGAGGACTTGAGGTCTGATGTAAGGCCGTTGTTTGTGTGTAGGGGAAGACGGGGTAAAAAGCGCATGGGCGGGTAAGAAGCCCACCCCAATTATCTCATGAAATAAAGAAAATTTCAGTCAAATTTGCCCATGAGACGAATGCTAGACATTAACGCTCGTCTCATGGGCAAAATGAGACTGAAATTTGCTTCATTTCATGAGATAATTGGGGTGGGCTTCTTACCCGCCCATGCGCTTTTTACCCCGTCTTCCCCTACATCATGCCCACAATAATGGGCCTGCGTCAAAAGACACGTAATTGTCATCATGATGGCTTGAAGGAAACTTTGGTCGAAGCTGGTATTTTTAACTGGTTTCAGGAGCACATCATACCCCCCGGTGGGGATACCGGGGGGTCTTCTGTACAAATAGTTCCCTCACCTTCTGGAAGTTATGTGCTTGTAACTTCCTCTAATCCATCACTCTCTTCGACTCTGCCTTTTCCCTTTGCTTACTGTCATCTGCTATCTTTCTATCTTACTGGTCCATTCTCCTGCCCTTTAAAAAAAATATAAATTCTTAGAAAGATTTTTTCAGCCGAAGTCGGACATGCTGGGCCTATCTATATATTTCTTAGTTGGGCGCATAACGGCAGCATGACGCATCTGCGCTCATATGACAGGAAACTGTCTGAGCCAACGAAGAAGGAGGAGGAGCACATCAGCATCAGCAATGTTGAGGAGTGGAATTGCAATACAGTGGAACCTCCCTTACAAGACCTCCCATTATAAGACACCCTCCCACATAAGACCTACTGCTCTGAGACATTGCTCTTCTTTGTAAGTATTAAAATCACCTCCCTAATAAGACCTCATTCAGGATGAACTTTGAAGGTCTTATAAGAGAGGTTCAACTGTAGATGAAAAATTAATTCTGAAGTCAGCTGGATGACCAAATTCCAAAAATGTTCCACCCATATATGGCCGGAATTAACCCTTTCACCGCCAATGTCGCATTTATGCACCACAATGGTTTAACACCCATGTCACTAAAAGGCATCAAATCAGGGTCTGTTATCCAAATATCCTATTTTCCTTATTTTGGGAGTAAGGATATGCCTTATGTTAAATATGTCACAGAGGAATTCCCAATATTGCAGATTGATTTTTTTCTCTCTTCTCAGTTAAGTTTAATGGCATTTTTGGGCTGAAAAATGGCTGGCGGTGAAAGGGTTAATATCTAAGCTGTCAATTAATCAGGCATCAGAATTGTCAGAGGATCTGCTAATTTCAGAGGATTCAGAATTTCTGACAGAGGATTGGCTTCTCTTGTCAGAGGTTTTGGCTTTTTATTCAGTGTTATCTTTTCTGTTAAATAGCATTTTATAGTGATTTTTCACTATATTAAGCCTTTTTGGTGATGTTGGGAACTCATTTACAGTGTTGTCTCTGTTTAGTCTCGGGCCTAATGGCCATTTTATCGCGGTTTTCAGAGGATTGGACTTCAGACTATTCTGATGCCTCAATTTGATGAATTTGTTTCAAGGGAAGTAAATCTGTGTGCACACCACACTTTGGTCACTTCTAAACTTGCTCGCTCCCATAGACAACACTTTTGCCTCTTATTTTGCGTTTGAAGTGGGGTAACTAATTGCTGTAGAGTTTTTCTATATAAAGTCTATATGTCTATAAAAAGTCTGATCTACCACTTCCCTAAGTCTAAACCTGAAGTAAAAACCTGTAGTAATCTTCTTTCATTTCTTTTTTTGTTTATGTATGTTTTGTTTGTGTGCATGGCTGGAGTGATTTGTGAGGTGTTTTTTTAATAATTCAAAATCGTTGCGATGCAAATGAGTTAAATGACGAAGAGAAATCTAGAGAAGGCTAGCGAAGAAAGAAAGTCAGTTCTTAGACTATTTTCAAAAAGTGTCAATTGCATTGTATGTTAATAATTCTTGAGCTAAGAAAGCACATTTGATTTGCGAAATGTTTGGGAACAAGTTTCTTCCCATACAGAAACAGGAAAGTGTTCAGTTTTCTGTTCTGTTGAGCTAGAAAGAAATGAAAAGTTTGTTTGGGGTCATCTTTTAAAAAGTTTCTCAGTTCTGGTTCAGAGTTAGTTATATGTTTGGAAACAAAGGAATTAAATTTTTTGGTTGTCTGTTTAAAGAGTGTCTCAGTTTCGGTCATACTGTATATGTCTGCAAAATGCATGAGTGAGTTAACAAAATATTGATGTAGTGTGCATGTTTTGAAATTGCATGACTGTTGCATGCATACTTTGAGGTTTCAAGTGACAACCTTCCAACCATGGGGATACCGGGGGGTCTTTTGCATAAGTAGTTCCCCCACCTTCTGGAAGTTCTGTGCTTGTAACTTCCTCTAATCTGTCACTCTCTTTGACTCTGCCCTTACCCTTTGCTCACTGTCATCTACTATCTTTCTGCCTTTCCTGTTCATTCTCCTGCCTTTTTTTTTTTACGAAACGCTTTCAAAATGATTTCCTCCTACAGCCGAAGTCGGACTTGCTGGGCCTAACTATTTCTTAGTTAGGCACATAACGGCAGCATGACGCATCTGCGCTCATAATTGACAGGAAACTGGGCGATCGAAGAAGAAGAAGAAATGACAACCACTCCTAAAGAATAAAAAAAACATTTTAAAAATAGAAATCATATAGGGGAAGACGGGGTAAAAAGCGCATGGGCGGGTAAGAAGCCCACCCCAATTATCTCATGAAATAAAGAAAATTTCAGTCAAATTTGCCCATGAGACGAATGCTAGACATTAACGCTCGTCTCATGGGCAAAATGAGACTGAAATTTGCTTCATTTCATGAGATAATTGGGGTGGGCTTCTTACCCGCCCATGCGCTTTTTACCCCGTCTTCCCCTAATGATATGGTCATGGGTGCAACTACACAAAATGAAAAAATCTGAAAGGCCGGGGTCCAGGGGTAATGTCCCCCTGCAGCTGAAACAAAAATTGATTTATGAAGGTATTTTAGTTTGCTTTTTCCACTCTTTATACAAATGCTTATCTTAAAGTGTTTGAAAAATACAGTAGACACACAAAGATCTTGTTTGACAAATTTAAAGAAAAAGGAACTTCCTTTTCTGGTAAAATTCAAAAACAGGAAATCCTTGTATACCAATCAAATAATTATTAAAATTCATTACATGAACCTAGAAATGTGCACATTTCAAACAGAGTAACCATTATTAACTTATAACAGTCAATCAAACAACATTTGGAATACTTCTCGTCATCAACAATCAATACACACACATCAATACACATGATAATAGGACCACCCACATTAACATTTAACAATTAGTGCAGTCAACTAGCTGTTTCAATCAGAACAAGATAGAAGAAGGACTGAGAGAGAAGAGAGACAGAGAGAGAGAGAAATGAATTTAAGAGATGGATAGAATTAATACAACTTATTGTGGCGGTCCCATAGCCGATGAGGTTTATCCGAGGCGTGGTTACCGCTACACATATCTATATTGATAAAAACTCGGGACTTTACTGGTGTTGCACTGCCTCCGGGCATTGCAGCCAGTATTGTTCCACCATCTTTGTATTTACAAATGTCCCATATGTGTCTATGACCGAGAGGACGTAAAACACCATTTTTCTTCTTCAGAGATGGATAGAACGTGGTACTATATGACAGTTTTTTGTGCCCGTGATTTCAGTTTGAGAGTTCGATACCTGCGTCCTGATGGCAAAAGTTCATAATGGTGGGCAAGAACATGACACTCATCAGTCGCTATCTGCCTGGCCTTTCGCACCACTCGCTCAGCACACAACACTTCCAGACTCTTTTGCCTTTCACTCACAACCTTGCTACACACATTCACCATGTCACTCAGCACTCGCTTACTCCTTGCATTCAGACTTCCAAACCAACTCATAAAAGAAAAGTGAGAACAGATTCAATACAGCATCGATAATAAGTTTTTAAGACACTTGTATTAACACCGATGTTTCGTTGCCTTTGCAAACAGAAAATCCGAGATTGACATCTTTTATGCAGGAATTCAACATTTCTGTCAAATGTGCACTTTTTTGTCGAGGACTGTACCCGGATATCGGTACTCATCCACTCTCTCAACACTCTCACCATCAATCACAAGTTGTGGTACAGGCAATGAATCTTTACGAAGATCAATTAGCATCTCTTTGGTTTTGACAACATTTAGATCTAAGTAATTATTTTTACACCAGGAGCAGAACCAGGAGAGAGAGGGAGATAGAGAAAGAGAGAGAGAGAGAGAAGGAGAGAGACAGATATATATAGACCGATATATAGAGACAGAGAGAGAAATGCACACACAGATAGAGAGAGAGAGGGGGAGAAGACGGGAGAGAGAGAGAAGGAGGGAGAGAGAGGGAGAAGGAGGGAGGGAGAGATAGACAGAGAGAGAGAGAAAGAGACATGAGCTAGAGAGAGAGTAGACCTAGCAACAATGGATGCCTAGGCTTTTGCTGGCTTTAGGGCCTACGTGCAAGCGCCACCTAGTGACAAATCAGGGGAAGATAAGCTTCAGTAACTCTCTCTCTCCCTCCGTGCGCGTACGCGTGCGTGCGTGTGTGTGTGCCAGAGGACGGGTATTGACTGTCGTGCATACTTCACATGTTTATGTGTTGATTTATGATGTTTGTATTAAAAACATTGAATGAGGAATAGTTGTCTTGCTGAATTTGTTTCCACCTTTGTCGTTGTTCAATGGAGTGAGAGAGAGACAGACAGACAGACAGACAGAGAGAGAGAGAAACTTATGTGTGTACATACACAGAGCCACATGCAGATGAATACACATATAATATAGAGAGAGGAAAGTTCAATGGTGTGGTTGTTTTTTCTTTTTCAATTCTTGTACGTTTATATATATTATATATATATATTCAGGAAATAACAACAAAGTCGATGAGGTCGTTTAAAACACTTGTATTAAAAGTTGACAATATTTCGCTGTAGTCTACAGCTTTAGCGAGTCACAAAACTTCAACTGACAAACCAAGGAAAAGAAAAACTGGGTGAGCAAATAAAACGTGAGCTCTGATCAGTAGGCAAAGTGACCCTTTTCAAGGCGTGGCCAGTTTAGTGTTCACAAACAAGCAAGTCTCACACGCACACACTCCTTTACCGAAAGTCTTCTAGCTCAGTTTGAATGTTCACTGTGGACATTCTTTGCAGGCCGATATGCAGACTGAAGTCTTTCTCAAAGACGAAACAGCTGTCTTTGCATAGGCATTGTCTATCTCCCCCATTGGGAGAAAAAGTAAATCAGCACATTATTTTCTTTTATTCTTTTCAGAACACAGAACAAATCGTAAAGTTAAAATTAAAGTTATTGAGTTTCTTTCTTAGGTTCACAAACTTATACATTGGACACAAACAAAGTTTTATTAAAGCAAACTATATATATATAAGAGGAAAGTTTAATGGTGTGGTTGTTTTTTCTTCTTCAATTCTTGTACGTTTATATATACAAGTATATATATATATAACATAAGAATAATAAGAAATAAACATAAATATAAATAAACCCCAATATTTCGGGACACTGTGTTCCCTTCTAATGGAGGTGGTAGACTCGTATATATATACGAGCTGAGTATGCTCGTACAAATTAAACACATTGCGCACACACACTGGTAAAAACCCCATGATAGATAATTACATGACTCTCTGTCTCTGTCTCCCTCTCTTTCTGTGACAAACACAAAGCGTGCACATGTGCGCGCGTTCGCACGTACGGACGCACACACTGATATGCAGACACACACTTTCTACCATAGAAGGCAAATAAATTGACTCACTCGGATCAGACACACATGCACACACACACATACACACACACACACACTCACACACACACACACACCTGTGAGTCAACCCATACCACTAGTTTGACTCTCTCTCTCACACACACACACACACACACATCAACTGAGAAAATGTGTTAAAACGCACACATAGAGAAAGCACATCTTCTTTCTTCTACTATCAACAGTCTTGCCTTTCTTACTGCAGATTGAGTACTTCATCCTCTATCGTTTGCTATAGTTAATACTAATTTTCACCCATTTACATAATTAAAACACATGCATTCAATAATAGTAGTAGAAGATAAAGGCAAGACGGAAAAACGCAATGAACCAGGACTGTGACAAATGCTCCGCGGCTGTTGTGTGTACTGCACTACTTAGGGCCGGGGGGTGGTCCTATTAAATAATGGCCTTTATTAATTATTCAACAAAGATAATTTGCTCTAATGTTTGGTAAGAAAGGCAGGTGTGAAAATGTGGAGAGCTGAGAAATGTAAGAAGGGAGGCACATCTTTACCTTTTACCGAAAAGCCCTTTGCCCAGGAGACATCCCAGGGGTGGGTGGGTCGGTGGGTCCCAGGGGTGGGTGGGTCCCGGGGTGGGTAGGGGGTGGGTCCCGGGGTGGGTAGGGGGTGGGGGGGTCCCGGGGTTGGTAGGGGGTGAGTGGGTCCCGGGGTGGGTAGGGGTGGGTGGGTCGGTCCCAAAGACCAGGAGGGGGTGGGGGGGTCCCGGGGGTGGGGGTGGGGGGGGGGGTCCCAGAGTGGTTCCGGGCCAAAGACCAGGAGGGGTCCCAGGGTGGGTCCCAAAGACCCGGAGGGGGGGGGGGGGTCCCAAAGATCAACTAATCTCCGTGGTTGCAGCACGAAGAGCCAGCCCCAATGCGTCCTAATTTGCGAATCAGTCCCTTTACAAAATAAAAAATAATTTTAAAAAAAGTCCCTTTCTTCTTCTTTCAAATACATCACTACAATCCAGTAGTCTGGCATAACTGCGACGGGGAGAGATTGCGCAGAGGCGGTTTATTGATGTTGGTTGATTAATAGCTGTCTTTTGAAGGCCTCAACGGAGTTGGCTTGGACGGTGCTGTTATTCAGATGGTTCCACTCTGTTGGTGTTCTAACAAAGAAAGAGTTTTTGAACTGGTCGGTGTTTGAGGAGGGAACTTTTATTGCTTTGTTGTTGTTTCTAACTGAAGACCTGATTGGGTTCGACGAGTGAGAAAGTCCGGATCTTATCAGTCTGCTCGATTTGTGATAAGTGATGAAGTCTTCAGGGGGTAAGGCCGGTACTAACCCCTCAACCACTCTGTAGAGCATGGTCAGGCGGAGGTGATGGCGCCTTTGCTGAAGGGATGGAAGTTCAGTTTTGTTCAAATGACTAAACTGTACCACGATTTTCCATTACCGCATACCGACCCACGCACCGTGCATCGGCCCCTTTAAAGCCGTGACCTGAGAAAACGCCCTACTTTTCGTTTTAGTAGGACAAGGGCCGTTTTCGTCAGGGGCCGTTTTCTTTGGTAACCTTTAGCCCGAACAAAACATAATGGGGCATTGTTTAAAACTTACCCCCCCCCCCCTCCCTCTATCTATCTACCTCTGCGTAATAAAGTTTACAAGTGTCTCTCGTTCCTTCTCCCAGGGACGCATGCATGCACCGCCCCTCGACACACATTCCTATTTGCATAGGCCTACTTTGAATCCTAACACCACAAAACATTAGTTTTTGGTGCCACAAAAAAAAAATCAACATATGAATGAAAATCCGTTTAACGTCGTCGGGTCTGAAACAGACACATATGGGACATTAGTAGATATAAAGAGTGGGAACGATCCTGGAGGCAATGCCCGGAGGCAGTGCAACTCCAGAAAAGTCCCTAAATTTTAACAATACAGATGTATAAACGATTGCCTATTGTTAATCAACATAGTTTAGGGCTAGTAATGATACACGTACTACTTTACCCTACAGGATACAGAAACGGCGGTCTTCTCTATCCCCTTTTGAAATGAATTGAATGAATCTTTAATTTAATGTCTTTTCACATAGATCGTGATTTTAGACAGCATGCACCAAAAAACAAAAAAAGCAAAAAGGTAAAATAACATGCATAAGAACTACATATTTAAAAAAAAAAAAAAAAAAAAAAAGGAAAGAAAACCTCTATAGTAGTCTTCCAATAGTTGAGGACAGCATTGCTTTTGCAATTATAGTAATGTCAATTTCTGCGTCATTTAAAATATCCTTGGTATTATCATACTTACGAAAAAAGTCCATATTGATCATTCGATATTTAGAGATCAATACTGGGCATTCTAATAGTAAGTGATGAATTGATAATTTATCACTACAAAGACAGTTAGTTTCCAAGTATTTAGTTTTCCATGAATTGAGTCGTATCTTGTACACTAAACTAACTATCGATCTACTGTGCATAAAAATGTTAGATCTAAAGTCAGATGAGTTGATGTAAGTAGCTTTTTCCAATAAACAGTAGATTTCATGTGTTGATAATGGCAGTTTCTCATTAGAAACCAAGTTAGAGTTATTAAAAGCCCCTCGTTTGGTTGTGTTCACAACCAAACAAAACACCATTAAGTTATTTGATTTCAACAGGGATGTACATCCCTAATTTCAATAAAGTAAAGAAAAGAATTATTGACCCTCTCATTCTCAAAGTACTTGACCCACATTAATCTGTTTGCCCTTTTGTGTGCGTGTGACACACAGGTAGGCAGCGGAGTGATTTTTCTAGTTGTCCAATTCGTAGCGCAGACGACACTTGTTGCAAGTCAATAAACGAACGTATAACAGATGGAGAAAATAGTGCCGTAAGTTTGATTGATAATTACAGTACAATTATGCAATAATAATGTAAGGAATTGGCTCTAAATATTAAGTAGAATGTATTTCAAGGCAGATATCTTTTACATTTTTTTTTTTTATTGAAGTGAGGGGATATTATTCACGATGAACCTAAAATTAGATCCTCATTGGTGAGGTTGACAGGACGCTCGCGCGTGGATAAACTTGAACAGTAGTGCTCCGTGCACAGGCTAAAGTGGGACATGGCATTTTGAAAACAAGTCGCAGCTAAACTGAAGCGAAGCTACTGTTTGGAAAGTGTGGCAAAAATGGGAACAATTTTTCGTGTTCTGCTTTTGGTTTTGATTCCAATATGTGAGTATAAGAACTTAGATACATTTGCAGAAAGCTTCGTTATTTTGCATACCTGTTGTCACCAAAAAGAGGACGGGCATGTCGCGTAGGGCATAACTTGAAGAATGGCCGTCCGTAACAGGGCTACTGAACAGACAAGGAAGTGTCACATTTGGAATTTCGTCTGCTTTTTTAGTCAGATTTTAGAATTGCAGATTGAAAATTGGAAGAGATTGATAGTCCAAACTCAGTTTAAATTTGATCTTGCTTTCATTGTGCCATTTGTGGTGTTTGGTGGGCTAAGATTTGAGAATTAAACTTTGAAATTTCAAAGTTTGAAAAAAATGAGACTTCATTTCCGGGTTTGGGGTGGGCTTGGGAATCCCGGACAGAAAGTCACAGGAAAAAAAGTCACAGAAGAAAACTCACAAGAATTGGTACTGGTAGGAAGAAAAGTCACACACACAACAGAAACGTCTGACAAATCAATCAATCAAACAAGCAAGCAAGCAACCGAATGGCAAAGCAATTAAATATTTATTCGGGTCCGTTTACCCAAAAAACCTCTGTTGGTACCACAAAAAACAAGGAAACTTGAGAAAACCAATATAATCAGGACATTTTTATGTTGTCTGTCTTTTCCTGCTCACATCTTACTATCCCTATCCCTAACCTATCACTACACCCTATCCCTAATCCCTAACCCTATCCCTAACTTTCTGAGTTTTATGTGACTCGGTTTTTTGGGGTACCAAGAGAGGTTTTTTGGGTACCAATCGGATTTTTTTCAATTTTGGGGTACCAACAGAGGTTTTTTGGGTAAAAAGACAAAAAACGGGTGTTTCGACGGACCGTATTTATTCTGTCAAAAATTATGAATAAAATTTACATTGATTATAAAAATATTATAAAATCATGAAACCATGCACGCACGCACGCACACACACTCACACACACAATAGTTGGAAGGGGGAGGGTAGAAAGCAAATGTACACGATCCTCTATCCCCGAAGGCAACATGTACACGATCACCATGTCACACACATACACACACACACGCACGCATGTACACACACACACACACTTGCTGACCGCCAGGCCAAGCTCAATGTAATGCATTGTTAAAATCAATTCTTGAATGATCAAATACAGATCTATAAAGATAGTATATTACAGACAAGAAATCACAAATTTAAGGTAATTAATATAAATCTTAATAATGATTCAAGATTTCCCATGTTGATCCTCTTCTAAGACCCATGCACGCGCACACGCGCACACACACACACACACACACCACACACACACACATTTCCTCACATTTGTCTACGAGAGCTTGGAAAAGTTCCTCGTACACCACCCGAGTCTTTGTGGGTAGCAAGGCATACACGGCAGTCACAACATTATTCCCACAAGACACACGAATGACATAGAGCTGTTTGAATATGGTAGGTGACATTGCAAAGTTGCCATCCATGTAGAACGTTTCAGCTGCAGCAAAAAGTCTGAGGCTAGAAGTTGTACCAAACACGAGTACATGATCATTTCGGTTGTTGCCATTGTCATATATCATGAAGTTTTTCGGGTTGGGGCCTGTGGTTACAGTGTACTCACGTGGAAGCTCACCAAGGTCCCCAAGATGCTGAGGCACAGGCGTGTGCCGCTGGTTACGAATAACTCTTGTACAGGAGGTGGCAGCCGGCAGAAGCATTCTCACTTCATCGTCACATTGACTTGCTGATTGTGCATATGGGTAACTCTCCTGAAAACTGGGTCATTGTGACCTATCCTATTTATTAAACAATAAAAAATCAAATAAAACAATGAGATATCATTCATTTGTGTATTTCAGCTCTAAATAGTTGTAAGAATCATATAAAATGTTTATTTTAGCTGTGCATGCACCAAAATGTGTTTAGTAAACAATTTTGTCTTGAAAAATGGGCATTTTGGGAGCTTAGTTTTGTGACATGCCCAACAGTCTTGCATAAAGTTTCTATTTTTTCAGAAACCACAAAAGATTCTGCACACATATGCATGCACACTCAAGATGAGTAGTAGTCCTTCCTTTATAGTAACAATTTTGTGGATTTTACCAAAAAGTGTGTTTTAAAATAACATTTTAAATACCAGGTAGCGCTGACAACATGTGGTGTCCTCAAATATAATAAAAAAATAATGCAGATTTTCTTTGCCTCAACAATCTCTAAGACCCATTTTTTTCTTATTTAGTTATCAAAAAAAATATTGTTGACAATGTATGTGCATGAACAGTAAATATAATTGTTAAATAGATTTTTGACAATTTTTTAAAAATCTTTGGTCATTGTCGTGTCCACAAAATGTGTTGTCAGCGCTACCTACATAATTAAAATTTTCACCTAGGGACTTCTTCTGCCCAAGTCAAAAGTTTACTACTTTCAAACAACTACTAAAGATCATTATTCATACAAAGTTTCAAATGTGTGGGATGTTTTGATTGGTCAAGAGAGCACAAAAACAGTATGGTGTCCACCCCTAAAAGGCCCGTTGTCAGCGCTACCTGGCCACTGAATGGGCCTTCTATGTGTAGAATAGCTTGTTCAGAGTTAAGTTCTTAACCATAAGGCCAAATTTGCCAATACAATACACATTTATTCTTGTAGCAGACATATCTTTCAATTCACAAGAAATTTAATTCATACAATTTTCTTTTAGTGGATGGATGACAATGGCGTCCATCTTGTTGTCTGTGTTGCACACAATGTTTTTCTCAAATTTAAATCTTTTTTTTTTTTTTTCTATCATTGGATACATATAAAAGTCTTCATTTCAAAGTAATCTGTGAGCTAAAAGTGATAAATGCACCGTAAAGTCTGTTTAAGTAGGTAAAATCATGTAATGATAATGGAGGACACCATGTTGTCAGCGCTACCAGTTGGTGTCCCTGTTGTCAGCGCTACCCAGAAATTATTTTTGTTATTAAGCTCTTTATATTTTACTTTTTTTTCTATCATTGAAAACATGTCTTCATTTCAAGGTAATCTGTAAGTTAAAAGTGATAAATGCACCATAAAGTCTGTTTAAGTAGGTAAAATTATGTAATGTAGGACACCATGTTGTCAGCGCTACCAGTTGGCGTCCCTGTTGTCAGCGCTACCCAGAATTTTTTAAATTTTTATTAAGCTCTTTATATTGTAAATTACCGTATCTATGGGTTATTGCTGGTGGTAATGAAACTATTCTAACACATCCGCTATGAAAAATTGTCATTTTGAGTGGTGAGACATTATATAACAACATTTTGATATGAACCATGGTAATGTGCATAGATGACACAAACCAACACTAGTATTTAAACACAATTCTTTTGTATTATTTTGCAAATGAAACCATTTGTAAGTCTTTATTTCAAGAAAGTCTGCCATGTTAAAGTGATAAATGCACCATAAAGTCTATTTAAGTGGGTAACATTATGTAATGGAGGACACCATGTTGTCAGCGCTACCAGATGGTGTCCTGTTGTCAGCGCTACCCAGAATTTTTTTTTTTTTAATTTAACACTTATTTTTTAATTGTCAAATTAATGGAATATCAGAGATAATAATGAAACTATTGTAACACATTTGAAATAAAATAAATGGCATTTTGAGTGGCACGACATTATATAACAAAAAAATAAAACAATCAATTATGGTAAGATCCAAAGACGGTATAAACCAACACCAATATTAAACTTTAAAAAAAAAATGTTTTTAATGAAATCATTCATAGCTCTTTATTTCAAGACAGTCTGTTATTCTAAAGAGATAAATGCATCATAAAGTTTATTTAAGTTGATGAAATTATGTAATGAAGGACACCGTGTTGTCAGCGCTACCAGCTCTGGACGCATATAAATAAAGTCATAAAACCCAGCAACGATAGCCTTGACCGATTTTGTTTTCATGTCATAAGAAAGTTGATTCATAAAGCTACTCTATGCATGCATTTTGTGTTCAATTTGCCCAATTTTATTTTTTGGCTTCTATGTCACATATTGGACCAGTTTTCAGGAGAGAGACCCATATATATCTGTGAAGGTTTGTCTCTGGTTTGTGCACCTTGCTGTTTCATTGAAAGTTTCACTTTCGCGAGACGGATCTGACTTTGGTCTGGAGGGTGGTTATGAGGTTTCCCCACCTCAGGATTGGCTTGCTGAAGATCTGTTTTGAGACTACCTCTGCACTGACGACCAGACCTCCAGGCACACTTCCACCAAATCTTGTTTTTTCGGGTTGAGTGTTTCGTGTACATGTAGCCATCGATGCAAAGTTTTGAGCCACCTTTATTACTTTGGATCACTTCCATGATTACAGAAACACACAGTCATGAAAACTTACAGTAGGGAAACTGCACAGCCAAATTGAAATAAAACTTCCACATAGAACACATTGAGCTGTAAAACATATAGACAGACAAACTGAGTTTACATTGACCCTTTAAATGAAAACAAAAGATGAGTACATGTCATAGTTTACCGAAGCAGGCTATCTCAGCGCAGAGGGGGGGGGGGGGGGGATCATGGGCTCTGATTCATGAGTAAAATTCACTTTTCATTTTTTTTCAGGGCCTGCTACACATCAACTTCTATACCTATATAATAAAATTGTTTCTGTGGGTGTGTCCGTCTGTCTGTCTAGTCCACCCTGTATCTCCCAAACCGTGCTATGGAAAGAGAGAGAATGAACGGAGAGAGTGAAGAGAGAATCGATCATGTAGATCGCGAAGAACAAAATTGATTCTAAGCTGTTCTAAAATATCTGACTTTTTTTCCTGTGACTTTTTTTCTATGGACTTTTATTCCGCGGGACTTTCTTTCCAGTCTGACCGGGACTTGCCTCCCAGGAATGATCTCTATCTCTCTTCTCTCTCTCTCTCTCTCTCTCTACTCCTCTATCTCTCTCTCTCTCTCTCTCCTCTCTCTCTCTCTCTCTCTCTCCATCACTCTCTCGTCTCTCTCTCTCGTTCTATCTCTCTCCTCTCTCTCCGCTCTCTCTCTCTTCTCTCTCTCTCTCTCTCTCTTATCTCTCTCTCTCTCTCTCTCTCTCCTCTCTCTCTATCTCTCTCTCTCTCTCTCTCTCTTCTCTCTCTCTACTCTCTCTCTCCTCTCTCTCTCTCTCTCTCCTCTCTTCTCTCTCTCTCTCTCTCTCTATTCTCATTTCTCTCACTCTTGCATTATAGCATCCCTCCATCAACAATTTGGATGATTATGACGCTTACGATCGTGGGGGGTTTCTAACTAATCAGGAGGAGCTTGTGTTGAAGGACTTGCTGCCCGGATGATCAACTCAATGCGGGATTGAATGGGAGGGGGCGTGCGATGGGCATGATTGGGGGGGGGAGAGGCCCGGGGACAGGGGTTATGGAGTAAATAGTGGGAGGGGGGGGGTGGAATGAGAGGGAAAGAGCAGGTGAAAAGAGGAGGAAGCGCTTACGAGGAAAGATTGTTCCACTGAAATCACATATGTTATTTTTAATATTTACTTTTATCTAAATAGTTGTCTTTATTGCCATTTTTGTTTCTTTCAATTGAGAGAGTGAGACTGATTTTCTTTATTGCTGCACATACTAAAATGCATCTATGTGGTATATGTAGATCAGGTATCCGCTTTTGTCCATTATATGGGGCTTGAATGAAATAGAATAACACTTGCCTTTAATGGCAATACAAATCAGAGATGATTTGATTTGAATTCTTACTGTGTATATAGCACTGTTAGACCACATATTTTACACTCTTGTGCTAATTGTCAAAACACTAGATCTCTTAAAGAATGAAAAGCTTTACATTGCATTCATCAAGGTACGTTTGATTCGGTGACCAAAACGAAAAATAAGGTCATATGCGCATTCTTTAAGAAAAACGGGTTCAAAATTTAATGGTAAACTACAGGAAGTTTCTCTTTCTTCCAAGAGCCCTGTGTAATGGTTACAGCTTCCACTGAGGAAATTTCATCAACCTCGTGGAGGTCTCAAAAACCACAGATCTGAATTCCCTCCACTGACATGCCTGAGCGCCAGCCCCCGTCCCTCTCTACATCTTATACCATACCTACCCCCCCCCCCCCCCCCCCCGCTTGAGCTGATCAGCTGTTCCTTTCCCACAGTACTTATGTGTTTTAATTTTAGATGATACCGGGAACCCCTGTTTGTAAATTTTGTATGCATCATAATCGTCAACAAGCTGACGGAGGATGTCAAAGCGAAGAAGAAGAAGAAGTTTATAAAGAACTTATTGACTTAAAGGTATAAAATGTTTTGATGACAGATGTGCATTACTAGCCATTAGAGATAAATCTTTGTACTCCGAATTCTTCAATAGTCCAAGGGGGTAAAACAAGGATGCTTGATTGAACCCCCAATTATTATTTTTAAAAATAAAGGAATTAGCGCTTGAAATATGTAGAATGGGTAGACATGGAATACAAATGATACCAGCTGGGGGCGGAAATCCTTAATTTGAACATGAGAAAATAAAGAATTTTCCTTATTTTCAAATTTTCAGCAACGACCAAAAAAAAAAGTACAAACCGCGTGCCGATACGGCGATAGGCCCCGAAACACGTGGACTTTATGCACACTCGGTTAACACATGCAACGGAAATTATTGCCCCTTAGTTATTTGGAATGCCGAGACGCGCTAACCGAGACTATTGCATCCGCTTAACAGCTAGGCCTATTTACCGCGCTTTCAACTTGTTACTCTCAGAGAGTGTGGCATCCTACCACTGTTTGTGATCTCTAAGATGACACTGTGATGAGTGACACACACATGGTTTGCTCTCTTTCTCACTCTCTCTCGCTCTCTCTATCTCTCTTCTCTCTATGAATCACTCACACAGAGACTAAACACACACACACACACACACAGAGAGCATAGTTATTAGACTGACCTTTTAACTTGCATGTCATTTCAGAGCTCTTACTATTTCATGAAAAAAACATCAGGGAGGAGCTCACGAAATAGAGTTTTGAAATAGTACATTCCTTTCAGCTTCAAGAGGGGCTTCACCCACATGACCCCCCGAGCAGGGTGCTGCCCTTGCACCCTGCCGGGGCCTAGGCGGCCCCTGGACCCCTGCCCTTTTCCTTATTTTCTAAATCTCTTACTTTCACCCATGTACCAGGTGCCATAGAAATATTTTTATTATTGTTCGCAGATGACATTATTCTGCTATCACTAGTATCAGATAATCATACTGCCATAGGTTTACAGAAGCAGATAGGTTACAATTTAAATTAGTTATTAACAGTGAGTAAAGTTAGACAAAACAAATATGGTCTTTCGTAATGGTGGGCATCTCTCTAGTCGGAAAATTTGGTGGTATGGGGACAACGAAGTTACTGTTACAAACAAATATAAATTTTTACAACTAATCTAGTTTAACTTAAATATTGGGTGGGCTGAAGTTAGCAGAAAGGGAGGAAGGGGGTTATTGAGATTCTTAGGGCAATGAGGAAACTTAGTTCAATCGATACATCCATAATGTGGAAACTATCCACAAACTATCCCGAGGGGATACCAGGGTGCGCTTTTGTACAAATCGTTTCCCCCATCTTCTGTATGTTCTGTGCTTGTAACTACCTCTAAACTGCTACTCTATTTTACTCTGCCTTTTCACTTTTGCTTTCTATAATCTACTATCTTCCTGACTTGTTGGCCCACTCTCCTGCCATTAAAAAAAAAAATCTTCCAAATATTTTTTTTTCCTTTGAGCTCCTCCGGAATCGGAATGTATCGGTTGTACGCAGCAGGGAGACCAACGAAAACTGGACAATTAAGTACCTTACCCATTATGGACATATGACCTTGGAACAACAAAGAAGAAGAATAAAGTTTATGTGACTAGTAACTTCCTCTAATCTATGAGATCATCTCTCTGGCAAGTCTTTGAAATCTACTGCCTTGTTCCTTTGCTTTCTGATCATACTGTCTTTTATGCCTTACTGGTTCCTTCTTCAAACACTAGAACTTAGTACAGATTTTTTTTCCAGTCGAATCGAAGACAGAAATACTAGGCCTATGTCGTAGTTAGGCTGCATAACGGCAGCTTGACTGTATCAGCGCTCAGATGACAGACAGGAAACCGAGCGGGAAAAATCGTCAAAGAAAAAAAAGTTAGGACAAGTTTCTCTTTCTACAGGTGTTCGAGGCCAGCAGAGTGGGTGCAACTTTTCCTGGTATACTACAGGGATTTCTTGTTTTTTTATTTTACCAGAAAAAGAAGTTCCTTTATTTTAATTTGTCAATTACAAGATCTTTGTTGTGTCTACTGTATTTTTCAAACACTTTAAAACAAGCATTTGTATACATTATGGGAAAAGCCAACTAAAATACTTTCATAAATCAATTTTTGCTTCAGCTGCAGGGGGGGACATTACCCCATGGAACCCGGCCTTTCAGGTGGTTTTTTTCGTTTTGTGTAGTTGCACCCATGTTATAGCCTATAACAGTTGACAAAAGAAACAAAGTTGGGATAATTTCTCTTTGTACAGGTGTTAGAGGCCAGCAGAGTATTATCACCATCACCCCCAGCACCATCAGCCTGACCCCTACTACCATCACCATGGGAACTCGCATCACCATCGTGTGCAGGCCGCCGACCTCCGGTGTGGCGAACCTGCAAATTTTGCAGATCACCAAGATTGTGGGAGCAGCTCCCGAAGATGGTAGTAGTATTTACAGTGGAACCTCCCTTATAAGATGTCTCCCTCCCACTTAAGACCTACTTATCTGAGACATTTCCCTTCTTTGTAAGTACAGTCAAACCTCTATTATGAGACACTCTCTCTGTTAAAAGATCTCCTCTCATTTAAGACTGATTTTTTTTGGAACGGATTAATGTAGCTTTACTATATTTTATGTGTAAAACTGACCCCTCCAATTTAAGACCCATTTTTTTCTGACTTTTTTTGGAAGTCTTAAAATAGAGGTTTGACTTATTATAAATTACCTCCCTTATAGTTATACAACTCCCTCCCTTTAAGAAATATTTTTTGGCATGATGTTTGAAGGTCTTATGTTTAAGGGAGGTTTCCACGCGATGTTTACAGTAACGCATCAACACTGGCCGATTGCTTCTTTTCACAACCATTCCAACACGAGAGTATGCTATCAGCGTACATCGTGTTCAAACATTCACAATTCACAACTCAGCAAACCCATGCGAACCAAACTGATCACGATATAAAAGTATTCCTCTACAGTCCCTTGGTTTTCAACCAATGAAGTAACTTCTAGTTTATTTTATTTTTAAGGATGGCAATGAATTAAAACGGGCAGTGGGTGGATGCCTCGTGCCTCCATACGGGGAGCTGGGCGACCCCGCCCCCTCCACGAGTCTCTCCCCATGGGGATCTATTGTGAAAAATAGTTCCCCCACTTTCTATGCGAGGCATGTACACTATTGCATACTCTCGTGTCAATTCATATTTTTATCGATTTAAAAACTCGAGACTTTCCTGGTATTGCAGTACCTCCAGGATCATCCCACCATCTTTATATAGATCTGTTGATGCCCTACATGTGCCTGTTCCAGGCCGGAGGACGTTAAATCAGATTTTCATTCATTCTCGTGTATCTAGAGAGAGTTAAACTCATTTTTGCAAGATCAATCAAGTGAAGTGTTTTAATTTTCTGTTGGACTTGTCTACATGCACGCACACACTGGCACACACAACACAGAGGATCATTGTTATGAGAAACTTGAAAAAAATAGAAAATGGAACTGAAGAGAGAGAGAGAGTGTACGAATGCAAGGGGCTCTCGATAACTCTGGATGTGGAGATTCTGTTGACATCACAAAATCCAAATTATGAAACCATGAGATCGACCATTACTATGATACATTTGTTGCAAATTTTGATTATTTTCCATTTGACCAATACCGTTTGGCAAAGCAAAATGTCCCAAGGTGAACGTTGAACCCAAGCTGAGAGAATCTCTTTCAATTTAACTAAGATTTTTTGCATAAATATGATATACACTTTTAATGATAAAGGAAAGACATTGAAGCAAAGGTACCGTATTACACGTTCATAAATTGTTTTTGAGACCTTTCTCTATTAAATTAAAAAACAACAGTCCACATCTTGTTCAAGGTTTTCTGCTTTAGCAGACGGATGTTAGATAAGATAGTGACCGTTAAAATCGTCAAATAATTGTCGTAAAGTCTGTCAAAATCATAGCCGGTGCGAAGTCTCTAGTTGAAAATGATTTTTGAATAAGTGCTGACGAAATAAAGAACACAATAGGAATTTCATCGGGAAGTTTTGATAAACTCTTACATGAACACCTGGATCTTCAGAACCGTTATGATCGTTTGGTGCCCAATCAGTTTACTGAACTTCGGAGGAGAGATAGGGTTGAATGATGCACCCAAACACCACAACAATGTTAGTGGATGGACGTCAGCTGGCATCTAGGACATCGTGAATGATGATTTGATCCAGAAAACAAGTAACCATTTATTTTTCGGATGTTTTAAAACCCAACAGGTCAAGCGTTTCAAAATCACAGGTTTCCCTTAGCTGGGTAAGAAATTTTGTTTTGACCAGGTTGGACTCCCAAATTGAAAACGAAACATTATTTTTTAAAGAGCAGCCTCAATTTGAAGTTGGGGACATTTGCATGTGGGTCACAGCTATCCAGAAAAAAAACAAGGAACCTAATCGTGGTGTGTCAGTGTGTCTTTAAGATGAGATCCGTTCACTCAGTAAAATTCCACAGTAAATGTATTACTGAAACCCCCCACCAAACAAATAGTCACTACGTTTCTTCTCCACTGATTGTCATATGGCCTCAGTTTTCCACTACTATCATGGTCAAACAGTGACCACACCTCTAAACTACTTTACTCTAATTAAAACAGATTTCAAGATGTTTTCCTCCCACTATTT
>CM065713.1:10336405-10363905 GCA_017654935.2 Phymorhynchus buccinoides
ATTTTGTCAATGATGTGTGCAACATTCTGGACAGACGACCGACCGACGACCGACAAAGGTGAGTTAATAGGTTTGTGGCTTGAGCCACAACAAAAAACCACCCCAAAACCCAAACAGATCGATGGAAGAAAAAAAGAAAATAAAAAAATGTGTACAAGCACTGGCCAAACGTTAAGAATGGACAAAGTTTGCAGTGACCGCAAACCTGTAAATTAAACAAGCGCGGATTCGCAATCGTTGTGCCGTGCAACAAGTTGAAAACGAAACTCTCATTTTAAAGAGCAGCCTCAATTTGAGTGGCCGCCTCAATTTGAAGTGCAAGCCTCAATTTGAAGTGCAGCACTCAATTTGAAGTGCGACAATTTTGGACCGACAGACAGACTGACAAAGTGAGTTATAGGTTTGTGGCTTGTGCCACAAACAACAACCCTGGGACGGTATTCATGTCGAGATAGCATGGAGACTTAGCATATGCTAACTTAGAAGCTCTTCCAAAAGTCCCTATAACTCTATAGTAACATTGAATAGCTTCTAAGTTAGCATCATCAAGTCTCATGCTATCTCGAACATGATACCGTCCCAGATCGATTGGAAGAAAGAAAGGGAAAAATAAAAATAATGGTCAAGCCATTGTTAAACGTTAAGAATGGACACAGTTTGCCGTGACAGCAACCTGTAATAAAACAAACGCGGATTTGCAATCGTTTTGTGGCAGCGGTCTATTTTACCCACTCCATCATCAATACACTTGAGTCGCCTCCCCTGGCTTTTCAATTAATTTTTTATCTGTAAATCAGATGTTATCTCTGCACCATTTTCGTAACTTTTTATATCTTTGGAAACCATTTAACACTATTATCCTACTTAATTTCATCGAAGGAATCCGGCATACTCGTCGTGTCCTGTGCAGTGTCGTATTAACGTATGTTTTATTCAAGTATTGCCAAACGTTAAGAATGGACAAAGTTTTGCCGTCACAGCAACTGTAAATAAAAACAACACCATTTCTTTCCTTTGTTTATATTGGACCACATCCCCCCCCCCCCACACACCCGCTGTGGGGGATACCGGGGGATCTTTTGTATAAATAGTTTTTCCCCCACCTTTCTGGCAGTTCTGTACTTGCAACTTCTCTCTAATCTGTCGCTCTCTGTGACTCTTGCTTTTCCCTTGCTTTACTGTCATCTCTGTCTTTCTAGCCTTACCAGTTCCCTTCTCCTGCCTTTTTTCAAGAAGCGCTTTCAAAAAGATTTCCTACCACAGCCGAGTCGGACATGCTGTGCCTAATTTTTCCTATTTTAGGCGCATAACGGCAGCATGACCCATCTGCGCTCATAATTGACAGGAAACTGTAGGAGAGAGGGAAGAGAAGAACGGAAAAAGTTTATGCGTGGGGAAGTGGGATGGGAGGAAATAGTGAAGCCAGAAGGGGAGAGGAAGAACCAAAAAAATCAAAAAAAAGGCGATTGAGAATGGGGCGAAGACTGGAGTTGTTTTGTGAAAAAAAGAGGGAAAAAAAACCACAACACAACAGCAATCCGAAAGTTTGTGGATCGTATCTTTCATTCTTAATACTATGAAAAGATATTTGAATATGAATGTTTTACCTTTGATGAGATAATCTTTTTTCTGCAACTATTGGCTACATTATATGCTTATAACAAAATAAAAATCTTCCAAATAGTTCTCTTCTTTACCTTTCCCCGCTCCCTCTACGAATACGGCCAACTATTTAGTGTCGCCATTCCTCCTTCCCCTCGCTACCCCCCCCCCCGCAGTCCCCCCCCCCCGCCCGGCCCCCCCTTTCCCCCCCCCCCCCCGACGAACCAGTGCCCCCGGAAAACTGACAAAACCGGGATCACCCACACCTCTTCTTACCATTATGGCCATATGTTATGTTTTTTGTCAAAGATGACAGTGTGTGGTCAGCTGGACCCCCCCCCCCCATTTCTACAGCCGCCAGACAGACGACGTGTGTAACACGAAATAACGGGGTTTCTACAATTTTTTTAACAGCTTTTTCACAACCCATACACTTCCCCCCCTGAAGCAACTTCACTTTTTTTTTTCCTCACCCCACACACTCCCCCCCCTTGCTTTGGACAGTTGGTTGGATGTACAGACAGACAGACAGACAGAACAAAAACAAGCTAAACACAGACAAAAAAAACAGAACTAGAAAGAACGGACGGAGTTAGACAGACAAACAGACAGATAAAAACAAAGAATGAATACAACAGCCACTTACCGTATTTTTCAGATTAGGCGAATAGGGCAATTTTTAAGAAAAATCTAGAAAAAATTAAAGTAAAAGGCACCCTCGTTTATAAGACGATACACACCTCGCAAAAGAAAGTCGAAGCTTCAAGCCCAATACACGTCCTGTAAACGCTTACCGACCACCATTACTGCCGCCATAAACGAGTTGGCTCCCCTTTCAAATAATCGAACTTCCGTTTGAGCTGCTTCCTGTTGTTGTGTTTGGACAATTCTTCGCAAAAACTGATAGAATTATGGCATTTTAAGCTCTACAACGATGCTTTTTACATCCAATGAAGGGTTATGACATCTGTTGGACGGGTATCTTCTCTCACGATTTTGTTCACTAATAGGGCGCCCTCGTTTATTAGGCGCATAGGTCGAAATTGGAGAAAAAAATATTGCCTTATAACCCGAAAATGACGGTAACCTTGTCTTTGTTGCGGCGAGTGCGATGGCTGTACAGCACAGACATACACTGACAGACGACAGACAGACAGACAGACAGACGGATAAAAACAAACAGAAGAGCATCTAGAACTGACCTTGTTGCGGTGAGTGGGTTGGCTGTACAGCACAGACATACACTGACTGACAGACAGACAGGGACAGACAGACAGACAGACAGACAGACAGACGGATAAAAACAAAGAAGAGCATCTAGAACTGACCTTGTTGCGGTGAGTGGTGTTGGCTGTACAGCACAGACATACACTGACTGACAGACAGACAGACAGACAGACAGACGGATAAAAACAAAAGAAGAGCATCTAGAACTCACCTTGTTGCGGTGAGTGGGTTCTGGCTGTATGGCGAAACAGCCTCCAATTCGCCACTGAAGAAAAGTGAAAACATAAATCAGTGTTTGTTGGTGTGCTGGGGCAGTGGGTGGATGCCTCATGCCTCCATACGGGGAGCTGGACGACCCCGTTGACACCTCCATGAGTCTCCCCCCTCCCCCTCCCCCCTCGTGGGAATACCAGGGTATCTTTCGTAAAAATAGTTACAACTTCTGGAATTTCTGTGCTTGTAACTTCCTCTAATCTGCCACTCTCTTTGACTCTGCCCTTTTCCCTATGCTTTCCATCATCTACTATCTTTCTGACTTATTGGCCCATTCTTCTGCCTTTTTTTCCCCCCCAAAAAAAAACCCCTTCCGAATTGATAAACTTTTGTTTTCAGCAGAGTAATAATTATCTGCTTCAGGTGAATATAGATAATCAATATTAACTGCTCGAGAGTGTTAAATGTTTACATGTTTATACATCATGTGTGAGGAAAGCTTTTGTTTGTGTTAAGCTGGAAATCCAGATCGACGAAAACGGCATGGCGACGGCAACGACAAAGACAAAAATTTATGTCATGTTAAATCGCTCAAACTAAATTTCTACTGCTTGAAACGGTAACGGCAAGTCACCGGTACCATCGACAGCAGGAGATTTTGAAACATGTAGCGAATTCTGCCGTTGCCGTCCACGAAATAGGGACGGCACCATGAAATCTGAGAAAAAAAATGCCTCGGTCAGCTATGGAAAGGGGGGGGGGGGGGGGTGGGGGGGAGGGGGGGATTTTGGTCAAGGTCGTGTTTGGATAGGTAGGGTACCATCTCTTTCAAACAGAAAAGGATGCCTGCCGTTTCCGTTTGCATGGATTCAAAACTTCGGGTTTCGTCACGGAAACCTAGGACGACAACGACAAAAAAAGCTGCCGTGACGTGGATGTGGATTTTTCCAGCTTTACACCACTATCAGCAGGGCTCCCAGGGACCCCCATTTGGGGGTCTATGAAGTATTAAAATTCTAAAGGACCCTCTAAAAGAATGTGCAGGGGGTCCCAGGGATGCACTAGAAAAAAATCTTTTTAGCATTCACAATGTCACTGGGACCCTCTATACTGTAAGTGAAGGAGTCCCTGGGACCCCTTGTTTTGCGGGACGATTGGGAGCCCTAAGCAGTGTGAAAGGTGCCATAGCTCACATAGTCACATTCAGTTTAAAAACAAACCAAAAAATCATTAAAACTCCTCAAGACTTGACTCTTTTTTTTAACAAATGAAATAAATCATTGACAATAAATTCTGTATGGTGGATCATACCATCACACCATGAATCAATTCAGAAAACAAGGAAAACTAAACTGGTGGATCATACCATCACACCATGAATCAATTCAGAAAACAAGGAAAACTAAACAACCATTGCAAGATAAAACTTGGGGGGGGGGGGGGGAGTGTGTATCTTTGCATCTCAAAAACAATCAAATGAAACAGGTAAACAAACTGGTGTTATTGATCTCTTCACAATGCAACAAATGAAATAAGCAACAATTGAATGGGAAAAAAAAAAAAAGCGCAACAATTGAATGAAACAAGGAAACCAACGCAACAAAAGATGTTCCAGCATTTGATACTGAGACAAAAAGCAAAACAAAAAATGAAGCATTAGACAATCTGCAGCTGAACTAAAATAAAATATACAGCAAGTGGCTTCTTGTTTTGGGACGATAGGCCGTGAGGTCTAGGCTTATGAACCAGTCCCCCACTATCACTATAACGATGTCGATGGACTGCTCAGCGCTTCGTTAGTAGTATCAAAGACTGATAGGCCGTGAGGTCTAGGCTTATGAACCAGTCCCCCACTATCACTAAAACGATGTCGATGGACTGCTCAGCGCTTCGTTAGTAGTATCAAAGACTGTATAGGGGAAGACAAGCATCCGGTCTCTTTTCCCTATATGAGTAGTGAGGACAGAAACACTGGTTATGTCCCTTTTAAACGTGACACATTTACACGTCGATAGGCCAGTTGAATTCTCCGTTCAAATTCCAGTCTGAGTTTTTGGATAGCCGCCACTGTGAATGGTGTATAACTACTCCACTAACGATAACTCTATCAGCCCGGTTCGCCGTAACTCTTAAGTAGTCCATCTTACCCTTTTATAATCTTTGGTAGTACTACTACTACTAGAAGTAGAAGGCCCACTCTCACTCACGTTGTCTTCCCCGTGGGGATACCTGGGGGGTGTCTTTTGCATAAATAGTTCCCCCAAAGACCTTCTGGAAGTTCTGTGCTTGTAACTTCCTCTAATCTGTCGCTCTCTTTGACTCTTGCCTTTTCCCTTTGCTTACTGTCATCTACTATATTTCTGCCTTACCGGTGGTCCATTCTCCTGCCTTTTTTCACGAAACACTTTCAAAAAAAACCATTTCCTCCAGCCGAAGTCGGACTTGCTGGGCCTAACTATTTCTTAGTTAGGCGCATAACGGCAGCATGACGCATCTGCGCTCATAATTGACAGGAAACTGTCTGAGCGATCGAATAAGAAGAAGAACTCGCGTTGTCATCCTTACCTTGATCAGAAGGCATACTTGAAGGCCTAACGAAAAACGAGCCTATGTCTCGCTGACCTTTGTTTGGTCGAGGCTTCTTTTTGGGTGGCATTTTCGTTTTTTTCAGTATTATTTCTTTTATTTACAATGAACAACAGTCTAAAAACAAAACGTCTGCACATCACTAAAGACAAGAGAGTTGTTCCCCTTGTCAAAATTCCTGAGAGAAAAAAAAACACCCAATGGCCTTCGCCTTTCAGCTAGGCCTAGCTGAGTTAATTGGAAAACTGCTTGGAACGTGTGTATTACGTTAAAAAAAAAGATGTTGCTGTGGACTGCTTTGTGACCAAGAGCCGATCTGTGAAAATTAAGTTGCACTTGTCCGCGAGTTACGTAAATCAATCGGACAAAGACCGCCAGCGTTGAATTTCAATCGGACATATGTCCGGACGGGAAGTAACCACGTCCGGTCAAAATCTATGTCAATAGGTCGACGGCCGATGCCTCGGGGACATGACTGCATATGGCCTGGGAATGTAGAAGAAGAAGAAGTTTTGTGTGTGTGTGTGTGTGTGTGTGTGTGTGTGTGTGAGAGAGAGAGAGAGAGAGAGAGAGAGAGAGAGAGAGAGAGAGAGAGAGAGACAGAGAGAGAGAGAGAGAGAGAGAGAGAGAGAGAGACAGAGAGAGACAGAGAGAGAGAGAGAGAGAGAGAGACAGAGAGAGAGAGAGATGAGAGAGAGAGAGAGAGAGAGAGAGAGAGAGAGAGAGAGAGAGAGAGAGAGAGACAGAGAGAGAGAGAGAGAGAGAGAGAGAGAGAGAGAGAGGAGAGAGATATGAGAGAGAGAGAGAGAGAGAGAGGGAGTAGAAGCGAGTAGAATGAAAATGCATTTGTGAGTGTTTGTGCACGTGTATGTTCTTAAATGGAGGTCCCTTTATAAATTGTTATCAGGGCTTCTGAAAACGTAGAGATTGTGTGTATTTATTTACGCACTCTCAAATCACCCCCAATAATCTCAAGCCAATATTTTGAGTTGAAAAGACTTTTCAACATAGAGATTATTATACTGGGACCCAAAATATTATTGTGAGTTATCCAGTGTTTTTGAGTTATCCGTTGTTGAGTTATCATCAATTCTCCACTGATGTATGTGCACAGACATGAGCAACTGTGAGTGTGTAGGATTCTTGGGGTGGGTGTGTAGAGGGGGGTGGGGGGTGGGGGGGTGGGGTTTATCTATGTGTGCATCATTGTTTGTACAAGTTTACACATTTCTAGTGGATATTATACACATAACCAAACCCAAACACACATTAACATAGTTACACCAAAGATATTCCAAGGGGAAGATAAGCATTCGGTCTCTTTTCCCTATACGAGTAGTGAGGACAGAAACACTGGTTATGTCCCTTTTAAACAGGACACATTCTACACGTCGCTAGGCCAGTTGAATTCTCCGTTCAAGTTCCAGTCTGAGTTTTTGGATAGCCTCCACTGTGAATAGTGTACTGTCCGCACTAACGATAACTCTATCAGCCCGGTTCGCCGAGCTCTTAAGTAGTCCATCTTACCCTTTTAGAATATCTTTGGTTACACGCTCTCTTTCTCACACGTTAGCTTTTTCTTTGAACATAATAATAATCATGAAACTTACCCCCTGTCACTCTCTGCAAAAGCATGGAGAACAGACAAACTTAGTACAAAAAATCACACTCATATTTGTGACCCAGCGACTTAATGTCCCTTTCGTGGTGCTGGGTCACATATTTAACTGAAAGGGACATTAAGTGTCAAACTGACCATTCTGAGAAAATTATACATTTGAAAACTTCAGACAATTCTCTTTCTAATGATATAAAAACCATTCTTGTATCTCTTTCCGTTCCCGAGTTATGAGCATTTAAAGTTAGTAGGGTGAGTGTCGGCCATTTTGAGAAAACACAGTCTAAAAAGTCTAGCCTAGCTGTTAGAAAATGCATTGACCTACTCGTTTTAAAACACTCATAAGACCATTTAGAGACCATATTAAAGATTGTCCTTTATAAATATGAAAGACAAGATGTTAGAGAACACAAAAATACCCGTAACTCAAAATAGACAAAAAATGAGATGTTTTACTTTGCAAGTCTGTTGTGAGAAACTAGCCCAGCGACTTAATGTCCCTTTCGTGGTGCTGGGTCACATATTTAACTGAAAGAAAGAAAGAAAAAAGAAAAACAGACAAAAAGTAACTCATTCGCATTACAACGATTTTGAATTATTATTTTTTTTTAAACTCACAAATCACTCCAGCCATACACACAAACAAAACAGACATAAACAAAAGGAGAAATGAAAGAAGATTACGGGTTTTTACTTCAGGTTTAGACATAGGGAAGTGGTAGACTTTATATAGAAAAACTCTCTACAGCAATTAGTTATCCCTCTTCAAACCACTACAAACACATAGTAAGAGGCAAAATTGTGGTCTAAGGGAGCGAAGCGAGTTTAGAAGTGACCAAAGTGTGGTGCGCACACAGATTACTTCTCAAATTCATCAAATTGACAGCTTTATATTAATTCCGGTGTGGCGGTGTATTTTTACCTAGAGTATGAGATTTATACCTCTAGCCGCGTAGCCAATCAGAATCGTTTGTTTGTCCGCCATTGTGAATCATTACGAAACTAAGTGCATGGCTTTGTACATCGATTTCTCTGCAAATATGTAGATTTACACCCTCCTGCTCTATTTCTTGGTTCTTTCCGTGGTTAGGGTTAGGGTTAGGGATAGGGTTAGGGTTAGTAGTAATCACGTGAGATAAGTAACTGCTCTAATGCGCATGCGCAGAGGTAAATATTTCATACGACTACTTATTTATCGTGACACCGGCCATATATGGGTGGAACGACTTGAATGAGCTAATAGCTGTCTCTCTTTCTCTGAGCGTTTCAGTCTCACTTCTCTTTTGTTTCTCATTCCAGGGCTGGGGAGCTGTCAGTGGACGGTCGTGGTGGCGCCCTCGGAGGAGGACCTCACTCACGCTGGCCCCGCGACTAAGAGAATAGTGTCGTCAGTAGGGGGGGCCTTAGTAGGTGGTGTCCTGAACAGGCTCCACTGAACTCCACCGAAGTGACTCAGCAGCAGTGCAGTGTCTCCTCGGTTGCGTGCCTCCTGACGGCCTAACATAGATTCGTTCCCTTTGGACGGCTGGTCTTGGATTCTGCGACTTGAACAAGCAGGGGTGTGGCTGCGAGCTGGGACTCAGAATGAGCGACATGGGAGCAACGCCACTGTACGGCCCAGAAGATGGGACAGCAACAAAAAAAAGAAGAAAAAAAAGAGCAAGATAGGAAAAACAAGAAGAGGAAGAAAGGAGGAGGAGGAGGAGGAGAAGAACATAAGGAAAAACAAAAAGAAGACGACAAAAAATAACAAGGGCGTCGCCGAGCGGCAGACATGTCCGTCACCAGCAATGCCACGCACTTGCGACACCCCGTAGAGTGTCACATCCTGACACAAAATTGGAAGGGATTCTGTCTTCTAGTTCACGAGATACAGCTTGAAGAAGAAACATATAGCGCAAAGAAGGAAATTTCGGTTTTCAAGGTCACACTTCAAGGTCAAGGTCAGCATGGTGATAATTTATGCTCGGATGTTTTCTTCTCTAGGGTATACAGTACCACACACAATCTGAAGCGCTTCTGTCAAGTACCAATGTGGGAAATATGGCTTAAAACCCAATGTGTAGACCCCTACCACTTTCAAGGCCTACGGATCGCCCGGACCGTGACCTTGACCTTAATCGGTATGCCACCATCAGAACGGGCATAAGCCAAAGTACCTTCATGCCAAATTTGAAGACTCTAACACTAACGGTGTGGGAGTTATGGCCCCTGAAAGATTTTCGGTTTTCAAGGTCGTACGCCAAGGTCAAGGTCACGACGGCAATATGGTTTGCGCGGATGCCTTCCTCTCATGGTGACACACCAGCACACACAATTTGACGTGATTCTGTCAACCCGTTCGAAAGATATCCTTGGGACAGACAGAAGGAGAAAAAAATGACCCTCCGATTTTCAGGCTCCAGCGATCTTTTTGACCTTGACCTTGATCGGTATGCCATCATCAGAACGGGCATAAGCCAAACCACCTTCATACCAAGTTTCAACATCCTATGTTGATCGGTGCCCGAGATATGGCTAAAAATAGATTTTCGGTTTTCAAGGTCGTACGTCAAGGTCAAGGTCACGACGGCAAAATGGTTTGCGCCGATCTCTTCCTATTAAGGAGGCACACCTTCACACAAAATTTGACGCGATTCGGTCAAGCGGTTCGGGAGATATCCTTGGGACAGACAGAAAAAAAAAAGTAGAAAAAAAAATACAAACCAGCCCATCGCAATAGTCTGTCTTGGTGACGGACTAACAAGACAAAATACTGATAATACCGATAGTAAGATGATGAAGACGACTAAAGTACAAAGAGAAGAAAAAGGAGAAGCAAAAAAGAAGCAAAAAGAAGAAGTCGTCTCACCTTCGTCGGCCTGCTTTCGTCGACGAGGACATTTGACGATGATGTAGATGAGGATGACGCTAGCGATGGTGAAGACGAGAGCACCGATAACACCGCCGAAGATCAGACGTTTGCTGACACCTGCCGCTGAGACTGAATGAAAAGGAAAGAAGATAAATAACGATAAACACGAATGGTGTGATAAGACGAGGCATCAGAATCATAAACTCCTCCCCCCACCCCGTGAGGATACTGAGGAGGTCTTTTGCATAGTGCGTGCATGCGTGCATATGTGTGTGTGTGTGTGTGTGTGTGTGTGCATGGACGCAACTGGAGAAAATCGAAAAACAGGCAAGGCAGGGATCCAGGGGCCGCCCAGGGCCCTGGCAGAGTACAGGGGCAGAGCTGTTGCCCCCCTGAAGCTGAAGAAAAAGCAAATTATACTCAATTTCAAGCTTATTCCAGGCTTGTAAAGTGATAAATCAACACTTTTTTTCTCCTTGGAATGAATGGCAGATTTGTGGGTTTTTTTTAAAGCGCATAATATACAAACATTACAATTCATAGTTGACAGAACACTAATGTACAGAAAAACAGTAAATTTTCAAGCTATGTTTCAAGTAACCTTCCTTGCTTATGCTTGATTGCATAAAGCTTTTTATGTTTGGATCTGGATCTGGATCTGGATCTGGACGTCGAAAGAGCCTATGAAGGCTATAAACTCGACGGAAACTGGGAGAGCGCAAATGAGAGTTTGAACTTAATGATTTTTTATTTTATTTTTAATTTTTAAAGTAAACTGTCTGGTGGTATTGACAGTATATTACATTTGGCCATAGGCTTTTTCGTAGTATCCAGGCTGGACCAATCCGGCTAGCGAAGCGCTCACCGGGGCGGACCCCGACCGGCACAGCTCCTGCCTTTCATTTGCCACTATGGCCCCTATCCCTAATTTTAATCTTGGGTTGATGCAGGCCCCGAAGGTGAACCGCCTGGCGCTGATGATGCTGCGCTGGCGGGGCCTGCTGCGATGGAGGCGTCAGTCAACTGATTCCACTCCACTATAGATCTGACAAAGAAGGAGTTTTTGAACTGTTCAGTGTGGCTAGGTGGTACTTTGAAGCCTCTGGAGTTACATACTGCATGTCTCTGTATAATGTTCTCACTTGCATACTGTTGAAATTTAGTAGGTCTGATCTTTCTGCGATTGGAGGCTACAGGTGTTAAGAAGTCCTCAGGCGGTAGAGCGGGGATCAGACCGTCAGCCACTTTGTGCAGTAGGTTGAGACGTTGTTGCTTGCGGCGCTCTTGCAGTGTTGTAAGATTTAGGTCAGCCAGCATCTTGGTTACGCATCCAGGGCTTCTGGAATTGTAGTCCTTCGTGATGAAGCGTGCTGCTTGCCTCTGAACGCGCTCAAGCCTGTCGCCATCCTGCTTATTGTATGGGTCCCACACAGTCGCCGCATATTCAAGTCTGGATCGTATTAGTGCTATGTAGGCCAGACGCCTGCACTCTGGTGGACAGTTCCTGAGGTTCCGGCGCAAAAAGCCCACCATAGATCCAGCTTTCTTGCAGACGTAGTTTATGTGGGTGGTCCATTTAAGATCTGACGACAGGTGAACACCAAGATACTGACTATGTTGAACTTCTTGAAGTGGAGTCCCGCCTAACGTGTAGATGAACTGGGATTTTTTCCTGATGGAAAGGATTGTGCATTTAGATGGATTAAAATGCATGCCCCACGTTTTCGCCCAGGTTTCAAGTTGTTTCAGATCGTCTTGCAGTGTGAGGTGATCCTGGAAGCTGGTAATCTCCCGGTAGAGCAGACAGTCATCAGCGAACAACAAAACTGAGGATTTTACGCTGTCTGGTCGTTCAAGTGTTTATTATTTTTATCTGAGTAAGTTTTGTTTTTTACATTACTACTTGCACTCACGTATTTCACCTATTATCATTTTCGCTGTCTGTGAGAAAGACCATTGTTCTCGTGATTCTCCTCTTGATAGTAAACACTAGCAAAGATTTACGATAGGAACGCCTTTGGTTCACAAAGAAATTTTGCGCGCAGTTATTGCGACTGAAACTTCCGGCTGCTATTTTCTTCTTCTCAACTGAAGAGCGACGTTGCTTGGAAGAGAGAAAATAAAGTTTTACGCCCTCTTGGGCCTTTCGGCCATGTGGGGCTAACGTTGCTTGGAACAGAAACGAAATGAACTTTGAATCAAATTTTTTTTTGGTGGGTCAAAATTTTTAAAAACAGGCACCGCCTGGTTTTCAAATTTTCAAAAACTTCAAACATTTTTTTTAAACAGGCGCCGCCTCGCATCCGAGGCAAGGTTGCATCTATGTGTGTGTGATTGTGCGATATACGTCTGTATGTTTGTATGTATGCATGTAATTTGTGCATATTATGTGTGTGCAACTACACAAAATGACTGAAACACACGGGTGCAACTACACAAAATGAAAAAAAAACCTGAAAGGCCGGGGTCTAGGGGCAATGTCCCCCTGCAGCTGGAAAAAAAAAAGATTTACGAAGGCATTTTAGTTGGCTTTTTCCACAAAATATACAGATGCTTATCTTAAAGTGCTTAAAGACCCCGCACGTCACGTGTCACATTCCCTCTTATGCTAAGAAGCTTTCTTAAGATTCCTTACTAGCTATAAGAGGGAAAACACGTGAAAAGCGTGATTTTGACACGTGACGTGCGGGGTCTTTAAAAAATACAGTAGACACACAAAGATCTTGTTTGACAAATTTAAAAAAAAGGAAATTCCTGTTCTGGTAAAATTCAAAAACAGGAAATCCTCGTATACCAGGAAAAGTTGCACCCATGACTGTGTATGTATGTAATTTGTGTGTGTGTACTTAAGTGTTCCTGTGTGTGTGTGTGGCGGTGGGATTGGGGGGGGGGGGGGGGGGGGGGGGGGGGGGAGGGATGCTGTGTGGGTATGTGTGCTTGCATGTGTATGATTATATGTCTGCACTGGAGAGATTGTGTTTGGCTGGAAAGAGAGAGGGAGTGGGTGTGTGAGTATGTGCCTGAATGTGAGTGCGTGTGTGTGTTTGTGTACGTGTTTGTGTGTGCACGCGCGTGCTTGTACAAGGGTATGCTTGTGTGAGTGTGCGTGCGTTTTCAGTCAGAATGTGTTTCTGTGCGCTTGATGACTTTGTGTGTCAAGTCAAGTCAAAATTTTATTTCCAGATGGGAACATTGTATAAGCAAAACATGCTTTTTTTTCAACAAGCCATCCATAAAAAAATGATGTAAAGAAAAAATAAAAGAACTAAACATTCCAAAGTAGCGAACAAGAAAAGGAAAATATACAAGTAAACAATTAATTAAAGAAACAAGCAAATATTCCACACACAAAAACAGGAAAAAGGATGGGGACTGGGCGAATAGCATATTATGTACAATATATACATCAACATCAACAACGAAACATTTAAAACATCACATTTACTTACCAAAATATGTTATGTAGGCTACGTTTCCATTCTTTTAAATAATTGGAATAAAGTTATCAATTATGTTCTGTTAAAGAGATACATTTTAATTTTTTTCTTGAAGTAGTTCTTGTTTTTCATGTTTTTTAAAATGGAGGGTAGTTTGTTCCATAAATCTCCACCCGAATAGAGGAGACTAGATTTGAATAGATTATTATTTGGTCGAGGGAATGAGAGTAAATGGGTGTGTCTGCTTGTGTTTGTCGTAAATTTATCTGTTATCTTTTTTGGAGCATTTCCGTTGACAATATTATGCATGCAGATTGCCTTTTTGAGGAAAAGTCTGTCTTGAAAAGTTAGTATATCTAGTTGTTTATAGTCTTCATAGGTAAGTGAACTTGATTTTAATAAAATTATTTTAATTGCTTTTTTGTACATACGATTGATAATCTTTAAATTTGTATCACTTTGTGGTTCTGTGTGTGTATGTCCGTGTGCAAGAAAGGAAAAATGTGGAAGGGTTTCATTAAAAAAAAAGGCAGGAGAATGGACCAATAAGGGGGAGAAAGATAGACAATGACAGAAAGCAAGGGGAAATAACAAAGAGTCAAAGAGAGAGACATATTAGAGAAGTTACAAGCACAGACTTCCAGAAGGTGGGGGAACTTCTTCTTCTGCGTTCCCGGGCCATAAGGCCACAATGGGTACGTATGTGTCCATTTTCCAGTTTTCACTGGTCTCCTCGCTGCATTCAGCCGCTACATTCCGATTTCGGAGGAGCCCAAAGGAAAAACCTATATGGAAGATTTTTTGGGGGAAAAAAGGCAGGAGAATCTCAGAATGGGACAAAAGTCAGAAAGATAGTAGATGATAGAAAGCAAGGGAAAAAGGCAGAGTCAAAGAGAGAGACAGAGTAGAGGAAGCTACAAGCACAGAACTTCCAGAAGGTGGGGGAACTATTTATATGAAAGAAGAAGAAGAATCATAAGCTTACAACTGTCAGATAGATGACATTACATAAAGTAAGTATTATGAGAAAGAATCAGAATCATAAAAATCAATATAAACTGGCCCCCCAAACCCCCAGAGACATACTGTAAGAAATACACGGAAGGTGTGGGGGGGGGGGGAGGAAAGAGAGAGAGAGAGAGAGAGAGGGAGAGAGAGAGGAGAGAGAGAGAGAGAGAGAGAGAGAGAGAGAGAGAGAGAGAGAGAGAGAGAAATAAAAAAAGAGAGAGAGAGAGAGAAATAAAAAAAGAAAGAGAGAAATAAAGAAAATCGAGAGAGAGAGAAATAATAAAGACACCAAAATAGAGAGAGAGAGAGAAAGAGAGAAGATAAAAATAAAAAGAGAGAGAGAGAGAGAGAAAAATAAAGAGAGAGAGAGAGAAATAAAAAGATTGAGAGAGAGAGAGAGAGAGAGAAGAGAGGAAGAGAGAGAGACGAGAGAGAGAGAAGAGAGAGAGAAATAAAAAAGAGAGAGAGAGAGTGAGATAGAGATACGGAGATACGGATATTTAATCAATCAAGGCCATAGCCCCTCATGAGGGGGTGATACAATATAACATAGTCAGGCATAATCAGACATAATAAATAATAAGTACACACAAAGCAAAACATAAGCATAACATGTGGGAATCATCAACCTCTAACTGCATAAGGTAGACCTGATTTTAAAGGCTTTATACAAATAGACTGCAAACATTTTAACGACTTGTTCATTGGTTGACGACATTAACATTCCTAATCTAAACAAAGACGGTTGGCTGTAATACTTCCGAGGTATTAACTGAAACCTGAGATCACTCAATACAGGACAAGAAAAAACAAAATGAATTTCATTTTCTGAGGCACATTTACATAATGGACAAATAAGGTCTCTCTCAACATGACGTCTATAACGGTAGTAATGTATCAGTAGGTCAGAAACTCCAAATCTGAATCTAGTCATAATAAATTTTAAATGTTTGTTAATATTCATAGATAAGTAAGTCGGAACACAATGATTCACATTAATTTGCCTAAACAAGTCAAATCTATTACTATTATCAATTCGGCTAGAGCATAATTCCTGCCACTGACAATCAAATCATCCTAGCACGTAGCACACACTTAAAACTATTGATATCTTCTACCCCTTGATTAAGCCAAATATAACCAAATCCTAGTTAATAAAGTTTACATTTCACTTTAGACACCCAATTAATTTTACCTCTCATATCTAAAATGTACAACATATTATATGCCTTCTTTGGAAGTGAGAGAGAGAGAGAGAGAGAGAGAGAGAGAGAGAGAGAGAGAGAGAGAGAGAGAGAGAGAGAAGAGAGAGAGAGAGAGAGAGAGAGAGAGAGAGAGAGAGAGACTCAGCGTGAGAGAAAAAAACAACAACAACAAAAAAACAGAGAGAGAGAGAGAAACAGACCAGAGAGAGAGAGAGACAGAGAGAGACAGAAACAGAGAGAGACAGAAACAGAGAGAGAGACAGAACAGAGAGAGGAGACAGAGAGAGACAGAGAGAGACAGAAACAGAGAGAGACAGAAACAGAGAGAGACAGAAAACAGAGACAGATGAGAGAGAGAGACAGAAACAGAGAGAGAGAGGGGCACACAAAGGAATAAAGGGACAGAGACAAAGAGAGAGAGAGAGAGAGAGAGAGAGAGAGAGAGAGAGAGAGACACGAGAGAGAGAGAGAGAGAGAGAGAGAGAGAGACAAAGAAGAGACTCAGCGTGAGAGAGAAAACAACAACAACAACAAACAGAGAGAGAGAGGAGAGAGAGAGAGTTGAGAGAGAGAGAGAGGTGAAGGAGTCGAGAGAAGAGATGAGAGAGAGAGAGAGAGATGAGAGAGAGAGAGAGAGAGACAAAGAAGAGACTCAGCGTGAGAGAGAAAACCAAACAACAACAACAACAAAGAGAGACGAGAGAGAGAGAGCTCCCGAGGAGATGACGAGAGAGAGAGAGAGAGAGAGGGGGAGAGAGAGAGAGAGAGAGCAGAGAGAGAGAGAAGAGAAATACAAACGGGTGGAAGACTTACGCCTGTCGCCATACATCTTCGCCATCATCAGTAGTACTTCCTGAAGGGAAAAACAAAATGAGCACATAGTAAGAAATACACCCCCCGCCCCACACACACACTCACACCCACACACACCACCCACACACACGCCCCCCCCCCCCCCCCCCCCACCACCACACACACACACACACTATCTCTTTCATACAAAACACGACAGAACAATCATAATAATAATACATAGTATTTATATAGCGCCTTTCTTTAGAATTAAACTCAAGGCGCTCACATTCACTGATTCACACGCAATTGGGCTAACATACACATTCATTCGATCATCATCTAATTAATGTGAAAAGTTACAGAGAGAGAAAGCTCTTTGAAACAAGTGAGTTTTCATTTGGGTTTTGAAAGCGGGAAGTGCTGAATTGTGACGGAGGTGAACAGGCAAGGAGTTCCAGACAGTGGGGGTGCAAAAACTAAATTCAACATAAAAACTCTTTATTCTGACCCATTCAACTGATTTCAGAGGAGCTCAAAGGAGAAAACTATATGGAAGACTTGGGGTTTTTTTTCCCGGGGGGAGGGGGGGGGGGAGGCAAGAGAAAATGGTCCAAAAATTCAGAAAAAATAATTTATTAGAGCTCTCAAAACTTGTTTTGGTAATGAATAGATTCAAATCTCATGCTTGAAGTGTATGATCACATTAACCCTTTCGCTGCCAGCCATTTTATAGCCAAAAATACCATTAAACTTACTTGGGCAGAGAAAAACAAAATCTGCAATATTGCGAATTCCTCTGTGACATGTATAACATTAGATCTATTTTGACCTCCCAAAATAAAGAAAATAGGGTCTTCAGATAACAGGCCCTGATTTGATGCTTTTTAGTGACATGCATGTTAAACCATTGTGGTGCCAAAATGCGACATTGGCGGTGAAAGGGTTAAATACTCATGTTCTAATAGGAGAATTGATATATTTGTGTTGCTTTGTGGACATGTAATTTTACCTGCTGCTTATAAACTGGTGGCGCCTTATATGTGGATAAATACCTAATGTGTTGTCAATTTAAGGGACGCGGCTTATATACAGGTGCGTCTTACAGTCCAGTTTTTACAGTAAGGCCGGGTTCACATTAGACGCGTAAGTTCCGTACGGAAAACCCCAAATAAGTGGAAGAAAGAAGGATAAAAGTTGACGCATATTCGGACACGTGCGCAAATCTTTTCCCTTCTTAGCTTCACTTATTTCTGGATTGCGCACGGGTTTCCGCACGGAATATCCGCTTATGTGTCTACATGGCCTTAGTATTATGCATTGCAGGCATGCGTGTGTGTGTGTGTGTGTGTGTGTGTGTGTGTGTGTGTGTGTGTGTGTGTGTGTGTGTGTGTGTGTGTTTGTGCTGGACGTGTGTGCGTTGTTTTTGTGTGTACGTGAATATTATGCTGTTATTTCATGCTTGTGAATTGTGTGACAATGCATACGTGTATTAGGCCTAGTAGTAGTAGTAGTAGTAGTAGTAGTAGTAGTGGTAGTAGTAGTAGTAGTAGTAGTAGTAGTAGTAGTAGTAGTAGTAGTAGTCACAGCAGTTGTTGTCGTTGATTGATATGTGTATCGTTTTGTCTGCTGATGTAATTGGATTTTTGCTTCATGTTTTTATTCCATTTCAATGTTGTGTAAAGCGCCCTGTAGCCTACATAGTAGGATGGGCGCTATACACATTTTCCTCATTATTATTACTAGCGCAACGCCTAGTACTGGTAACGCCTAGTAACGGTAATGCCAAGTACTGGTAACGCTGAGTACAGCAAATTTGAAGCGATTCGGTTAAGAAACGGCGGAGTTATAAGGCCCCGTTTCCCGTTGGCGCCGCTCTGAGAGTGACGCGCTCTCCCGATTCTCTTCAAATTTGCTGCCAGGCTTTGCCCGCGCCAAAGCAAGTCTGACAGCACATTTGAGGCGATTCGGTTAAGAAACGGCGGAGTTATTCATGAAAAGGTGAAGCGGAGTATAGCGTGCGCGTTTCTTAACCGATTCGCTTCGGGTTTGGTACACGGATAGTGACCGTCCCCGGTCATCTTCCTGCCAAATTCGAAGGCAATCGGTCCAGAAACACCGGAGATACGGGCGCCGAGAGGCCGGCGGATGCGCATTTCGCGCATTTGCCGAACGGCGCAAATGGCACGGCCGCCTCGGTTGCCGTTGCCATCGCCCCGTTAGGGCTCACAGCAAATTTGAAGCGATTTGGTCGAAAAAGGGCGGAGTTATAAGGCCCGTTTTGTGTTTCAGACAGACACACACACGGTCGGACACTTGGCTCTTTACTATACACACACGGACGGACACTTGGCTTTTGACTATATGATGAATATTATTCCTAGCGTTGAGCCATCGTCCGTGGCCTTACCTTTACCTGCAGGGAGGACCGTAGTGCTCTTCAGCTGAGAGTCAGTCACACTGACCCAGACCACAGGAGTGGATGAACCTGCATGTAAACCAAGGTAAATAGTTCCCCCACCTTCTGGAAGTTCTGTGCTTGTAACTTACCTCTAATCTGTCACTGTCTTTGACTCTGCCTTTTCCCTTTGCTTACTGTCATTTACTATCTTTCTGCCTTACCGGTCCATTCTCCTGCCCTTTTTCCATGAGACACTTTCAAAAAGATTTCCTCCAGCCGAAGTCGGACTTGCTGGGCCTAACTATTTCTTAGTTAGGCGCATAACGGCAGCATGACGCATCTGCGCTCATAATTGACAGGAAACTGTCTAAGCGATCGAACAAGAAGAAGAAGACTCATTGAGAAATTATGATGTAGGGGTCTGTGCGCATTGGATCAGCAAGTTCCGTACAGGAACTCTCTTTAATTATTATTAGGATTCTACCCTTTATATACTATACTATTGCATTTGTAAGAATTTTTATTATTTTATTCTTCCCCTTTTTGTGTCAGATTCGGCTGAAATTTTCAGGAAAGTTGCAGGACCATGTGGGTATATATCAAATTTGAAATATTAAATGATTTTGCGAAAAGTTTCGGCAAAATGTGGTTGAAAAAAAGTGCAAATTCGGCGAAATTTCAATCTTGAATATCTCAAAAACGGCAGAACGGAATGTGTTCATATTTTCAGTATTTGCTTAAAAACAGAATTTCAACATGTCCAGTATAAAATTAAACCGGAAGCATGAACCAGAAGTGCTCCAGCTAGGAACGTGCAGCTTTCATTTGGCTCACGGAATAGCCCAAAACCGGAAGTTACGTCATAAAACTAACCACTGGATATTGTAGCCCTTATGTTGGTCCAGGTCGGAAAGGAGTTTGGTGATGATATGCTAAATAGCTTGGAAGTTATTGTTTATTGGAAGTTATTCTTTTTGGAAGTTATTCAAATGTATGCAAATTGGGTTGTACCTTCATTTATTTTCATTTATGGAATTTTTAATTTTTCATCCGACTTCACTGAAATTTGTTGGAAAATTGAAGGACACTATTCTAATGCTACGTTTCCAATATTAAAACGATTGGCCCAAATCTTGCTAAAATATGTCCAATTTGGGCCAAACTTTAATCTTGAATAACTCGAAAACGGCAGCATGGAAAAAATACAGTAGACACACAAACATCTTGTTTGACAAAGTTCAACTTCCTCGAAGTCGGAGTGTGGCTGCCCACGTGGCGGGGTGTGGGGTGCGTGTAATCAAAAACGGTCACACACGTAATGTTCTCATCCTTAAGCTGTTGCATTTGCAACGTAGCGTTCAAGTGCTTCGGCTGTTGGGATGATCCCTGAAGTCTTTAACCTAACCCTTTCATCACCAATGTCGCATTTGAGCACCACACCAATTTAACACCCTTGTCACTAAAAGGCAGGAAGTCAGGATCTGCTATCCAACCACCTTAATATGTTGTTAACTTTCGGAGAACTTCTTCTTCGATTGCTCAGGCAGTTTCCTGTCAACTATGAGCGCAGATGCGTCATGCTGCCGTTAAGCGCCTAACTAAGAAACAGTTAGGCTCAGCAAGTCCGACTTTGGCTGGGGGAAATGTTTTTGAAAGTGTTTCTTGAAAAAAGGCAGGAAAGTGGACCGGTAAGGCAGAAAGATAGCAGATGACAGTAAGCAAAGGGAAAAGACACTCAAAGAGAGTGGCAGGTTAGAGGAAGCTACAAGCACAGAACTTCCAGACGGTGGGGGAACTATTTATAAGAAAGACCCCCCCGGTATCCCCACGGGGTGACTTCCGGAGATAAGGAGAGACATTATTTGATAGACATGTCACAGGGGGATTCACAGCATTGCAGACCCCAAGTTTTCTTCACCCAGGTAAGCTTGACGAAGAAAAGTTTTCGATGAAAAATGGCTGCTCCAGGCCCCCCCAAAAAAGTTAAGCCAGGGCTAGACGACAACAACAACAACAACAAAGTTCAACTCACCATTCTTCTTCTTCTGCGTTCCCAGGCCATATGGCCATAATGGGCAATGTACGTATGTGTCCGTTTTTCAGTTTTCACTGGTCTACCCGCTGAGCCGACACATTCCGATTTTGGAGGAGCTCAAGGGAGAAAAGTTATTTGAAGATGTTTTTGAAAAAAGGCGGGAGAATGGGGCCAACAAGTCAGAAAGATAGTAGATGGGAAAAGACAGAGTCAAAGAGAGTGGCATCCCCACAGGGAGTAACTCACCATTAACTGAGACTCCCCCGACGTAATGACGGGCGGCAAACTGGTCCATTCCCGAAAGCCCGCGCTTGGCGTAGCACTGGTACTCTCGCCCGTTGTCGTCCAGGGTCAGGTTTCGGACCAGGGTGCTGGTCTGGTTTCTGTAGCAGCCGCCGGCCACGTCCACAAAGTTCCCCTGGGTGATGTCGCTGGGAGACCCGTCTGGGTCCATACTGTACCTGCTCCACGACTGGGAGGGAGGGTTTCTGTACTCCCACTCCCAGTTGATCTGGAGGGTTAGGTTAGGTACATTATAGTTACAGAGGCGTCTGTGAAATTTGGGTTGCTCCCACCTGGAGAGCGCGTCGCAGCCAGAGGCGCGCCACCCAATTCTTTTTTTTGTGTGTGTGTGTGTCTCTTACATCTACACAAAACCTTTTTTGTCACAAGTCAAAGATTACACCATGATTTAGAGTGAGATTGGGCAACGTTATTATTATTTAAAGTGCCAAAAACAGCAATGCCAATTTCAATTATATAACAAATTGATAAAATTCACAAAAACTCATATAACTTGTCACGATGTAAGATTTTTGTTGCATAACACTAATTACCTTATGACAACATGATTGAGTTAAATGTACGATAATAGACTTAGGTAATGAATTAATTAGCTTAATACTGTAATTGCAACAAACTATATGAGTTTACAAAATTGACATATGTTACATAATGTAAAGACAAGTGTTACTTTATCAAGTTGCTTTTTTTTATGCGATTTTTGTGTGACTGATGAGGAAGGAAGGGAGGGGGGGGGGGGGAGTAAATTTTGACCAAATGACAACTTTTTCGTTGCCACTGGGTTTAACGTGTGCTAAGTGCATGAGCACACGGGACCTCAGTTTATCGTCTCATCCGAAAGACTCCACGTTCAGACTGCAAGGCCTAGTGGAAAAGTGAGAGGAAAAATCCCCTGTTCCCAGGTTTGAACTCGGGTTTACTTGACACGAAGCGAACGTGCTACCACTGTGCCACTCTGCACAATCTACAATATACAGTGGAACCTCCCGTAATAGGACCTTCAAACATCGTCCTAAATGAGGTCTTAGAAGGGAGGGGTCTTATAAGCAGAGCTCCCAATCGTCCCGCAAAACAAGGGGTCCCAGGGACTCCTTCACTTACAGTATAGAGGGTCCTAGGGCTCCCAATCGTCCCTGCAAAACAAGGGGTCCCAGGGACTCCTTCACTTACAGTATGGAGGGTCCAGGGCTCCCAATCGTCCCTGCAAAACAAGGGGTCCCAGGGACTCCTTCACTTGCAGTATAGAGGGTCCAGGGCTCCCAATCGTCCCTGCAAAACAAGGGGTCCCAGGGACTCCTTCACTTACAGTATAGAGGGTCCAGGGCTCCCAATCGTCCCTGCAAAACAAGGGGTTCCAGGGACTCCTTCACTTGCAGTATAGAGGGTCCAGGGCTCCCAATCGTCCCTGCAAAACAAGGGGTCCCAGGGACTCCTTCACTTGCAGTATAGAGGGTCCAGGGCTCCCAATCGTCCCTGCAAAACAAGGGATCCCAGGGACTCCTTCACTTACATATAGAGGGTCCTAGAGGCGGGGGGATAGAGGGTCCCAGTGGCATTGCCAATGCTAAAAATAATTTTTCTAGTGCATCCCTTGGACCCCATTCTTTTAGAGGGTCCTTTAGAATTTTTAGTACTTCATAGACCCCCAAATGGGGGTCCCTGGGAACCCTGCATAAGGGAGGTAATTTCAATACTTACAAAGAAGGGCAATGTCTCAGAGAAGGTCTTATATAGGAGGGAGTCTTATAGTGGGAGGTCTTATAAGGGAGGTTCCACTGTAATATGCTAAGGCCCGAAGTGCAAAAGAACATAAAAACTCGGATACCGCGCAAATGTCGGACTTTTGCTTGCCATACAGTTCCAGAAGAACGCGTTGGGACGCGATTCCGCTATGTCTGGTTCCAAATTTTGAAAGTTGATTTTGAAGGCAAAATGTATGACATTTTGTGTCGTCTGCGTCGCCCGATCTGTGTCGAAAATTGCAGAATCTACCTCGGAAGACATGAAGAATGCCGAACTTGTGTTTCGTAACTTCCGCCCTTCTCTGTCTCCCCTTCTCGCCCTCGCACAACGACAACAGAGCTAATAAAGTTTGTTACTAAGTCACACAAAATTTACTCAAATCGATACATTGCTTCCAGTATTGCATCTTTATTCTTTAGTATGTGGTACGGGGAACTCTCTAACATTCACAGACAGCATAATATATGTTCTATCAATGCAACACTGAATAAATTACATTTGCATTTCCCAAAAAAAATATTTCTGGACCCGTGCGGATCACCAGTTTATAATAATACCTTGTAATCTCCCAGTACGGATACCGAGGGGGGGGGGGAGGGGGGGGGGGTCTTTCGTAAAAATAGTTCCCCCACCTTCTGGAAGTTCTGTACTTGTAACTTCCTCTAATCTGCCACTCGCTTTGACTCTGCCTTTTCCCTTTGCCTTCTGTCATCTGACTTTTTGGCCCATTCTCCTGCCTTTCTCCAAAGAAAATCTTTTTCTCCTTTGAGCTCCTCCGAAATCGGAATGTGTCAGCTGTGCGCAGCAGGGAGACCAGTGAAAACTAGAAAACCGGACACATACGTACTTACCCATTATGGCCATATGGCCTGGGAATGTATAATAATAATAATAATAGTAAGCACTTATCGCGCCTACTCTTTTTTTCTTTTCTTTTTTCATAGAATACTAACACACTTTACTGAACCAATCATAACAGAACACAATGATCATATTGCGCCTAATCTTAAAACAAAGCCCCAGGTGCTTAGAAAATAAGTAATATCGTCAGTGAAATTTTAAAAAATGTGTATCTAAATTTTGGTAGTTTTGAGATAAATGAAAAAAAACGTTTTAAAAATTAACCGTGTTGACCTCGATTGATTTGTTGTTCAAGACATTGCAAGTTTAGTCCTGCATTTTGCTAAAATTACTTCTTTAAAAAAAATTGACTTGAAAAGAACAAAGATCTGAGGTTTTTGTCTTTAACTAGATCTGAATTTGGGACTTACAAGTTTTTCTCCTATTTTCACAACCTCATTGACCCCAGATAGAAAGTCGTTAGAGATACGAGCTTTTCATGGAAGGTGGCGGGAAAAATGAGAAAACTGACTATGTATGTATCTAACTAAAAAATCAAAAAAAATCGAGATACAATATTTTTGAATTTCACTGACGATATATATATCAATACTGTCAAGCGACATAATCAAAATAAATAAAACAAGTGCAACGTCGAGCGGCTGCAAAGTCCCCTCGCAGCATTGCCGAGGTACTCCGAAATCAGAATGTATCGGCTGTACACATACATAAAAACGCATCAAAACAGCACGTAACTACATAAAAACGCATCAAAACAGCACGTAACTGAATAGTTTTTTATATATAGCCTTGGGGTTTGGACCCGTGATTTGAGCGCGCGCGATCATGCGCACACGAGCGCACAGAAAAATTCATGACAACTGTGTTATAGACCATCCATCAAGAAATGTGAAAAAAACTGCATTGAAATACATGCAAAACTTCGCGAGATATTAGCGATTATGTGTTTCGGGGTTTGAACCCCGTAACTGGCGCGACCTTGACCTTAATGTAAAACTAAATACATCAGTGGATAGCTTGCATCTTGGCAAACTAGTATACCAAATTTGATGATGATAGACTGAATAGTTTTTTAGAAAAACGGAAAAATAGCCGGACGGACGGAGGCATGCCGGACGGACGGACACCAGACGGACGGACGGACCAGACGAAAACAATAGCTCCCCGAACCTTCGGCTCGGGGACTAATCACAACAAAAGCATCCATCGCACATAACTCCCACAGTGTGTGTGTGTGTGTGTGTTTTTTGATGCCCCCAAAAAGCATACTTTAGAAATAAAAAAATGGAATGCTTATTAAATGTCCATCTGGAAATAGAATGTTGCAGTGATGTCCCGAGGCCCCGGTCATAGGCCATTGACCTATTAAAATTGAAAATGTCCTATTGTGTTCTTCCCTGTCTGGTCAAATGTCTGATTATGTTTCCGCTTGCGCGCCTCTGTGTGTGTGTGTGTGTGTGTGTGTGTGTGTGTGTGTGTGTGTGTGTGTGTGTGTGTGTGTGTGTGTGTGTGTGTGTGTGTGAATCAAATTTTGTTGGTGGGTATTTGTGTTGCTTGTTTTTAACTTTCTATTGTTTTTGTAAAGCGCATTGAACTTTAAGGTAATGCGCTATATAAGTTTCCTAAATAAATAAATAAATAAATTACATTTCTAACTGACACGCTTTGCTTCATTGATTTCTGCAAGAGCCGGGACATTGTCCTGTTGGTTTCTGTCATCTCAGGACAGTTTGTCCTATCGCTTTTTGATCCTCGGTACATCACTGATGCTGACCGTGACTTTGACTTTGACCCGTGGGGATACCAGGGGCCTTTCATAAAAGTAGTTCCCCCACCTTCTGGAAGTTATGTGCTTGTAACTTCTCTAATCTGCCACTCTCTTTGACTCTGCCTTTTCCCTTTGCTTGCTGTCATCTACTATCTTTCTGCCTTACCGGTCCATTCTCCTGGCTTTTTGTTTGTGGCTCAAGCCACAAACCTATAACTCACTTTGTCGGTCGGTCGGTCGGTCGGTCGGTCAGTCGGTCCAAAATTGTCGCACTTCAAATCGAGGCTACACTTCAAATTGAGGCCGCTCTTTAACATGATGTATTTTAAAAGCGTACAAAATAATAAACATACGTAATACAGACACTACAACAGACACGACGAGTATGCGGTGCTTCTTTTGATGAGTATAAGTAGGATACATAGTTTTAAATGTTTTCCAAAAGATATAAAAAGTTACGAAATGGTGCAGAGATAACATTCTGGTTTACAGATTAAAATTATTGAAAAGCCAGGGGAGGTGACTCATTGGAGTGGTAAAAATAGACCGCGTGCCACAAACTATTGCGATTTCGCGCTTGTTTTTTTATGACACACTTTCAAAAAGATTTCCTCCAGCCGAAGTCGGACTTGCTGGGGCTAACTATTTCTTAGCTAGGCGCGCATAACAGCAGCATGACGCATCTGCGCTCATAATTGACAGGAAACTGTCTGAGCGATCGAAGAAGGAGAAGTACTGACCGAAGGCTGTGGGTTATGTCCATTGGTGTTGACTGACCCCACCGGTCCGGTACACCTCATGGTCAGCTCATCGCCCACTTTCCACGCGTCCTGGTCAACAGGGTGGGAGTTGGCGGTCACGTACAGCTGACCAAGGCCCACTGAAACGAGAAAAAAACAATTATAATTATAGCAACATGTTAGGTATTAGGCACTACATAGTCACAGAGGCGTCTCTGTGAAATTCGGGTTGCTCCCGCTTGGAGAGCGCGTCGCAAAGCCAGAGGCGCCCCACGCATTTTTTTTTTTTTTTTTTGACATGCGATTTTTGTGTGACTGATCAGGAAGGAAAGGGTGTGTGTGTGTGTGTGTAAATTTTGACCAAATGACAACTTTTTCGTTGCCACTGGGATTAACGTGTGCTAAGTGCATGGGCACACGGGACCTCAGTTTATCGTCTCATTCGAAAGACTCCACGTTCAGACCGTGCAAAGTGAGAGGAAAAATCCCCGGTACCCAGGTTCGAACTCGGGTTCACTTGACACAAGGCGAACGCGTTACCTCTCTGCCACTCATGCACACACTACATAATATACAGTCAAATAAAATGACAAAGAATGGTCGACCTATGGCGATATTTGTCACGCCAGAGGGCAGTCAATGCACTAGGGGCTTATCACGCGATTTTCTTACTTGGGCGTAGTAAGAGAGAGGGAAGATGGTAGGACTACTCACTCTCTCTCTCTCATTTTCTTTATCCCCAACTAAGAATATAGAGAGGATTAGCCCCACACGAGCGTCATGCCCTCTGGCGTGAAAAAAATAGCACTATAGAGTCTCTCATTGCTGTGCAATGCAGTGCTGTGCCTTGCAGCCAAATGCAGATCGCAGTATGGTGCAATAAAATGGAATATGGTGCAATGCCCAACAAGTACAGTGTAGAACAACAGAAAGCAGTACAATGCCGTACCGTACAGTACAAAGCAATACGGTGCAGTACAGAACAGAACAGAGGGGACGCAGGGCGGGTAAGAAGCCCACCCCAATTATCTCATAAAATAAAGTTTCAGCAAATTTGTGTGCTAGACATACAGTCTCATGGGCAAAATGAGACTGAAATTTGCTTCA
>CM065713.1:10371405-10397653 GCA_017654935.2 Phymorhynchus buccinoides
GGGGTAAATTTTTACCAAATGACAACTTTTTCGTTGCTACTGGGTTTAGCGTATGCTAAGTGCATGGGCACACGGGACCTCGGTTTATCGTCTCATCCGAAAGACTCCACGTTCAGACCGTTAAGGCCTAGTGCAGAATGAGAGGAAAAAATCCCCTGTACCCAGGTTCGAACTCGGGTTTACTTGACACGAAGCGAACGCGCTACCACTGTGCCACTCTACACCATCTCAAACAAAACGTACGTAAACGAAAATGAGGAATGAAAGAAGATTACGGGTTTTTACTTCAGGTTTAGACATAGGGAAGTGTTAGATCAGACTTTTATAGAGAGACTTTATATTGAAATAATTCTCTATACCGATTGGTTTTCCCCCACAAGAAACCACCACAAAAGCAAAGTCAGAGGCAAAATTGCGGTCTAAGGGAGCGAAGCGAGTTCAGAAGTGACCAAGGTATGGTGTGCACACAGATTTACTTCCCATGAAGCAAATGCATCAAATTGGCAGCTATCTATTAATTCCGGGCATATATGTCCGGAACGACTTGAATGAGTTAAATATTGATCAGGCATTCAAAGCAAAAGACGGAAAAACAATTACATTGAAAACAGTGTGTTTGGAGAAGTGAGAACAGTCAAAAGTCAATAAACACATGGAAATTGAATTACTGTACTATTGATTAAAAAGCATAATATACTAAACTATTTCATTACTGGTAACTAATTAAGCCTACAAACTAAAATAAAGTCAAATATATTAATTATTTCAATTTGATTTTCAATAGCAATTAAATGGAAATGTATCTTACAGCTATTTTTTTTTCAAGAAAGACTATGACTCTCTCTAACTAGGAACGTTCTTCTTCTTCTGCGTTCGCTGGCCATAAGGCTACAATAGATACGTATGTGTCCATTTTCCAATTTTCACTGGTCTCCTCGCTGCATTCAGCCGATACATTCCAATTTCGGAGGAGCTCATGAAAGGAGAAAACTAGACAGAAGAATTTTGAGGGGAAAAAAGGCAGGAGAATGGGCCAAAAAGTCAGAAAGATAGTAGATGACACAAAGCAAGGAAAAGGGCAGAGTCAAAGAGAGTGACAGATTAGAGGAAGTTACAAGCACAGAACTTCCAGAAGGTGGGGGTAACTATTTGTACGGAAGCACCCCCGATATCCCCATGGTGGGGGAGAGTGGGTCATAACTAGGGACCATTGTAAAATTCTGTGCTGCAGCCTTACGGCTTATTGTCCTTTCAAGAGTGGAGATGTACTTTCAAGGCAGAAGTGTTGGTTTTTTAAGGGTATTTTTTGTTGTTGCAAAAATGTGTTTATTATAATTACTAAATTAGTCATGTAACTCGTATGTCGATGGTAGTATGACTTTATTTCCAGTATTGTATCTAAGCTTGATTGAGAAGGTGAATGTGGTCTGTTTCTTCTTAGAATTTTCATATTATTATTGTTAACTATTTTACTCTGGTCTAATTGTGAGTGTGCGTGCATGTGTGTGTATGTGTGCATTCGTGTGTGTGTGTGTGTGTGTGTGTGTGTGTGTGTGTGTGTGTGTGTGTGTGTGTGTGTGTGTGTGTGTGTGTGTGTGCCTGCGTGCATGCATGTATGTGCGTGTGGGTGTGGGTGGGGGTGCGTGCATGCGTGTGTATTTGTGTGTGAGGAAAAAAAGAACGTTGCGTGCAAGCATCGTGTTTATTTTACTTTCTTATGATTCATTATTTGTTTGCCTTTAATGATCTTGCTATCAATGCAAAGCGCACTGAGCTCATGTGAGAAAGAGCGCTATATAAATTCCCATTATCATTATTATTATCATTTTAGTCCACGTTGTGTGGCCTTGGAAGAAAATACAGAGCTTCACATTGTCAGCGGGCCCGGGTTATTGACCCATTGTGGCCATGATTTGACGCCCCTCATTTTGTGCAACCAGGGGTCATCTGACCCATGAAGTCTGCAATTAAAAAAAAAAAATTAAATGTTAATTTAATACTACAGTCACACATTACTGGCCGGTTATTCTTTTTAATTGACCCATCATTTTCTGCAATTAGGGGTCATATAGGACCCATGACCCATGACCCATGACGTTTACAAACAAACCTTAAGCTCTGGAAGAATCATGACACTGACACACACCTACTAATTACATCCCCTTTGCGTTTGCTAGAAAGAAGATAAATCGATAGGTATAGTGTAGTGTAGAGTGGCACAGTGGTAGCGCGTTCGCCCGATGTCAAGTAAACCCGAGTTCGAACCTGGGTAGAGGGGGACTTTCCCTCTCACTTTACACTAGGCCTTAACGGTCTGAACGTTAGCACACGTTAAACCCAGTGGCAACGAAAAAGTTGTCATTTGGTCAAAATTTAACACCCACCCCACCCTTCCTTCCTCATCAGTCACACAAAAATCGCATGCAATTTTTAAAAAAATAAATGGGTGGCGCAACCCGAATTTCACAGAGACGCCTCTGTGACTATAAAGTACCTAATAGATACTCACCACCTGGGGATCCTGATCCTGAAAGCTTGGAGATCGTCATAAACGCGAGGCTGTTCACACTTGAGGTCAAATCGCACCTGACGATGACACGAGTTCCCGTGTTGACGGTGGTAGGAGTGAGGTTGATGGTATTAGGACTGAAGGTTATAGTGGTTTGCTGGCCTTGGACACCTGTGGAGGGTGAAATCAGATCAGCATCGAGCTCTGCTCTTTGAAATATATATCCCTTCACGCATTATACATATGCGACCCAGCTGGGCTAGTTTTTCACAATAGGCTTGGAAAGTCAAAAATCTCATTTTGGGAGGTCAATTTTGAGTTATGGGTATTTTCCGTGTTCTCGGATATCTTATCTTTCATATTTATAAAGGATAATCTTTAATATGGTCTCTAAATGGTCTTATAAGTGCTTTAAGACGGTTAGGTCAATGCATTTTCTTCAGCCCGGCTAGACTTTAGACAGTGTTTTCTCAAAATGGCCAGTGCTCACCCTACTAACTTTAAATGCTCACAACTCTGGAACAGAAAAAGATACAAGAATGGTTCTTGTATCAGTAGAAAGAGAACTGTCTGAAGTTTTCAAATGCATAACTCTCTCAGAATGGTCAGTTTGACACTTAATGTCCCTTCCGTGGTGCAAGTTTTGTAGCTGCTGGTCGATGTAATCCTAAAGTTTAGGGCCGGCAATACAATGACAGCTGGGTCGAGTTTCTCTAGATAACGGTCGCCGCGCGGATAACGCTTACGCCAAACAGGGCCTAAGAAACACTTTAGAAAACGTTTGCGGAAGAACATTACAAGCTCTTGTCCGATTAGTCAAAAAACATTTTTGGACCAATCAACAACAAGAGACATATTCACCCCCCTACTAGTTCCGGATAGTTCGCCGCTTGCTCGGTGTTCGGAAAGAACAAAACATCACGCGAACTATCGGCAAACGAAGGGTGTTTCTTAAGACTGTTTTCGACGATTTGAGCGAGCGCAATGTAACGTTAGCCCTTGTGAAACGGCTCCTGTACTACTAATGTTTTGCAGTAATACTACCAAAGACTGTATAGGGGAAGATAAGCATCCAGTCTCTTTTCCCTATATGAGTAGTGAGGACAGAAACACTGGTTATGTCCCTTTGAAACAGTACACATTTTGCACGTCAATAGGCCAGTTGAATTCTCCGTTCAAGTTCCAGTCTGAGTTTTTGGATAGCCTCCACTGTGAAAAGTGTACTGGCCCCACTAGCGATAACTCTATCAGCCCGGTTCACCGAGCTCTTAAGTAATCCATCTTACCCTTTTAGAATATCTTTGATACTACTACAGTGGAACCTCCCTTATAAGACCTTCACAAATCATCCAAAATGAGGTCTTTTAAGGGAGGGGTCTTAAAGGGAAGTGATTTTAATACAAAGGGCAATGTTTCAGAGAAGTAGGTCTTATGTAGGAGGGGGAGGTCTTATAAGGGAGGTTCCACTGTACTGGATATATCTTCAAAGTCAGGGGGGCAAAATCAGCAAACAAAATGTGACCCAGCACCACGAAAAGGGACATTAAGTGTCAAACTGATCAGTCTTGAGAAAATGATACATTTGAAAACTTCATTCAAATGATACAAGAACCATTATTTACCTTTTTACGTTCCAGGGTTAAATTATGAGCATTTAATTTTTGTAGGGTGAGCGTCGGCCATTTTAAGAAAACACTGTCTAAAGTCTAGCTTAGCAGAAGAAACTGCATTGTTGACCTACTTGTTTTAAAGCACCATTTAGAGACCATGTTAAAGATCATCCTTTATATTAATTATAAACCAGGAATCGTATTCACGTTGAGATAGCATGAGACTTAGCATGATGCTAACTTAGAAGCTCTTCCAATGTCCTATAGGATTTAATAGGACTTTTGGAAGAGCTTCTAAGTTAGCATCATGCTAAGTCTCATGCTATCTCGACATGAATACCGTCCATGGAAGATAAGATGTTAGAGAACACAAACATACCCAGAACTCAAAATGGACACACACAAAAAATGCGATTTTTGACGTTGCAAATAGATATGATATCATATCTATTTTTAGTGCTGGACAACGGGGTGAGCCCGAAACATCGTGATTTGTTTTGTTCTGTGATTTTATGTTAATAAACCTTTTGCTTTGGGTTTCAATTTCCACTCTGTTTTAATTTGAAGCGTATTTCCTGTCACAGGGTGATTTAAGCAAAATTGCATAATGCAGATGACCAGGGGTCACTGCCACTGACCAGTGGTCACCTTGACGCAAATTCCACATTGTCACTATTCAACAGCTTATTAGTGAGGCGTGAGTACTTCTGCTTTAATTTGAAGCGTATTTCCTGTCACAGGGTGATTTAAGCAATTGCATAATGCAGATGACCAGGGGTCACTGCCACTGACCAGTGGTCACCTTGACGCAAATTCCACATTGTCACTATTCAACAGCTTATTAGTGAGGCGTGAGTACTTCTGAAATTTGAAGCGTATTTCCTGTCACAGGGTGATTTAAGCAATTGCATAATGCAGATGACCAGGGGTCACTGCCACTGACCAGTGGTCACCTTGACGCAAATTCCACATTGTCACTATTCAACAGCTTATTAGTGAGGCGTGAGTACTTCTGCTTTAATTTGAAGCGTATTTCCTGTCACAGGGTGATTTAAGCAATTGCATAATGCAGATGACCAGGGGTCACTGCCACTGACCAGTGGCCACCTTGACGCAAATTCCACATTGTCACTATTCAACAGCTTATTAGTGAGGCGTGAGTACTTCTGCTTTAATTTGAAGCGTATTTCCTGTCACAGGGTGATTTAAGCAATTGCATAATGCAGATGACCAGGGGTCACTGCCACTGACCAGTGATCACAAATTCCACATTTTCACTATTCAACAGCTTATTAGTGAGGCGTGAGTACTTCTGCACCTTGTACAATGTAGATGACCAGTGGTCAGTGACAATGACCAGTGTTCAAAACTTAAAAATGAAATTGTGATTTCTTAACAACGTATTTCCTGTCACAAGATAATTTATATGCAATTGTATAATGGTCACTGCCACTGATCAGTGGTCACCTAGACGTAAATTCCACATTTTCACTATTCAACAACTTATTAGTGTGTCATGAGTACTACTGCACCTTGTACAATGTAGATGACCACTGGTCATTGTCACTGACCAGTGGTCACTTTGACTTAACAATCACATTTTGATTCTTAACAGCGTATTTCCTGTCACAAGCTAAATTATGCAATTGTATAATGGTCACTGCCACTGACCAGTGGTCACCTTGACGTAAATTCAACACCTTCACTATTCAAGAACTCATCAGTGTGTCATGAGTACTAAACTGCACCATGTACAATGTAGATGACCAGTGGTCAAAACTTAAAAATCAAATTTTGATTCTTAATAGCGTGTTTCCTGTCACCAGATAGTTTATGCAATCGCATAATGCAGATAACCAGTACATTGACGTGAATTCCAAATTTTCACAATTGAACAACTTATTGGTGAGTTATGAGTACTGCTGTACTTTGTACAGTGTAGATGAACACTGGTCAATCACAATGACCAGTTGCTACTTTGACTTAAAATCAAATTCTGAGTTTCATTCATTGATTTTGACTAGATCTAGACCTAGATCTATAGGAAACACACAATCATATTCTCATCAGGTAGGCCAATTCCACACACTGTGCCCATGGTACGTCCCCACTAATGGTGGTCATAGCTACATAAATGTGCCCTGGATACATCCTCACTAATAGTGGTTATAGCTACATGGGCGCAACTACACAAAATGAAAAATCCCTGAAAGGCCGGGGTCTAGGGGCAATGCCCCCCTGCAGCTGAAGAAAGAAATTGATTTATGAAGGTAGTTTATTTTCAGTTTGCTTTTTTAACAATTTATACAAATGCTTATTTTCAAGTGTTTGAAAAATACAGTATAGACACACAAAGATCTTGTTTGACAAATTAAAAAAAAAATCTGGTAAAATTCAAACAAAAAAAATCCTTCTATACCAGGATAAGTTGCACCCATGTGCCCAGGGTACACCCCCACTAATACTGGTCATACAATGCCCAGGGTACAGCCCCACTAATAGTGGTCAAAGCTACGTAACAGCACTGAGGCTGCATCCCCATTTACACAGGTCATACTGTGCCCAGGGTACATCCCCACTTATAATGGTCAAGGTGTTTTTTCTCCATAAACTGCGGTTTGTTTTCAAAGAAGCAAAGTCCTCATTCTAAATTTGAATAATTCTCCTGATGACTCAAATTGGGTGTAGGTCTAAAAATAACCAGTGTGGGACTAACGGTATGAATAAAGAAGAAAACAATTATTCCCACATATCATTTGTACAACATACTGATTCTGTAGGACACATCAGTATGTGGGACTAGGCGACGATTCTGTCTTGTGGGTCTAATGGTATGTGGTACTAACTGTTGTGGGAACAGCGGTAAGGTAGACTTACATATTCGGCCAGTTTAGACAGTTATCGTATGTTTCGACATATTCTGGCTTGTAGATGCAGCATCTGAGTCATATTTTCAATCCATTAATAGAATCGATCAATCAGAAAGTGGGTTAACAGAATTGTTTACCGTTTTCTCATGAATATTCACCAGAAAATGTCTGCAAACAAAGTCATGTGTCTTGTGACAATTTCGTCCATACCACAAAGAGCAAAGCACAGTGACTTGTAGTTTGAAGTAAATTAATAGACTAGCTCAATATGTGCTATTTTCTTCTCTCTCTTTTTTTTTTATTAAGATAATGTTGCGTGTGATGGGAAAACAAAAGAAAAGGCCTCCAGTAAATGTTATCAAGAGGGTCAAAAATCCACTGTGGCACCTGTAAGTAGTGGGACATGATAAAAGTTTGTTTGACGTCCTCCAGCCTGGAACAGGCACATATGGGGCATTATTAACTATAAAGATGGTGCGACGATCATGGAGGTACTGCAATACCAGGAAAGTCCCAGTGAAGTCAGAAACTGCATTGGACGAAATTGCATTGATGCTTGGAAGCTTACCATACAAATTTGTCCAGTTGATTTGTCATAAATATATTAATCTAAATTTAAAAAAGAAAATTGCCTATTGAAAATTGATCATCATAAAAAAAACATGCATGATAAAATCACACATGTTGTTGTGCAACAAAGGAGTGTTATAAACTTTTGTTATTAGGCACCTGTTACTGCGTGATTTACAGTTTTATGGTATGTGACTGTGTCTTCAGGCAGTTGCTAAGATTTAGATCCAGCTTTTCATGCAGATCACACAAACTTAATTGTAGTGAATAAACTAATGAATAGTAGTGTTTTTTTTATCAATGGGATTCTTTTTAGGGTTTACAATAGCTGTGTGTGTTTATTAACCCTTAGAATAGATACAACACAGTTTTAAAGTGAGTAACCACGCAAACTGGACGAAATTGCATGGTGGACGAATTTGTAACACCCTACTATATGTGGTCACAAAAGTATGCTTCCGCTCAAAACGGTGGCTTCCGACGTCGGGGTCATTACAGTCGGCATGCTAAATTCAATCGTTTGATTTAGTCATTTTGATCGATACAGGTATAAAATAAATATACTGGAAAAGAGACAAAGCATCAAATGTTTCTATTGTAAAGTTTAATTTTGAACAGTATGATAATCATATGCAACAAGATATCACCAGTTGTCCGAATGAGTTGAAAACCGGGAAAATTATATCTATTTTTTTACTAAGCGGACAACAAAATGACGCAAGTTTTGAGTTGCTACTTTAACTTTATCTAAGTTCTAATACTCACATATTGGAATCAAAGCCAAAAGCAGAACACGGAAAATTGTCCCCATTTTTGCCACACTTTCCAACACAGTAGCTTAACTCTTCCGTTTCGCTGCGGTTTGTTTTCAAAATGCCATGTCCCATGCGAAGAGAATATGCTACCTCTATGAGATAAGTAGTCCTAGCCTATTCTGACAGCCAATCAGAATCGTTTGTTTGTCCGCCATTGTGAATCATTACGAAACTAAGTGCATGGCTTTGTACATCGATTTCTCTGCAAATATGTAGATTTACACCCTCCTGCTCTATTTCTTGGTTCTTTCCGTGGTTAGGGATAGGGTTAGTGTTAGTAGTAATCACGTGAGAAAAGTAACTGTTCTAATGCGCAAAGGTAAATATTTCATACGACTATTTATTTATCGTGACACCCACATTTAGCCCGTGCACGCAGCACTGTTGTTCAAGCTTATCCACGCACGCGTCCTTGTCAACCTCACCAATGAGGGTCTATTGTTAGTTCCATCCTGAACAATATCTCCTCACTTAATGAAATTATGAAAAGGCTTGCCATCAAATATACGTTCTAAATGATGCTCAAGATCAAACATTTACATTATTATCGCATAATTGCTCTATAATTATCAATAAACTATACGGGACTATTTTTCTCTATCTCTTATACGTCAAACCGACTTTCGATTTAGCAGCCCACGATTCAAGATTCCGCTGGCCTAAAGGGGCTGATTCTATGGCGCGCCAAAGATACAAAACTCTCTCTAGCTGTTCGATAGAGTTTCGAAACTATATCTATCAGTTCGATAGAGTTTGAAAACCCTATCTAGCTGTTTCCACAAAATAACCCTATCGAGATATAGTTTTTCTATCGCGATTTCTGATTGGTACATGGCTTCAGGGACAAGTTTGTGGCCTTGGCAGGGTAGTGACCCGTGAATTGGAATAAGACAATAGGCCTAGGCCCTACACAGTCAAAGATACTAGTCCTATCTACCAATGAAATGCTTCGTTTAAAAAAGTATCAAAATGGCGCGTTCGATAGAGTCTTACGACGAGAAACTCTATCTAGCTGCTCGACAGAGTTTTGAAACTCTATCTAACTGCTAGCTATAGTTTAGAAACTGTATCTAACAGTTCGATAGGGTTTTTAAACTCTGTCGAACTGCTAGATAGAGTTTTGGTCATTCGGCGCGCCATATGATTCATGGTCAGACGCATAGCGTTGATCATGATTCAGAAAGGTTGGTCAAAGCATTTAGCCTGTCCGACAGACCCACTAATGCTGGGCACATCAGACTAGGGACACTGTACCTTTTATTTATTTGCATCCCTCCCCACACCCTCTTTTGTGTTTTTTGTACAACTAGTTCTTCCAATCATGTATATCTATTTAACTATGTGAAAAGTGAGAGAGAGAAAGCTCTTTGAAACAAGTGAGTTTTCATTTGGGTTTTGAAAGCGGGAAGTGCTGAATATGTTACCGTAAATATGTGAAATCAGTAATGTTATGGAATTCCTTTAATTACTGTGACCCCCAGTAACTACATGAAATTACTAAAAATCCTAGTAATTTCACGTAATTACTGAAATCAGGCACCAGGTATTTCATTAAATTACTAAACGCCACTTCCTTGGCTAAATTTGAACGAAATTGTCACACCCAGCATGAAATTTGACTTCCTCTGATTTGATAAACATGCCTGCATGACTGCTTCCAACCCTTTGAGATGTGTGTGTCTGAAGAAATGGAAGGGTTCAAAGTTTTTTTAAGTATTGTATCTTTTAGTATTATATATTGTACAACTCTTAAACTACATTGCAATACGGAACGGAACTCCATAGCATCATCATCATCATCATCATCATTGTCATCCGCCTCATTTCCATCAATTATTTAAAATTAAAAAAAGTATCAAATTCTGTGGCTTTGCATGCCCTGCTCTCATGGTGACCTCAGTTTCGGTTTCCAATCCAGTCTGTGCCTTGGTGCGTTCGGGTCAAAGTCATGGGGATCAGTGTGTTCTGGGGAGCTGTCGGTGGACGGTCGTGGTGGCGCCCCCAGGGGGGGACCTCACTCTGTGAAATTCGGGTTGCTCCCACCTGGAGAGCGCGTCGCAGCCAGAGGCGCGCCACCCATTAAAAAAAAAAAATGTGCATGCAATTTTTGTGTGACTGATGAGGAAGGTAAGGGTGGTGGTAAATTTTGACCAAGTGGCAACTTTTTTCGTTGCCACTGGGATTAACGTGTGCTAAGTGCATGGGCACACGGGACCTCGGTTTATTGTCTCGTCCGAAAGACTCCACGTTCAGACCGCAAGGCCTAGTGCAGAGTGAGAGGAAACATCCCCTGTACCCAGGTTCGAACTCGGGTTTACTTGACACGAGGCGAACGCGTTACCTCTGTGCCAATCTACACAGCTATCTCTACAGATAGCTGAGAAGGCGACCACTACTCTGGAAGACTGGGCTGTGATTTGCATTGGAGACGTGCCTTACACTTGAGTAGTTGTTGACGTACCTTGGCTTAAAGACCCACCAGATCACGTGTCAAAATCACGGGTTTCACGTGTTTTCCCTCTTATAGCTGTTAAGAAATCTTGTTTTGACCAGGTTTGGCTACCATACAAATGCCCCCAACTTCAAAGCGAAACATCATTTTAAAGAGCAAGTTGGGTTCAAGTGATTCCGCTGTTGGGATGATCATTGGAGTCTTTGAAGACCCACTGACCCACCACGATTAAGTCCCTTGTTTTTTTCTTGGTAACTGTGACCATGGATGCTATATTTTCAATGTAGTGTCCATGCTGTGACCCACATACAAATTCCTCCAATGCACCAGCTTCGGGATGAGAACTCAGAACATATTATTACGCGTGTGGCCGGGTTTTTTTAAGATTAACCCCGCCACGTGAGCAGCCACACACACACACACACACACACACACACACACACACACACACACACACACACACACACACACACCTGTATTCCCAGTTAACACACACACACACAAACTCTGTCTCTCTCTCACTCTCTCTCTCTCTCTCTCTCTCTCTCTCTCTCTCTCTCTCTCACCTTTGTATTCCCAGTTCACACACCACACTACACACTCTCACACACACACACACACGCGCACACGCATGTGTTTGCATACCCCGTTCACACACAACACTCTCTCTTTATCTCTCTCTCTCTCTCTCTCTCTCTCACTCACACTCTCTCTCTCTCACTCTCTCTCACTCTCACTCTCTCTCTCTCTCTCACACACACACACACACACACACACACACACACACACACACACACACACACACACACACACACACACACACACACACACACACACACACACACACACACACACACACACACACACACACACACACACACACACACACACACACACACTGTATTCCCAGTTCTTTTTAGTTGAATAGAACATGTCATTCTCTTCCTCCCACCCCCACCCCCCACCCCTTCCTCTTTATTTTTTAACCATTTCCCTTTGGTCTCTCCACACTTCTTCTCTCGTGTTTCAAGGAGGTGTGACCTCGCCTTATCGATCAGCCACAATAAAACTGTTCAGATCATGATAGTTTGTGACAGGGTTGCAAACAAAATGGGGTTATATCACGTTTTATCGTGTCAAGCACATGATGTACAATGCTTCAACAATTCACTATGATACCGTACATTCATGCATATAACAGTTGTTTCTTGTTGAGAGATTCTGCACACACACACACACACAACACTTCTTGTATTCAGAGTTCTTTTTAGTTGAATAGAACATGTCATTTGCATTCCTCCCACCCCCACCCCCACACCCTTCCTTTTTATTTTTAACCTTTTCCCTTATTCCCACTTCTTCTCTCGTGTTTCAAGGAGGTGTGACCTCGCCTTATCGATCAGCCACAATAAAACTGTTCAGATCATGATAGTTTGTGACAGGGTTGCAAACAAAATGGGGTTATATCACGTTTTATCGTGTCAAGCACATGATGTACAATGCTTCAACAATTCACTATGATACCGTACATTCATGCATATAACAGTTGTTTCTTGTTGAGAGATTCTGCCCCGGTTGCAAAATCTTTTGGGCAGAGGCTCGGGGTACGTACGGACCCGTATCTCGCATTCTCCAGGCTACGGCCGGTGTAGCATTCTCAAATAGGATTTGTTCTCAACATTTTCCGTTGGTGTACTATATAGCTAGAATTGGTTCTTCTGCCAACGTACCGGATGCAGATGTCTGCGCATGTGCGAAATCGATCATGACGTACTATCAAATTTTATATTTTGAGTATTCGACACTAAATTGACCCTAAGCCTGTCCCTAACCCTATTCCTATCCCTAACTCTAAACCTATCCCTAACCCTATCCCTAACAACGTCTTCACTGACTTGGACCCCAGCAAGCCGGCTGCTAAAGACAAGAGGTTCTGGGCCTACATCAAACACCAGAAGGCGTCAAACGTCGGTGTGGCTCCCTTCAGAAAGGACGGCCGATTAATATCCAAGCCGGAGGAACAAGCAGAAGTTCTAAATCAGCAGTTCAAGTCTGTCTTTGGCAAGGGAGAAACTTTCTCAGATGACGAATTTATGCAGAAAACAGGTATGCCAGACCTGAACCTCCCATCAATGGACGACATAAGCATAACAGAAAACGGGGTGATCGCGCTTCTCCAAAATCTCAACCCCCACAAAGATGCGGTCCTGATGGTGTAACACCACGAGTCCTTAAAGAACTGGCCGTAGAATGGCACCTGCACTCACTGCAATCTTCCGGTCGTCACTTGCTACGTAAAGGGCTCTGTACCAGCTGACTGGAGATCGGCATACATAACACCTATCTTCAAAAAGGGGGAACAATACGACCCAGCCAACTATCGGCCAATCTCCCTTACCAGCGTCGTGTGTAAACTGCTTGAACACATCATCGTTGGAGCAGTGATGGGGCACCTCGAGAAGCACCACATCCTGAACGAGAACCAACATGGATTCAGGGAGATCCTGTGAAACCCAACTCCTTGAATTCACAGAAGAACTGACAGCCAATTTGGAGAGCAGCAAGCAGACGGATGTCCTCATTATGGACTTTTCGAAAGCGTTCAACAAAGTGAACCACAGCTTGCTGCTACACAAACTCCAACGCTACGGTGTCAGGGGCTCCATCCACGCATGGATCTCCAGCTTCCTCAGGGATCGCTGCCAAGCAGTCCTGGTAGAAGGCTCAAGATCTGCCTTTGTTGATGTCACGTCAGGAGTTCCCCAGGGGTCAGTGCTAGGACCATGTTTGTTCCTGGCCTACATTAATGACCTGCCAGACAGACTGACATCAAAAGCTAGACTGTTTGCTGACGACACCGCAGCCTACAGGATGATCTCCTCCATCCAAGACCAGGACCAGCTACAAGAAGACCTCCACTGCCTTGCGGTTTGGGAGAAGAGCTGGAGCATGGAGTTTCATCCTGCCAAGTGCCAGGCCATCCAAGTCACCAGGAGCAGGAGCCCCCTTCAGTTCTCATACGTTCTGCACGGACATACCCTGGAGATTGTGAGGGAGGTCAAGTACCTCAGAGTCGGTATCAACAGCGAGATCACCTGGGACTCACACGTCAACAACATCAGTGCCAAGGCCAACAAGACCCTAGGATTACGCAATCTGAAGATCAGCAGCAGCAGTATCAAGGAACGGGCTTACAAAGCCTTCGTACGTCCCTTGCTTGAATATGCGTGTGCTGTCTGGGATCCGTACACAGAGGAGAGCATTGGCAAGCCGGAAGCGGTCCAGCGCAGGGCAGCTCGCTTTGTGCTGAACCAGTATAGGCCGACGTCTAGTGTGAGCAGAATGCTGGACAAGCTAGGCTGGGAAACGCTGGAGAGCAGACGGCAGAGGACCAGGCTCTCCATCCTGTACAAGATCAGCACTGGGGCTGTCCACTGCCCCGGCCTACATGCAAAGCTGGTACCACTTCCTCATCGGCAACGGCGTGGACACCATCTCCAGTTCCAACGCATCCAGTGCCGCACCAAATATCGGTCAAACTCTTTTCTCCCAAGGACCATCAGGGAGTGGAACGACCTGCGGCAGGACACCCTCGACACCTTCACTGCTGACGCCCCCTGTGTGTTAGTAATGCAGGACCAACAATAATCCATCAAGCGCCCCTTCCCCCTCCCCCCCCCCCCCCCTCCCCCCCCCCCTTCAGCTTCCCCCTCCACCCTCTGTCCCTTCAATATTAGTTAAGCAGGCATGTCCTCAGTAAAGAACAAGGCTGACCGGCCCCCATTTTTCAGTCTGTTTTTTTTTTTTTCAAAGGAGCCAGAATGGTCAATATACTGACTGTTGGCCCTGAAGAGAAGAAGATAAAGAAACTCTTAGCACATGCGCAGACATGTTGAGAACAAATCTATTTTGAGAACGCCACACCGGTACGGCGTTCAATCGTGGGACGCATAAATCGCGCGCAAAAATTAATGTCTTCAAACAGCAGTGTCCCATATGGCCTTTGGCCGAGAGGACGTAAAACATATTCTCTCATGTCTTCAAAAACTACTAACATTTAACTCTAACATGTTCCTAACCCTATTAGGGTGAAGTGTGAAAGAAACTTTTAAAGCATGTAATTACAATTTATTTTGTTCTTTTATAAATTGTTTGGTTTCTTGTGTGTATATTTGACGTGTCCGCAAGAAAATTATCCTTGTTTTTATGAGGACAAAATAAAAGTTGAGTTGAGTTGAGTTGAGTTGATTCCTTACCAAGATGCGTTAAATATACAAAATAAGAAAATGCATTTTGTTGACGAAAAACTCGACTAGCAAGATCGAATCACTGAGTTACTTACTATTCCTGAACATGGTCTGAGTGTTGCAAGAACGCAGTACCCGTAGCCACTGTGATAATCATATAGTAATTTAGTCAACAACAGTGTCCGTGTGTGGTGTGTGTGTGCGTGTTGTGTGTGTGTGTGTGTTAAACACCCAAAACGGGACTTATAAATCCGCCGTTTTTCGACCGAATCGCTTCAAATTTGCTGTTAGCCCTTGGCTGTTTTGCTGATGGCAATGGCAACCGAGGCGGCCGTGTCCTTTTGGCCGCGGTTTTGCAAATGCCGGCGAAACGCGCATCCGCCGCCTTTTTCCCCCCGTACGGGGCGCCCTCGAAACCGTATCTTCCGGTATTTCTGGATGGATTACCTTCCCATTTGGCAGATACATACTGAGGACGAGGACTATCGCTGTGTCAAACCGAAGCGAATCGATTACTTATGGCGCAAAACAGCAGCATGAAATCAAAAACGGGCCTTATAACTCCGCTGGTTTTTTCAACCTAATTTGCGTCCAATTTGCCAGGCCCCCCCCCCCCTGGCTTGCTGTTGCTGGGGCAAAGCCTGGCAGCAAATTGAAGAGAATCGGGAGAGCGCGTCACTTTTAGAGCAGCGCCAACGGGAAATGGGGCCCTATAACTCTGCCGTTTCTTAACGGAATCGCTTCAAATTTGCTGTACTCAGCGTTACAGTACTTGGCGTTACCGTTACTAGGCGTACTGTTACTAGGCGTTACTGTACTCGGCGTTTGCGCTAGTAATAATAATAATAATAATAGTAATAATAATAATAATAGCAAGAATAATAATAATAATAATGAATGAAAATTCTGCTTAAACGTCCTCTGGTCTGGAACAGACAACATATGGGACATTAGTAGATATAAAAAAAAAAGATGGTGGGAACGATCCTGGAAGCAATGCCAGAGGCAGTGAACACCAGGAAAGTTCCGATTTTTTTTAACAATACAGATGTAACTCTAAAGCGCTAATATCAAGGCAGGAGAATGGGCCAATAAGTTCAGAAGGGAAAAAAATAGTAGATGATAGAAATCAAAGGGAAAAGGCAGAGTCAAAGATAGTGGCAGAATAGATAGAGGAAGTTACAAGCACAGAACATCCAGAAGGTGGGGGAACTATTTTTTATGAAAGACCCCCCGGTAACCCCACGGGGACGTACCACTCATATTGCATTCAGAATGCAAGCTCACACCCCCCCCCAAAAAAAAAAAACAACCCCAACCAAAACCCCCCACAAAAACAACAACAAAGACTGAAAGGAAACCATTAATGTAATGTTTAAGGCACCAGGAAGCCATTGCATTTTCTTCCTCTAAGCCTATGAAGCAAAGAAAACGAACATTCACAAACAAACAAAAACCAATAAATAACTCTCTTTTTTAATTTTTATTGCCCTAGCCTGTTAAGTGGACATTGTCATAGATCCTGTCAGTTTCTGCACTATCATCGTGGGTTGATCGATCGTGCTTGTTTAAAGGGGCACCCTGACGGATGAGTTTTTGTAAGAAACACGTCCAGATATCACCAGGAAAACACCCTTTTACAGAGATTGCTTGTGGTTTCCTTGAAATCAAACCGTCCAAATTGGCGATTCCTCCTTGGCGGAGGGTGCTGGAAGTCAAATTATTTAACCCAAAGAGAAGGCGTGTGCCGTCTCTTTTCTAACGGCCGCCAAATCGTTTGCACGAAATTTTCGCAATACAAGCCTTTTTTTTCTTTTTTACTTTTTTTTTATACAGTTTATCTAAAGGAGTTTCGCTCACAACAAAGGAAACAGCTCCTTTTTTTTTTTTTTTTTTTTTACTGCACTGCAAAAAAAGAAAACGCTTCAACCACAATGAGTGACCTCCACCCACCCCATCCAAAATGGCTACTCGTTCCGGCATCTCCGCCAAGGAGGAATCTCCGTTTTGACGGTTTAATTTCTAGGAAACAAGAGCAAAGTGAGTGTTACGATCCTTGAAAAAAGGCTGTCGTGCTTTCTGGGTGTGATCCTTGATGTGTTTCTTGCAAACAAATCATCCGCCAGGGTGCCCCTTTGAACATGTTGACTTGACTGCCACCGACAACGTTATCACCATACTGACCTGATGACAATCACTGATGATGTCATCAGATGAAGAGGAATAACCCTGATAATGCTGGCTGTTTGCTCTAACACAGTCAAAAGAGTTATATCCCTAGAACCATTTTGCCAGATTGGCTTCATCAGTTATTCTTTTTCATGTCATGATTTGTACAATATTTTTTTCTTGAATTTTCTCTGGCAATCAAGGGGGGTTAACAATTTTAAATGTAGAAATCGGGGCAGTGGGTGGATGCTTCGTTGCGTCAATTCGGGGAGCTGGCATGGACGACCCAGCCCCCCCCCCCCTTCCCCTCCACGCAGTATCCCTGTGTGTGGGGATACCGGGGGGTCTTTTGCATAAATTGTTCCCCCACCTTCTGGAAGGTCTGTGCTTGCAACTTCTTCTAACGTGCCACTCTCTGTGAACTCTGCCTTTTCACTTTGCTTTCTGTCATCTACTATCTTTCTGACTTTAATTGATCCAATACATTATTGGCCCGATTCTCCTTCCTTCCCTCCGTCCCGAAAGAAATTTAAATTTTTTTTTTTCTTCAGATAATTTTCTCATTTGAGCTCCTCTGAAATCGGAATGTGATCGGCTGTATGCAGCGGGGGAGACCAGTGAAAACAGAACACCGGACACATAAACCCGTACCTTTACCCGTTATGGCCATATGGCATGGGGAACACAGAAGAAGACATGAGAAGAAGTTTAGAAATGTCAGGGAAAACTAGGTTCAAGTTCATCAACACTGTAAGCCAAACTGTCGTTTCGGACTATGACTGCCGGTTAGCGGAAACGGGCATCTGCAATAGAGTCTTTCTTTCTTCTGTGTACTCATCAACTTTTGTGTGTGTGTGGTGTGTGTGCTGTGGTGTGTGTGTGTGTGTGTGTGTGTGTGTGTGTGTGGTGTGTGTGTATTTTGACCGGTTTCATGTTAGATGTTATATAGGGTAAGGGATAAGTTTAGTGTCAAATGTGAATACGAAACATGTTAATGTCAATTAAATGTCTTTTTTCTTTATGTGTTGCATCTCAATCATCATCACCACCACCAACAACATCATCATATCTCATTACACCATCATCATCATCATAACCATGTTTGTTCTGTGTTGGCGTGTTGTTTTTAACCCTTTCCACTGCCAAAGTCGCATTTTAAGCACCACAGTGATTTGACACCTATGTCTCTAAAAGGCAATCAACTTTTGGCGTCTATTTATACAAAAGACCCTGTGGTCTTAGTTTGGGAGAAGTAAGGATATATCTTATTTAGATATATGATCACAGTGATTTGACACCTATATCCCTAAAAGGCATCAAATTGGGGTCTATAATCCAAAAAGACCCTGTTGTCTTAGTTTTTTGGGAAATAAGGGTAGACCTTATTTTATATATTATGTCACAGAAGAATCTCCCAATACTGCAGATGGATGTTATTCTCTACCCAGGTATATTTAATGGGACAATTTTGGCTGAAATATGGCTGGCGGTGAAAGGGTAACATAATCCAAGACTAGAAGGCTAAGCCAATCTTGAATCAATGTTGATTTGCTTGTGCACTAATTCTCTCCACCACTGTTGTTGGGTTACTGTATGAGTGATGAGTGATATCTAGGCGCACCTGGTGATATTGGCTGGCGCCCCGCTGGGCCTGCGACGCGCTCTCCATGTGGGAGCAACCCGAATTTCACAGAGACGCCTCTGTGACTATAAAGTACCAAATACAAAATAATAATAGGCAGGTCCCTGGATCATCCTTTTTTTTTGAGGATGAACCTTGGTCTGTCTGAGTGTGGCTGTTGTTCATACCTTGCTAGGCGACTTTGGTGCCGTAAATAACTTTTAGTGAAGGGAGTTCAGATTACAGAGATAGTTACCTTTCTTTACTCTAATATTACCTTAATTACAAGGCTTACTACTATTACCTTCGTCACTGTGAATGAAGTTGAAATGAACATCAAGCTGATTGCTCTGTCTTGGCCCACTGTTTCGCTTTGCCTTTGAAATGTAGGGGAAATGTTGTTTGGAGCTCTCTCTCTCTCTCTCTCTCTCTCTCTCGATCTGTCCTATCTCTCTCAGTCTCTCTCTCTCTCTCTCTCTCTCTCTCTCTCTCTCTCTCTCTCTCCTCCTCTCTCTCCCTCCGTGCGCGTAACAGCGTGCGTGTGTGGTGTGTGTGCCAGAGGACGGGTATTAACTGTCGTGCATACTTCACATGTGTGTGTGTGTTGATTTATGATGTTTGTATTTAAAAACATTGAATGAGGAATAGTTATCTTGCTGAATTTGTGTCCACTTTTGTCATTGGTTCAACGGGGAATGCGAGAGAGAGAGGTAAGGAGGGAGAGGAGAGAGGGAGAGGAGAGAGAGAGCGAGAGGAAGAGAGGAGAGAGAGAGCGGGCGAGAGAGAGAGAGAGAGAGTAGGGAAAGGGAGAGAGTGTTAGATTGAGAGAGAGTGAGAGAGAGCGTATAGGAGAGAGAGCGGGGGGGAGAGAGAGAGAGGAGAGAGTAAACTTGTCCAAAGGAAGAAAATTTTCCATTGCTAATCCAGTAGCTTATTCATCATCATCTAGTCAAAAGCCAAGTGTCAGTTCCGGTGTGTGTTGTGTGTGTGTTGTGTGTCTGTGTGTGTGTGTGTGTGAACACAGAACGGGCTTTATAACTCCAACGTTTTTCGACCGATTCGCTCTTTTCAGAGTTTGCTGTGATCCCTAACGGTGCCGATGGCAACGGCAACCGGGGCGGCAGTGTCATTTGCGCGGGTTTGGCAAATGCGCGAAACACGCATCCACCCGACCCTCTCGTCGCCCGTATCTCCTGTGTTTCTGGACCGATTGCCTTCGAATTTGGCAGGAAGATGTCCGGGGAAGGGGACTATTTGTTGTGCTAAACCGGAAGCGAATCGATGTAGAAATGCCGGAGATACGGGCGCCGAAAGACCGCTTCACGTTTTCACAAACCGAGGCGTAACCAGACCCGACATGGACTCGAGATTTGGAACATGCGTGACCATGGATAGTGACTATCGTCGTGCAAAAATTCAACAGCAGCCTGTTTCATAAACGCGCGCTATAACCCGATTTACATTTGTGCAGTCCCAAAAACAAAAGCTAATTTCAATCAACACTTACTCCACACACCCCTCGCTGCTGCAGCGGACCAGTCACCGACCAGTCAACAACACAAATGAAGAGCGGATATCACTTTAACGTGGTACTAGCATCGCGCTATGTTCACAGCTAGGCCCAGGGACAGCGGGATGTGAGCTGAGAGAGAGAGAGAGAGAGATAGACGATAAGGAGGAGATAAGAGAAGAGAGAGAGGAAGATGAGAGAGAGGAGAGGAGAGAGACAGACAGAGAGAGAGGGAGAGAGCTCATTGACGTTCGTGTGCCTGTGTGCGGTATGGTTTGGTTACGAATGTAGGGGGATGGGGTGGGGGTGGTAGTACTGCACGTCTAAGCAGAACACATTCTCAGGCGATCAAAAAACACGTGTTCACGTGTTGGGCAGCAGCAAAATCGGTTCAATTGCCTCCCAGAAACTAACGAAAACACTGTGTACCCCGCCAGTCTACAATAAACCACATTCTGCGATGCCGTCTGTCTCAAGGGTACCACCGACATATCTGCATTGCTGCATTCCACAAGATGTGGGTGAAAAGACAGGGTTGAACACAAGACTGTCTGTTCTGTTGAAAGGCCACAATAACAAACAATGTGGGGGGCCGTCGCTGAGGTGGCAGATAAGTCCCCGAGCAAGTAAGTGGGTGGGGGAGGGGGTAGGTGTAGGAGGAGATAGCTGCCACGGTTAAAACTGCCAGTGGTTAAAACTGCCTTACAATTACAATATAAACGTACTTTCTTATTAGGCTCTTGTGTTCTCAATTCCTTTACTGCTAACATTTTGTGCCTACACGTGGATACTTGAGAGGAGAGAAGAGAGAGAGAAGAGAGAGAGAGGGAGAGAGAGAGAGAGAGAGAGAGAGAGAGATGAGAGAGAGAGAGAGTTCAGACGAGAGAGAGGTTGCTAGATCATGCTTTCAAGTGGTAAGATACAAGAAACATGTTTCACTTAATTCCAATTTCTTTTTCATGAGTTCGATTCTAGAAGAATGCCTATGATTTTACAAAAGTTTTTCCTTCGCATTCCTGTGTCATCTTTGACAAACTGGAAAAAAATAGAAGCTTTTATATGAACTCAGTAATGGTACTATATGATATTTTGTTTGCTCAATAACCAGCTGTCACTGATATTGTCTTCAAATATCAATGATGTGCAGGTGTCCATTATGTTGTGGTTATGAAATTTATGATTCTGAACATATTTCTTTAAAATTGGTCCCTAGCTAACGATTCGTATGTACATAACTATAACATTAGTTGTTTCATTATTAGATATATTAAAATTAGTTTTGATTTTGTAACGATTATTAATAGTTATTTCGTTTTTGATAATCGTAGGGCATTAGGTATACAGCGTACGTAACGTTTTTAAAACTTCCTACCCTACATTGCCTCTGTTTTGTAATTTATGTTTCCGTCCTACAACCCCCTCCCCATCGCCCCTGCTGGCTAGAAATCCTGCCCCCCACCCCCCCCTGGCTTGCAAACGTTCCTTGACGGCCGCTGAATACACAGATCGAGACACCGTGCAGATGAATGCAGCATGCGGCTGAGTATGCTCGTTTACAAATGAAACACATGCGCACACACACTGGGACTTCTCTGTCTCCACTCTCTATCTCTCTGTACAACACCAAAGCGTGCAGTGGCACACGTGCGCACGTACGGACCGCACACACTGATATGCAGACACACTTTCTACCGTAGAAAGGCAATAAATGACTTCTCAGATCATACACACATGCGAACACACACACAATGCGAGGATTTCAACCCCATATACCACTAGTTTGACTCTCTCTCTCTCTCCATCTCTCTCCAACACACACACATATATATCAAACTGAGGAAAATGTGTAAAAACGGAAACCGCACACTAGAGACGCACATTTTTCTTTCTTCTACTATCAACAGTCTTGCCTTTCTTACTGCAGATTGATACTTCATCTTCTATCGTTTGCTATATTTAACACTCATTTTCATCCTTAAACATAATTAAATACATGCATTCAATAATAGTATAAGTAAAGGCAGAGAGTTTCTATAGGGAGAGGAGCACTGAACCATTTCCTATTGTGGGTGTGAGGACAACAACCCTGATTATGTTCCCTTTACTGAGATGCGCATTCTAGGGTGCCATTTGAGTGGTCAGAAGACACTTTTATTGAAGTTTTTTTGGAAGATATTATTTGTATCTGATTGTGATTATTTGGTTGTTAGACAGTGTACACTAGTGTCCAATATATTTGTTGTTAATACAATTAACACGTTTAAACCGTCAAATAAAAAAAAAACGGTTTTCTAATCTTTAACTTTGAATATCTCAAAACTATTCAACCCATGTTTCATCATAGCAATTTGGTGCGTTAATTTTGTAAAATCTGATTGTAGAGTGGATTAGTACTTTTTTTAAAACTCACAACAGTTAGTGTTGTATAAACGTTTGTAACTGTCAAACCGTCCAACACAATCAAACACAAAACACCCAGTTTTTCTGGCAGAAATTTAAACCCTGAACTGAATCAATAATCTTGACAAAGAGCTGCTGGAGTGCCCTACGTGCAATCCTGATATACACCCAAAACAACGTTTTAAAAAAACGTAAAAACAGTATTTTCTTGTCACTTAATATCTTAAGCTCTATATAGTTCTTTTCAAGGGCGGTTTGCTAAAAAAAAAAAAAAAAATCTTACAGTTTACAACTTTTAGAGGTCTTAAAGGGGCATCACCCTGACGATGCGGTTTTTATGGCAAGAAACACGTCGAAGGTCTCCAGGCAAAACATCCTCTGTTACAGAGAGATCGCAACTCACGTTGCTCTGGTTTCCTATAGAAATCAAACCTTCAAATCGGCGATTAGATCCTTGGGTGGGTGCTGTAGTGCCGAAGTCCAATGCTTTCAGTGAATGAAAAGGCATGTGTTTAGACCTATCGTTTCTTTTTCCTACGAAATTTCACAATAAAAGCATTTTTATTATTTTTTGTGTACATTTATAGTTTAAAATCACAACAATCGAAATAGCTCCGTTTTTGTTTTTTTACTGCACTACAAAAAAGAAAAAGTTTTCATCAACCCCAATGAGTGGCCTCCCCACCTACCTTTTAAAATGACTCTCTTGCCAGCATCTCCGCCAAGGAATCGCCGTTTTTGACTGTTTGATTTAATAGGAAAACCAGAGCAAAGTGGTGTTCTGATCATTGTCTTTCTCGACGTGTTTCTTGCAAACCTCGATGCATCAGGGTCACCTTTAATGTGTTCTGTGGTCAAAAAAAACTGTTCAAAACGGTCATGATTTATAGAAGTCTTTTACCCTGCAATTTCTTGTTGTAGAAGACGAGTTTGCAGTTGGTTTGGGGTCAATTAAAATACTCTCTGTGTGCATGTGTGCGTGCGTGTGTGCTCTGTCCAAGTGAGAAACGGAGTAGGCGAAAACGTGACATAACAGTATCTCATAGCTGACTGTCAATGGCTGTCTGACAGTTTCCACTAATGGCCCATGCCATATAATATAAATGTACCCACTCCTGTTTTTTTAATCCCAGATGATCAGCGCATGATTTAAGAGATGGAACTGATAATGGAACTATACAAATCCGGTTCTAGATAGCCCATGATGAAACCCATGACGTTAGTTCCACTGACATGACCCGCCATATATACGATAGACGACCCTCCATGTACAAAGATTGTGTACGAGTGTTTGGTCTACATTATACATGATGCTGATTATAAGCAGAACTGTTAGAAGGTCTCCTGTCCCGACAGTGCCAGCTTAGTCCCCTTTACTACCGGGAATGTATAATGATCAGTCCTAGACTCAAGAGCACTTTGTTTATAGCACAAAGCAGTAAAGGATCCACTACCAAAACAAAATGTTATACCATTTGCCAAGAAGCGCCATAAACCCAAACCATTTCCTAGACCATAGTCACATATAAAGTTAGCACAGAACGCTTTGAAACAGCACCAAGGCTCAACTCATATCTGTCCCCTCCGCCTGAACCATTAGAACCGTTGGCACAACACAGCTGATATATTATTGCATTACACATAACGTTGTCAGGCATATATTTCACGCACTCATACAACAAACGCGCGCACACACAACACGACACACACACGTGGAATGTTCTGTATATGCACTCTTTGCTTAATAACCCACGATGATCTTTCAATATTAATTTGCGAATGATTTTTATTGTTATATCATCTTTTTTTCTCTTAAAGACCTTGGGGCCTCCGTGAACCGTCTTTCCATACTTACTTTTTAATTTTTTTCTCCAACTAAAAACAGTGACACTTCTAGAATTTCCGAAAAAAATAATACACCCTGAATGGGGCAAAAACGTTTATAGTATTTGAAGAAAAAAAAACAAAAACAAAAATTCAACAATAGAAATGATGATATACGTTTTCATATGAAATGCTAAAGAAACCATTTTATGGTGAAACAGGTCAAATGAAAAAATTGTGATAAACATATTCTTGTAACTATATTTTTATACTATCACAGTATTTCTTTTGTCGGAAGGATTTGAAATATGAATTATGTAGGCAACCTTTTTGAAAGGCAGTTTAAAAAATATCTGATGCCTAAGTGGTATTAATTCAACACGACATTTAGAAATAAAACAGCATAGAATGTTAAACAACACAGGGCTTAATCTACAATATACAATTTACACGAAAATAGTGTTTTACGTCCTCTGTGTCTGAATCAGACACATATGGGACATTGGTCAATACAAATATGGTGGGAACAATATACTGGAGGCGTTACCCGGAGGCAGTACGAAACCAGCACAATAGTCCCGATTTTTTTTTTATTAATACGGATAGCTGTGGCGGTGATCACGCCTCAGTTGAACTTTATCGGCTATGGCACCGCCACAAGTGTATAATAATGATAAAATATTGATAACATGTTACAACGAAATCAAACTGTGTATAAACCTTTCTGAAGAAGATAAACCCACGTAAAGTAAGCTTGAATTGTTTATAATATTCTTTATTTTTACAGAAAACAATTACAAATAGTAACGATTTTTAATGCTTTTCTAAAATAAAATTTCTTACAATTTATTTTGATGAAACATTGTAGTTCTTTGTGACTTAAACACTAAGAAGATAGGTAACTAAAAGCATTGATTATTATTAAAACAAATTGTGAAAACAAACATGAACGACAGGATTCGTGACAGTTTTCATTTAATTTGAAACTAACTTTTGTTGTTGTTGCTAGGACCAAGTGAAAATATTGTAAAAGCAACTTGAAATCAATTAGAAATGGTAGCTATTATTTACCCTTAAAACAAACAGAAAAACAAAACAAACTAAATGACAATCCTGTGATTTGGCCTTGAGATAGTTTGAAATTATAGAAAATAAAGAATCTGTTCAAATCAGAATGAATGTTTAGTTGATTTTCAGAACTGAGGTGAATATCACGACATTTTCGAACAAATTTAAAAACATGAAGTTTGTATTTTTTTTAAATTTGAAACCAGCCTAAGTTTACAATTATAACGTTTCAGCCAGACATTTTTGTTTAAGTGAAGTAATTTAGTGCAAACTTTTGACAAAAGTCTAAACCTTTTCTGCAAGAGCAAATTACGGAAATAAAGAAAATTAAATGATAAACTTTTTCTGTATTAAAAAAGATGAACGCCATTCCCTTTTTTCCACAAATCAACATGAATGATCCAGCTGTGTCCTCTTTCCCTTCTGATGATGGCAGTCCGCCTTTCCTCTTTTTATGAAGCCATCTGAAACTGACTTTCACAACAAACGCGCACAGCAACACTCCCCACACAGGCTATGATGTAAAAGGGAAGGAATAGGGACGGAGAGGACAGGCAAAGAAAAAAAAAAAAAAACAAAGTTT
>CM065713.1:10398153-10456345 GCA_017654935.2 Phymorhynchus buccinoides
ATGCATATAACAGTTGTTTCTTGTTGAGAGATTCTGCCCCGGTTGCAAAATCTTTTGTGCAGAGGCTCGGGGTACGTACGGACCCGTATCTTGCATTCTCCAGGCTACGGCCGGTGTAGCATTCTCAAATAGGATTTGTTCTCAACATTTTCCGTTGGTGTACTATAGCTAGAATTGGTTCTTCTGCCAACGTACCGGATGCAGATGTCTGCGCATGTGCGAAATCGATCATGACGTAGGGGAAGACGGGGGTAAAAAAGCGCATGGGCGGGTAAGAAGCCCACCCCAATTATCTCATGAAATGAAGCAAATTTCAGTCTCATTTTGCCCATGAGACGAGCGTTAATGTCTAGCATTCGTCTCATGGGCAAATTTGACTGAAATTTTCTTTATTTCATGAAATAATTGGGTTGGGCTTCTTACCCGCCCATGCGCTTTTTACCCCATCTTCCCCTACTATCAAATTTTATATTTTGAGTATTCGACACTAAATTGACCCTAAGCCTGTCCCTAACCCTATTCCTATCCCTAACCCTAAACCTATCCCTAACCCTATCCCTAACAACGTCTTCACTGACTTGGACCTCAGCAAGCCGGCTGCTAAAGACAAGAGGTTCTGGGCCTACATCAAACACCAGAAGGCGTCAAACGTCGGTGTGGCTCCCTTCAGAAAGGACGGCCGATTAATATCCAAGCCGGAGGAACAAGCAGAAGTTCTAAATCAGCAGTTCAAGTCTGTCTTTGGCAAGGGAGAAACTTTCTCAGATGACGAATTTATGCAGAAAACAGGTATGCCAGACCTGAACCTCCCATCAATGGACGACATAAGCATAACAGAAAACGGGGTGATCGCGCTTCTCCAAAATCTCAACCTCCACAAAGATGCGGTCCTGATGGTGTAACACCACGAGTCCTTAAAGAACTGACCGTAGAATTGGCACCTGCACTCACTGCAATCTTCCGGTCGTCACTTGCTACGTAAAGGGCTCTGTACCAGCTGACTGGAGATCGGCATACATAACACCTATCTTCAAAAAGGGGGAACAATACGACCCAGCCAACTATCGGCCAGTCTCCCTTACCAGCGTCGTGTGTAAGCTGCTTGAACACATCATCGTTGGAGTAGTGATGGGGCACCTCGAGAAGCACCACATCCTGAACGAGAACCAACATGGATTCAGGAAAGGGAGATCCTGTGAAACCCAACTCCTTGAATTCACAGAAGAACTGACAGCCAATTTGGAGAGCAGCAAGCAGACGGATGTCCTCATTATGGACTTTTCGAAAGTGTTTGACAAAGTGAACCACAGCTTGCTGCTACACAAACTCCAACGCTACGGTGTCAGGGGCTCCATCCACGCATGGATCTCCAGCTTCCTCAGGGATCGCTGCCAAGCAGTCCTGGTAGAAGGCTCAAGATCTGCCTTTGTTGATGTCACATCAGGAGTTCCCCAGGGGTCAGTGCTAGGACCATGTTTGTTCCTGGCCTACATTAATGACCTGCCAGACAGACTGACATCAAAAGCTAGACTGTTTGCTGACGACACCGCAGCCTACAGGATGATCTCCTCCATCCAAGACCAGGACCAGCTACAAGAAGACCTCCACTGACTTGCGGTTTGGGAGAAGAGCTGGAGCATGGAGTTTCATCCTGCCAAGTGTCAGGCCATCCAAGTCACCAGGAGCAGGAGCCCCCTTCAGTTCTCATACGTTCTGCACGGACATACCCTGGAGATTGTGAGGGAGGTCAAGTACCTCAGAGTCGGTATCAACAGCGAGATCACCTGGGACTCACACGTCAACAACATCAGTGCCAAGGCCAACAAGACCCTAGGATTACTAAGACGAGTATCAAGGAACGGGCTTACAAAGCCTTCGTACGTCCCTTGCTTGAATATGCGTGTGCTGTCTGGGATCCGTACACAGAGGAGAGCATTGGCAAGCCGGAAGCGGTCCAGCGCAGGGCAGCTCGCTTTGTTCTGAATCAGTATAGGCCGACGTCTAGTGTGAGCAGCATGCTGGATAAGCTAGGCTGGGAAACGCTGGAGAGCAGACGGCAGAGGACCAGGCTCTCCATGCTATGCAAAATCAGCACCGGCGCTGTCCACTGCCCCGGCCTACATGCAAAGCTGGTACCACTTCCTCATCGGCAACGGCGTGGACACCATCTCCAGTTCCAACGCATCCAGTGCTGCACCAAATATCGGTCACACTCTTTTCTCCCAAGGACCATCAGGGAGTGGAACGACCTGCGGCAGGACACCCTCGACACCTTCACTGCTGCCGCCCCCTGTGTGTTAGTAATGCAGGACCAACAATAATCCATCAAGCGCCCCTCCCCCTACCCTCCCCCCCTTTTTTCCCCCCCCCCCCCCCCTTCAGCTTCCCCTCCACCCTCTGTCCCTTCAATATTAGTTAAGCAGGCATGTCCTCAGTAAAGAACAAGCTGACCGGCCCCCCATTTTTCAGTCTTTTTTTTTTTTCAAAAGGAGCCAGAATGGTCAACATACTGACTGTGGGCCCTGAAGAGAAGAAGATAAAGAACTCTTAGCACATGCGCAGACATGTTGAGAACAAATCTATTTTGAGAACGCCACACCGGTACGGCGTCAATCGTGGGACGCATAAATCGCGCGCAAAATTAATGTCTTCAAACAGCAGTGTCCCATATGGCCTTTGGCCGAGAGGACGTAAAACATATTCTCTCATGTCTTCAAAAACTACTAACATTTAACTCTAACATGTTCCTAACCCTATTAGGGTGAAGTGCGAAAGAAACTTTTAAAGCATGTAATTACAATTTATTTTGTTCTTTTATAAATTGTTTGGTTTCTTGTGTGTAAATTTGACATGTCCGCAAGAAAATTATTCTTGTTTTTATGAGGACAAAATAAAAGTTGAGTTGAGTTGAGTTGAGTTGATTCCTTACCAAGATGCGTTAAATATACAAAATAAGAACATGCATTTTGTTGACGAAAAACTCGACTAGCAAGATCGAGTTACTGAGTTACTTACTATTCCTGAACATGGTCTGAGTGTTGCAAGAACGCAGCACCCGTAGCCACTGTGATAATCATATAGTAATTTAGCAAGTGTCCGTGTGTGTGTGTGTGCGTGTGTGTGTGTGTGTCTGAAACACGAAACGGGCCTTATAACTCCGCCGTTTTTCGACCGAATCGCTTCAAATTTGCTGTTAGCCTTGCTGTTGCTGATGGCAATGGCAACCGAGGCGGCCGTGTCATTTGCGCGGTTTTGCAAATGCGTGAAACGCGCATCCGCCGGCCTTTCGGCGCCCGTATCTCCGGTATTTCTGGATGGATTACCTTCCAATTTGGCAGATACATGACTGAGGACGAGGACTATCGCTGTGTCAAACCGGAAGCGAATCGATTACTTAGGCGCATAACAGCAGCATGATGCAAAACAGGCCTTATAACTCCGCTGGTTTTCAACCTAATTGCGTCCAATTTGCTTTCAGGCTTGCTGTTGCTGGGGCAAAGCCTGGCAGCAAATTTGAAGAAAATCGGGAGAGCGCGTCACTCTCAGAGCAGCGCCAACGGGAAACGGGGCCTTATAACTCTGCCGTTTCTTAACGGAATCGCTTCAAATTTGCTGTACTCAGCGTTACCAGTACTTGGCGTTACCGTTACTAGGCGTTACTGTTACTAGGCGTTACTGTTACTCGGCTGCGTTGCGCTAGTAATAATAATAATAATAATAGTAATAATAATAATAATAGTAATAATAATAATAATAATAATGAATGAAATTCTGCTTAACGTCCTCTGGTCTGGAACAGACACATATGGGACATTAGCAGATATAAAGATGGTCTGAACGATCCTGGAGGCAATGCCCGGAGGCAGTGCAACACCAGGAAAGTCCCGAATTTTTAACAATACAGATGTAACTCTAAAGCGCTAATATCAAGGCAGGAGAATGGGCCAATAAGTCAAAGGAAAAATAGTAAATACTAGAAAGCAATGGGAAAAGGCAGAGTCAAAGAGAGTGGCAGAATAGATAGAGGAAGCTACAAGCACAGAACATCCAGAAGGTTGGGGAACTACTTTTTGCGAAAGACCCCCCGGTATCCCCACGGGGACGTACCACTCATATTGCATTCAGAATGCAAGCTCACCCCCCCCAAAAAAAAAAAAAAACCCCAACCAAAACCCCCCACAAAAACAACAACAAAGACTGAAAGGAAACCATTAATGTAATGTTAAGCAACCAGGAAGCCATTGCATTTTCTTCCTCTAAGCCTATGAAGCAAAGAAAACGAACATTCACAAACAAACAAAAACCAATAAATAACTCTCTTTTTTAATTTTTATTGCCCTAGCCTGTTAAGTGGACATTGTCATAGATCCTGTCAGTTTCTGCACTATCATCGTGGGGTTGACTCGAGTGCTTTGTTTAAAGGGCCACCCTGACGGATGAGTTTTTGTAAGAAACACGTCCAGATCACCAGGAAAACACCCTTTACAGAGATTGCTCTGGTTTCCTTGAAATCAAACCGTCAAATCGGCGATTCATCCTTGGCGGAGGTGCTGGAAGTCAAATTCTTTGACCCAAAGAGAAGGCGTGTGCCGTCTCTGCTCTAACGGCCGTCGACCAAATCGTTTGCACGAAATTTTCGCAATACAAACCTTTTTTTTCTTTTTTATACAGATTATCTAAAGGAGTTTCGCTCTCAACAAAGGAAACAGCTCCTTTTTTTTTTTTTTTACTGCACTGCAAAAAAAGAAAACGCTTCAACCACAATGAGTGTCCTTCACCCACCCCATTCAAAATGGCTACTCGTTCCGGCATCTCCGCCAAGGAGGAATCTCCGTTTTGACGGTTTACTTTCTAGGAAACCAGAGCAAAGTGAGTGTTCCGATCCTTGAAAAGGCTGTCTTTCTGGTGATCTCGACGTGTTTCTTGCCAAAACTCATCCGTCAGGGTCCACCTTTAACCCCTTGACTGCCACCAACGTATCACATACTGACCTGATGACATCACTGATGATGTCATCAGATGAAGAGGAATAACCCTGATATGCTGGCTGTTGCTCTAACACAGTCAAGAGAGTTATATCCCCAGACCATTTTGCCAGATTGGCTCTATCAGTTATCTTTTTCATGGCATGATTTGTACAATTATTTTTTCTTTAATTTTCTCTGGCAGTCAAGGGGTTAACAATTTAAATGTAGAAATCGGGGCAGTGGGTGGATGCTTCGTGCGTCAATTCGGGGAGCTGGCATGGACGACCCAGCCCCCCCCCCCCCCCTCCACGAGTCTCCCTGTGTGTGGGGATACCGGAGGCCTTTCAAATAGTTCCCCCACCTTCTGGAAGTTATGTGCTTGTAACTTCCTATAAATTGTCACTCTCTTTGACTCTGCCTTTTCCCTTTGCTTTCTGTCATCTACTATCTTTCTGACTTTAATTATCCAATACATTATTGGCCCATTCTCCTTCCTTCCCTCCGTCCCGAAAGAAATTTAAATTTTTTTTTTTCTTCAGATAATTCTCTCATTTGAGCTCCTCTGAAATCGGAATGTGTCGGCTGTATGCAGCGGGGAGACCAGATAACACTGAAAACTGGACACATAACCGTACTTTTACCAGTATGGCCATATGGCCTGGGGAACGCAGAAGACTGCATGAGAAGAAGTTTAGAAATGTCAGGGACAACTAGTTCAAGTTCATCACCACTGTAAGCCAAACTGTCGTTTCCGACTATGACTGCCGGTTAGCGGAACGGGCATCTGCAATATAGTCTTCTTCTTCTGTGTACCATCAACTTTTGTGTGTGTGTGTGTGTGTCACCAACAAGTCATCATCATCTTCATTACACCATCATCATAATCATACCAGTTTGTTCTGTGTTGCGTGTTGTTTAACCCTTTCACCGCCAAAGTCGCATTTTAGCACCACAGTGATTTAACACCTATGTCACTAAAAGGCATCAAATTGGGGTCTATTATCCAAAGACCCTGTTGTCTTAGTTTTGGGAAGTAAGGATAGATCTTATTTTAGATATATGTCACAGTGATTTAACACCTATATCCCTAAAAGGCATCAAATTGGGGTCTATTATCCAAAGACCCTGTTGTCTTACTTTTGGGAAGTAAGGATAGATCTTATTTTAGTTATGTCACAGAAGAATCCCCAATACTGCAGATGGATGTTATTCTCTACCCAGGTAAATTTAATGGGACTTTTTGGCTGAAATATGGCTGGCGGTGAAAGGGTAACATAATTCAAGACTAGAAGGCTATGCCATTCTTGTATTAATGTTGATTTGTTTGTGCACTAATTCTCTCCACCACTGTTGTTGTGTTACTGTATGAGTGATGGTGATATCTAGGCGCACATGGTGATATTGGCTGGCGCCCCTCTGGCTGCGACGCGCTCTCCAGGTGGGAGCAACACAAATTTCACAGAGACGCCTCTGTGACTATAAAGTACATAATACCTAATAATAATAGGCAGTCCTGGATCATCCTTTTTTTAGGATTAACCTTGGTCTGTCTCACTGTAGCTGTTGTTCATACTTTGCTAGGCGACTTGGTGCCGTAAATAACTTTGGCGAAGGGAGTTAATTAAAGAGAGCGTTACCTTTCTTTACTCTAATATTACCTTAATTACAAGGCTTACTACTATTACCTTCGTCACTGTGAATGAAGTTGAAATGAACATCAAGCTGATTGCTCTGTCTTGGCCCACTGTTTCGCTTTGCCTTTGAAATGTATGTGAAATGTGTTTGAGCTCTCTCTCTCTCTCTCTCTCCCTCCGTGCGCGTACGCGTGCGCGTGTGTGTGCCAGAGGACGGGTATTAACTGTCGTGCATACTTCACATGTGTGTGTGTGTTGATTTATGATGTTTGTATTTAAAAACATTGAATGAGGAATAGTTATCTTGCTGAATTTGTGTCCACTTTTGTCATTGTTCAACGGGGAGAGAGAGAGAGAGAGAGAGAGAGAGAGAGAGAGAGAGAGAGAGAGAGAGAGAGAGAGAGAACAGAGAGAGAGAGAGACAGACAGAGAGAGACAGAGACAGAGAGACAGAGAGAGAGAGAGAGAGAGAGAGAGGGGGAGAGAGAGAGAGAGAGAGAGTAAACTGTCAAAGTAAGAAAATTTTCCATTGCTAAGCCAGTAGCTTATCATCATCATATAGTAAAAAGCCAAGTGTCCGTCCGTGTGTGTGTGTGTGTGTGTCTGTCTGTCTGTCTGTCTGAAACACAAAACGGGCCTTATAACTCCGCCGTTTTTTGACCGAATCGCTTCAAATTTGCTGTGAGCCCTAACGGGGCGATGGCAACGGCAACCGAGGCGGCCGTGTCATTTGCGCGGTTCGGCAAATGCGCGAAACGCGCATCCGCCGGCCTCTCGGCGCCCGTATCTCCAGTGTTTCTGAACCGATTGCCTTCGAATTTGGCAGGAAGATGACTGGGAACGGTGACTATCCGTGTACCAAACCGAAATGCCGGAGATACGGGCGCCGACAGGCCGCTTAACGTTTTCACAAACCGTGGCGTAACCAGACCCGACATTGACTGGAGATTTGGAACATGCGTGACGAGGGATAGTGACTATCGTCGTGCAAAAATTCAACAGCATCCGTTCATAAACGCGCGCTATAACCCGATTTACATTTGTGCGGTCCCAAAAACAAAAGCTAATTTCAATCAACACTTTCTTCACACACCCCTCGCTGCTGCAGCGGACCAGTCACCAACCAGTCAACAACACAAATGAAGAGCGGAGATCACTTTACCGTGGTACTAGCATCGCGCTATGTTCACGGCTTCACGGCTAGGCCCAGGGACAGCGGGCGGTGAGCTGAGAGAGAGAGAGAGAGAGAGAGAGAGAGAGAGAGAGAGAGAGAGAGAGAGAGAGAGAGAGAGAGAGAGAGAGAGAGAGAGAGAGAGAGAGAGAGAGAGAGAGAGAGAGAGAGAGAGAGAGAGAGAGCTGATTGACGTTCGTGTGCCTGTGTGCGGTATGGTTTGGTTACGAATGTAGGGGGATGGGGTGGGGGTGGTAGTACTGCACGTCTAAGCAGAACAGATTCTCAGGCGATCAAAAAACACGTGTTCACGTGTTGGGCAGCAGCAAAGTCTGTTCATATTTGCCCCCAGAAACATAACGAAAAACACCGTGTACCCCGCCGTTCTACAATAAACACAACAGTCTGCGATGCCGTCTGTCATCTAGGGTACCACAGACATATACTGCCATTGCTGCCTTCCCAAGATGTGTGTGAAAAAGACAGGAGTTGAACACAGAGACTGGCTGTCTGTTGAAAGCCACAATAACAAACAAGTGTGTCGCCGAGTGGCAGATAAGTCCCCGAGCAAGTAAATGTGGGGAGGGGGTAGGTGTAGGGAGGAGATAGCTGCCACGGGGTTAAAACTGCCATGGGGTTAAAACTGCCATTACAATTACAATATAAACGTACTTTCTTATATAACATCTTGTGTTCTCAATTCCTTTTATAGCTAACATTTTGTGTATACACGTGGATACTTGAGAGAGAGAGAGAGAGAGAGAGAGAGAGAGAGAGAGAGAGAGAGAGAGAGAGAGAGAGAGAGAGAGAGAGAGAGAGAGAGAGAGAGAGAGAGAGAGTTGCTAGATCATGCTTTCAGTGTAAAGATACAAGAAACATGTTTCACTTAATTCCAATATTCTTTTTTCATGAGTTCGATTCTAGAAGAATGCCTATGATTTTACAAAAGTTTTCCTTAGCATTCCTGTGTCATCTTTGACAAACTTGGAAAAAATAGAAGCTTTTTTATGAACCAAGTAATGGTACTATATGATATTTTGTTTGCTCAATAAACCAGCATGTCACTGATATTGTCTTCAAATATCAATGATGTGCAGGTGTCATTATGTTGTGGTTATGAAATTTATGATTCTGAACAATATTTCTTTAAAATCTGGTCCCTAGCTACACGATTCGTATGTACATAACTATAACATTAGTTTCATTATTAGATATATTAAAATTAAGTTTTGATTTTGTAACGATTATTAATAGTTAATTTCGTTTTCTGATAATCTGTAGGGCAATTATGTATACAGCGTACGAACGTTTTTAAAACTTCTACACACATTGCCTCTGTTTTGTAAGTTAGGTCCGTCCCTACCACCCCCTCCCCATCGCCCCTGCTGGCTAGAAATCCTGCCCCCCCCCCCCCCCCCCCTGGCTTGCAAACGTTCCTACGCCGCTGATACACAGATCGAGACACCTGCAGATGAATGCACATGCGAGCTGAGTATGCTCGTACAAATGAAACACATTGCGCACACACACTGGGACTCTCTGTCTCCCACTCTCTATCTCTCTGTGACAAACACAAAGCGTGCAGTGGCACACGTGCGCACGTACGGACGCACACACTGATATGCAGACACACACTTTCTACCGTAGAAGGCAAATAAATTGACTTACTCAGATCAGACACACATGCATACACACACACATGCGAGGATTTCAACCCATATACCACTAGTTTGACTCTCTCTCTCTCTCTCTCTCTCTCTCTCTCTCACACACACACACATATCAACTGAGAAAATGTGTAAAAACGCACACATAGAGAACGCACATTTTCTTTCTTCTACTATCAACAGTCTTGCCTTTCTTACTGCAGATTGAGTACTTCATCCTCTATCGTTTGCTATATTTAACACTCATTTTCATCCCTTAACATAATTAAATACATGCATTCAATAATAGTATAAGATAAAGGCAGAGAGTTTCTATAGGGAGAGGAGCAACTTACCAATTTCCCCTATTTGGGATGTGAGGACAACAACCCTGATTATGTCCCTTTACTTGAGATGCGCATCTAGGGTGCCATTTGAGTGTCAGAAGACACGTTTTATTGAAGTTTTATGGAAGATATTAATTTGTATCTGATTGGTGATTATTTGGTTGTTAGACAGTGTCACTAGTGTCAATATATTTGTTGTTAATACAATTAACCGTTTTAACCGTCAAAAACGGTTTTATCTTTAACTTTGAATATCTCAAGAACTATTCAACCAATGTTCATGCAATTTGGTGCGTTATTTGTAAAATCTGATTGTAGAGTGATAGTACTTTTTTTAAAATCACAGTTAGTGTTGTAATAACCGTTTGTAACGGTCAAAACCGTCCAAAACATCAAACACACCAGTTTTATCTGGCAGAATGTAAACCCTGAACTGAATCAATAATCTTGACAAAAGAGCTGCTGATGTGCACCTACGTGCATCCTGATATACACCCAAACAACGGTTTTAACGGTCAAAACAGTATTTTCTTGTCACTGAATATCTTAAGCTCTATATCAGTTCTTTCAAAGGCGGTTTGCTAAATCTGACAGTTTACAACTTTTAGAAGGTATTAAAGGGGCACCCTGACGGATGAGGTTTTATTGGCAAGAAACACGTCGAGGTCTCCAGGAAAACATCCTCTGTTACAGAGATCGCAACTCACTTTGCTCTGGTTTCCTATAGAAATCAAACCGTCAAATCGGCGATTAATCCTTGGTGGGGTGCTGTAGGGCCTAAGTCCAATTCTTTCAGTGAAAGAAAAGGCATGTGTTTAGACTTAATCGTTTCTACGAAATTTTCACAATACAAGCATTTTTATTATTTTTTGTGTACATTTTATAGTTTAAATCACAACAATCGAAATAGCTCCGGTTTTTGTTTTTTTACTGCACTACAAAAAAAGAAAAAGTTTCAACCACAATGAGTGGCCTCCACCTACCCTATTTAAAATGACTTCTCTTTCCAGCATCTCCGCCAAGGAATCGCCGTTTTGACTGTTTGATTTATAGGAAACCAGAGCAAAGTGAGTGTTCTGATCATTGTCTTTCTCGACGTGTTTCTTGCAAAACCTCATGCATCAGGGTCCACCTTTAATGTGTTCTGTGGTCAACGGTTCAAAACGTTCATAATTTATAAAGTCTTTTACATGCATTTCTTGTTGTAGACGAGTTTTGCAGTTGTTGGGGTCAATTAATACTCTCTGTGTGCGTGTGTGCGTGCGTGTGTGCTCATGTCCAGTGAGAAACGGAGTAGGCAAAACGTGACATAACAGTATCTCATCTGCTGACGTCAATGTCTGTCATGACAGTTCCACTAATGGCATGCCATATAAAGGTACCCCATGTTTTTTTAATCCCAGATGATCAGCGCATGATGTTAAAGATATGGAACTGATAATGGAACTACAAATCCGTTCTAGATAGCCCAATGATGACACCCATGACGTTAGTTCACTGACATGACAAGCCATATAGACGACCTCCATGTAACAAGATTGTGTAAGTGTTTGAGTCTACATTACTGATCTGATTATAAACAAGAACTGTTAGAAAGGTCTCCTGTCCCGACAGTGCCAGCTTAGTCCCTTTACTAACCGGGATGTATAATGATGCAGTCCTAGACGCACTTTATTTATAGCACAAAGCAGTAAAGGATCCACTACACAAGATTGTTATACCATTTGCCAAGCGCCATAAGACCCAAACACATTCCTGACCATAGTCACATATTAATTACACAGACGCTTTGAAACAGCACAAGGCTCAACTCATATCTGTCCACCCGCCTGAACCATTAGAACCGTTGGCACACAGACTGATATATTATTGCATTACACAGAAGCGTTGTCAGGCATATATTTCACGCACTCATACACACACGCGCGCACACACACACACACACGTGAATGCATGTATATGCACTCGTTGCTTAATAAACACACAGATGATCTTTCAATAATTATGTTGCGAATGATTTTTATTGTTATATCATCTTTTTTTCTTAAAACCTTGGGGCCTCCGTGAACCTCTTTTCCATACTTACTTTTTAATTTTTCACTAAAAACATTGACACTCGAAAAAATAATACACACTGAATGGGGCAAAACGTTTATAGTATTTAAGAAAAACAAAAACAAAAATCAACAATAGAAATGATGATATACGTTTTCATATGAAATGCTAAAGAAACCATTTTATGGTGAAACAGGTCAAATGAAAAAATTGTGATAAACATATTCTTGTAACTATATTTTTATACTATCACAGTATTTCTTTTGTCGGAAGGATTTGAAATATGAATTATGTAGGCAACCTTTTTGAAAGGCAGTTTAAAAAATATCTGATGCCTAAGTGGTATTAATTCAACACGACATTTAGAAATAAAACAGCATAGAATGTTAAACAACACAGGGCTTAATCTACAATATACAATTTACACGAAAATAGTGTTTTACGTACTCTTGATCTGAATCAGACACATATGGGACATTTGTAAATACAAATATGGTGGGAACGATACTGGAGGAAATGCCCGGAGGCAGTACGAAACCAGCAAAGTCCCAATGTTTTTATCAATACAGATAGGTGTAGCGGTAACCACGCCCCGGGTAAACCTCATCGGCTATGGCACCGCCACAAGTGTATAATAATGATAAAATATTGATAAAATGTTACAACGAAATCAAACTGTGTATAAACCTTTCTGAAGAAGATAAACCCACGTAAAGTAAGCTTGAATTGTTTATAATATTCTTTATTTTTACAGAAAACAATTACAAATAGTAACGATTTTTAATGCTTTTCTAAAATAAAATTTCTTACAATTTATTTTGATGAAACATTGTAGTTCTTTGTGACTTAAACACTAAGAAGATAGGTAACTAAAAGCATTGATTATTATTAAAACAAATTGTGAAAACAAACATGAACGACAGGATTCGTGACAGTTTTCATTTAATTTGAAACTAACTTTTGTTGTTGTTGCTAGGACCAAGTGAAAATATTGTAAAAGCAACTTGAAATCAATTAGAAATGGTAGCTATTATTTACCCTTAAAACAAACAGAAAAACAAAACAAACTAAATGACAATCCTGTGATTTGGCCTTGAGATAGTTTGAAATTATAGAAAATAAAGAATCTGTTCATAACAAGGAATGAAATATTTATTTGATTTTCAGAACTGAGGTGAATATCAAGACATTTTCGAACAAAATTTAACATGAAAGTTATGTATTTTTTAAATTTGAAACCAGGCCTAAATTTACAATTATAACTTTCAGCAGACATTTTTTTTTAAAGTCGAGTAATTTAGAATGAAACTTTTGACAAAGTCTAAACATTTCTGCAAGAGCATACGGAAATAAAAGAAAATTAAATGAATAAACTTTTCTGTATTAAAGATGAACGCCATTCCCTTTTTTCCACAAATCAACATGAAGTGACAGCTGTGTCTCTTTCTGATGATGCAGTCCCGTCCTCTTTTGATGAAGCCATCTGAAATGACTCACACAAACGCGCACAAGCACACATGCCACACACACACCAAATAACATCTGTATTACTCTGTAAACATTCGATATAGACTTAAAAAACTATGTAGTATTTAATCATATAAAAATAATGTCATTATTGCAAGCTCCTTCGTGTTTGAAGGTGCGCGCGCGCGCGCGCGTGTGTGTGTGAGAGAGAGAGAGAGAGAAGAGAGAGAGAGAGAGAGAGAGAGAGAGAGAGAGAGAGAGAGAGAGAGAGAGAGAGAGAGAGAGAGAGAGAGAGAGAGAGAGTTCATTGCGATAGGGAATGCATTGTGGTATGGGAAACACACACATGCACGCATACACGCACGCACGCACATGCACACACACACACACAAACACTTGCATGCACAACCACACATGAAAATACTAACGCAGGAGCGAACGACCAAAATTTAGCAACCTTGGAGATTAGACACCCCCTTATGTTTACGACTTTCGATATTAAAGTAAGATTGTTTCAGTTCGCCTTGGCGAATTCTTATCTATCACTCAACAAAAGTTAAGTAAGACTTTTTCACAAACGCACAAAAGAAAGATGGCTTAACCAAATGATCATAAATTTTTCAGTGAAGTAATTCAATAACGTGTATACTCAAATCTCAAATGTCATCGTATTCGCGTTTTTACTTTAGATACAGTGGCTCAACAAACAACGCCACCCCCAAATTTGAAAGTCACAAAAGTATGGTACTCAAAACGGGTCACAATTGGGTGTGTCCACTGTTTTTGGCAAGGCAAACAATGTACATGATGTCTCATGAACCCCCTAAGATGTGAAGGAAGCCTGGAAGAACTGCGCCCTGCATGACTACAGTGCATTGCGGTTTGGGTGGACAACGCGATTTTGACTAATTCATTTTGAGAAGCTGCGATTTGTGATTGTTAACTTAGGGGGTAACGTTACTTGTTGAGCTAATGCTTCAAACCTAATAATGAAAATGCAATGAAATTTTAGTATTTTGTGCACAAATAACTGACTTAAATGTGTATAATAAATAAAATGATTTGGATCAGCCATGTTGGTTTTGCGGTCTTGTGAAGAACAGTTACTAAACTTTTGTTGATCTCTGTATGCGTATCATAATTAGACACGAACATGAGCACATAGTGTAACCAAATGTGTTGTGTTTCACATGCACCTATATTTTCTTCTGTAGACATCTCAAGGCATGTGTACTGAGCAATGAAATATAAGGACCATTTTATAAAACATGATCATGGACTTAAACTGCATTCAAAACACAGTTTACTGGAGGTATGCCATGAAAACGGTCCTCGTCACATTCAATGTTAATGCATAAACAATGTTACAGCATTCACTAACACACCAATTGTCCTCAATAAACAGTATGCTGAATGCATTTCAAAAGTCTATGATTTTATTCTGCTAAACGGTCCCTATATTTTATTGCTCAGTACACAAGCCTCGGGATGTCTACAGAAGAAAACATAAGTTCATGTGCAACACAAAACATCTGGTCACCCGTTAATGCTAATTTTCTATACCATGGGTGCAACTTGAAAGGCAGGGGTCCAGGGACCCATGGCCCCGGCAGGGTACAGGGGCAGAGCCCCGTTGGACGATTCAGGGGGGGGGGGGGGCAACTTAAGAGAGAGATATAACGAGACAGACAGACAGTTAAAATGATAGACAGTGACAGTTTGAGTCTGATAAGCCTTGTAAAATTATTACATTGCCTTTGTAATCTTCCAAGATAGAACTAGACTAAGTTCAAAACGCCCCAAATCGCTTGTGGTCATTTTTTTTCTTTTTGATGAAGTTCAGTTTCTTGGAAAATTTAAAATACTGAAATCAGTGTAAAAATGAAAGAGTAGCACCCATGTACGCATACAGAGATCAACAATAGTTTTGTACCTCTTCTTTACAATGTTTTATGCGCTAGTGAAAAAGTGGTACTTAACATTTGTTGAGTAGTATATATAAGAGTTGTCAGTAAATGTTTATTTAGTGAATATTACCACTGTAAGTTCTTCCTGACTGGGTCCATTTTCCCTTCCTTTGAACTGGCATTGGTACGCCATATCATGTGACGGTGCTGGTCTTTTTAAAGCCACCTCAGGCGATGGACTGGCCACAGCAGGAAAACAGCATTCTATGCAGGTCTGTCTCTGACCACTGCACATTTAAAAATGTTCATGACATGAAAGAGAAAGAGAGAATCAAAGTCAAAAGGGTTTAATGTTTAGGCCTCTGGCCCATGACAATTGTGACAAATAAACATTTCAAAGAAACACATCGTGCAATTTCTAACTTTCAGAAAGACTGATTTCCAACTACAAGACTTTTGTTTAAGTACATAGATACTTTTGTAATTACTTGTTTTCGTGAGCTAAGTGTATCTCATTTTGTGTTACATTGTTACAAAACGGACAAGATTTTATCAACTATGTATGTGTGGATTATATTGTAAAAACTATCTTCGGTAAAGGTAAAGATGTGTCCCCCCCCCCCCCCCTGCATTTCTCGGTTAATTGCAATTTTCCGTTTTTGCCTTTCTTAACAAACATAAAGCTGCATTTTATTAACCTTTTTGGAATACTAACCCTATCCCTAACCCTACACCCCCACCCCTATAAGACGGGAAAACGCAATGAACCACGACTGTTAGCGAAAAACTTAAGCAAAGCAATATTCTTGATGTCATATAAATAATATTCTACAGCATATTGAACTGTCATGGAACACCCGAAGTTTTATTTTTCTGAAGCAAGTGGCTGTATGATGTAGGAAAGAACATCATGAATGAGAGAGAATGAGAGAGAGAGAGAGAGAGGGAGAGAGAGAGAGAGAGAGAGAGAGAGAGAGAGAGAGAGAGAGAGAGAGAGAGAGAGAGAGAGAGACAGACAGACAGACAGACAGACAGACAGGGGGACAGAAAGAGAGCATCAGTCATCATCCCCAATAGTAAATAGTTTTTTATTTCTTCTTCCTTGAACCTAATACCCCTTCATCCACTAGAAGATTATGATGTATTGTTTTGTATTTGACCTACCATTTGTAAGGGTGTCAGTAACTACATAGTCAGTGGGTATATCAATTGTAATTTTGTTGCAAAGAACGATTCCTCTTCATTCAAATCGTCTGTTAAGCAAACAATAAATCATTTAATAATTTTAAAAAAAGTGCAGGAACAACTATCTTACTATGGTGACTTACTTTTAACATGTATTATAAAATGCACTATTATAAGTTTTTAGGCATTCAGATCTAAACCGCACGCCTTCAGTTAGACGAATTATAGTAAGCGTATGTCTTGTGATTGTCATCGTTTTCCAAACAGCATCACCTGCGGTACCTGGACTGTTAAACTGGGGGTCCTCCGCGTAGACTGAACATTAATGTGTAGTCACAGCGCATGGCTTCCACGTCCAAACCAAGTTAATCACCTGTCGCACGTTTGCACCCATGTTCCCCATCTGTTTGAATCAAAAGATTTACCTCTTTGGTTACAGGCCTATTATTCAGTAAAACGGACACATTGAGGTAAAGGCTGGGGAAACGCGTGCGTGCGCGCGCGTGCGTGCGCGCGCGTGCGTGCTCGTGCGTGTGTAAGTGGAAAATCATTTTTTTAGGTGGTTTTTTTATCGGCAGGGGTCCACGTCTACATCTTGGCAGAGAGAGAGAGAGAGAGAGAGAGAGAGAGAGAGAGGTGTGTGGGGGGGGGGGGGAAGAGAGACAATGACAATGATTTATTCATTTAGGCCTTTGCCCCTCAGGGAGGGGGTACATAATAAACAAAACTACACCTGATTATAATAAACAAATTAATGTATCTCATGATATCATAACTGATTGTAAACGTAAATCTTTGTATAGATAAATCGACAGATTTCTTACAATTTTCTTATTCGTAGAAGCTAAGAGTAAACTAAAACGAAAATAGTTTGGATGTTTGTAGAACTTTTGCATAATGTACCGTTTACTTAAATCATACTAGGCAGGACAACATAGCACAAAAGAGAGAGAGAGAGAGAGAGAGAGAGAGAGAGAGAGAGAGAGAGAGAGAGAGAGAGAGAGAGAGAGAGAGAGAGAGAGAGAGAGAGAGAGAGAGAAGCATAATAAAAAAACAGTTATTCTCAAACTCATGGGGCGAAAATCTGATTGTATTAGGTTGATTCATATTGTTATTGTTCATAATTGTTTAAGTGCTCATTTCGAAAAATCAATACAGTAGAATAATTCAACAAATGTCAGGGCTCCCAATCGTCCCGCAAAACAAGGGGTCCCAGGGACTCCTTCACTTACAGTATAGAGGGTCCTAGAGGCAGGATAGAGGATTCCAGTGGCATTGCGAATGCTTAAAATATTTTTTCTAGTGCATCCCTGGGACCCCATGCACATCTTTTAGAGGGTCCTTTAGAATTTTAGTACTTCATAGACCCCCAAATGGGGGTCCCTGGGAGCCCTGAAATATGTTACGATTCATAGACAGAAAAAAAATAAGACCAGCTGGGCAGATCTATGTCCTATACACAAATCAATGGGCTTTATTGTGATTTCTGACCTGAGGTTTTTTTCAAAATTTATCTTTTTGTTTTATACTATTTTTCTTCTTATTCATTTATTTATTTATTGTGCTCTGCCCACAGTTCTTCCGTTCATGACCAGAATTGTTTTTTTGCCAACGTAGAAACTGATGCGGAAGAACTGACGCAAATTCTCCTCGATTTGATCTAGATCTAAAATCACATCGATTTTGATGCTCAAACGCACATTTCAGGATCAGGATCAAGATCAATACATCGCACGTGCCAATACCAAAGAGTGAAAGACACTGAAAAGGGTTCCCTTTTGTCGCGACCGAACTAGGAGTGCGCATGTACCTATAGATAACAGAGAAAGGAAAGACCTAACTCTTGCACTGGGCTAAGTAAGACCATTAACTCTCCCAGTTCAGCCGGGAAGGAACAGGCCCCACTTACAGCAACACGCAGGGGAGGGGTGAGGAGGAGGAGGGGGGAGGAGGAGGGGGAGAAGGTGAAATCTAATTTTTGTGGTAATTTGCACAGGCTCAGAAGGAGATCTGATCAGTGCTGATGTAAATGCGACGATAGAGCCTGCGTTGGCCGCACGAAGAAAGAGCTATGATACATTGATATGCCTATTGTTCGACTCTTGGACACGAAATCCATGCGAGTGGTTGATGACCTGTTCAAGCCTGTTGTTCGAGGATGTTTGTGGACCGGAATCCTTCATATTTGGTGGATTTGATCCTGGGACGCTTTGTATTTGCTGGAGTGAGAAACTTTTCTGCTGGTAGGCTAGTCACCCTCGGCTAGATCTAATCCTGTAGAAAAGGCTGAGACGTTGCTGCCTGCGAGTGCGACGTTCTTCCAGAGGAGGGAGGTTCAATTAGTTAAATTTTACAGTGCACAATTACAACTAAATGTTCCTTACATCTCAAACAAATAGATCTATATTTCGTGAAACAGGGAAAAGAACTGGGCCATGCATTTGAAAAAAATTCAGCTGCACTAAAAGCCTGTTTACAATCAAGTGTCAAGTTGAAGTGAGAAAGTCAGAAACGGTCGTGCACATGATAATGATGTGATAAATTATATATTTGCTAGCTAATTGCTAAAGATACACAAAAGAAAAACAATTAAACAGGGTTTACTCGCCTTTTTTTCTTGTGAAAACAAAAAAAGATATTTTCCTTCACAGTTTTCTTTATATTGTGCATTTGAGCATCCAATAGCTGCACAAATGTTTCCACCTCTTCTCCGGTTAACCGCCATTGATCATCTCTCCTCAGTAACGACAACTCTTTCAGCCCATTCTCACACCTCGTCAAGACGGTAGTCTGAGCTTATAGAGTCTGTGACTGCACTACATAGGTCATAAAGGCCTTTATCATGACTGCGATTAACTTTATTCATACTTATATGTGGCGGTACCATAGCCGATGAGGTTTAACCGAGGCGTGGTTACCGCTACACCTATCTATATTGTTAAAAACTCGGGACTTTACTGGTGTTGCACTGCCTCCGGGCATTGCAGCCAGTGTTGTTCCCACCATCTTTGTATTTACAAACGTCCCATAGGCCTATGTGTCTATGACCGAGAGGACGTAAAACATCATTTTCATCATGACTGCGATTAATTATTCAACAAAGCTAATTTGCTCAAATGTTTGGTAAGAAAGGCAGGTGTGAAAATGAGAGAGCTGTGAAATGTAAGAAAGGGGGCACATCTTTACCTTTACCGAAAAGCCTTTGCCCAGGAGACATCCCCATTATCTGGACTATGAGGACTTGAGGACAGTTGGCATTGGGTATTTCTAATTTAGTATTTGGTACTTTGTAGTCACAGAGGCGTCTCTGTGAAATTCGGGTTGCTCCAGCCTGGAGAGCGCATTGCACCCATTTAAAAAACAAAATTGTTTATTTGCAAGCGATTTTTGTGACTGATAAGGAAGGAAAGGGGGAGGGGGGGGGGGTATGTAAATTTTGACCAAATGACAACTTTTTCGTTGCCGCCACTGGCTTTAAGTGCACTAAGTGCACGGGACCTCGGTTTATCGTCTCATCCGAAAGAAAGACTCCACGTTCAGACCGTAAGGCCTAGTGCAGAGTGAGAGGAAAAATCCCTTAGTTATTAGGTACTTTATAGTCACAGAGGCGTCTCTGAAATTCGGGTTGCTCCCACATAGAGAGCGCGTCGCAGCCAGAGGCGCACCACCCTTTTTTTTTCTCATGCGGTTTTTGTGTGATTTGTACCTAGATTCGAACTCGGGTTTATTGGATACGAGGCGAACGCGTTACCTCTGTGCCACTCTACAAGCTATACGGGGGGTGGGTCCCAAAGACCAGAGAGGGGGGGGGTGGTCCCAAAGATCAACTAATCTCCGTGGTTGCAGCACGAAGAGCCAGCCCCAATGCGTCCTAATTTGCGAATGCGTCCTAATTTGCGAATCAGTCCCTTTACAAAATCAAAATAAATGAAAAAAAGTCCTTTTACAAAAGACTAAACTGTACCACGATTTTCCATTACCGCATACCGACCCACGCACCGTGCATCGGCCCCTTTAACCCTTTCACCGCCAGCCATATTTCAGCCAAAATTTACCATTAAATTTTACCTGGGTAGAGAACAAAATCCATCTGCAGTATTGGGGATTCTTCTGTGACATATATAAAATAAGGTCTATCCTTACTTCCCAAAACTAAGACAATAGGGTCTTTGGATAATAGACCCCAGTTTGATGCCTTTTAGTGACATAGGTGTTAAATCACTGTGGTGCTAAAATGTGACTTTGGCGGTGAAAGGGTTAAAGCCGTGACCTGAGAAAACGGCCCTACTTTTCATTTTGTAGGGCCGTTTTTGTAGGACAAGGGCCGTTTTCTCCGGTAACCTTTAACCCGAGCTAACAATAATGGGGCATTGCTAAAACTTAACCCTCACCCCCCCCCCCCCTCCCTCTATCTCTCTACCTCTGCGTAATAAAGTTTTTAAGTGTCTCTCTTTCCTTCTCCCAGGGACGCATGCATGCACCGCCCCTCGATCGACACACATAGTGCATAGGCCTACTTTGAATCCTAACACCACAAAACATTAGTTTGACTGAAACAGTTCACATGTGGCTCCCCCCCCCACCTGCGTGCGCATCCAACGGAAGTGTCGCCATCTTAGTCAGATTTGTGTGTAAACAGCATCGATCTGGCATTTTTCAAACAAAGTTACTGACTAAGATGGCGGTCTCCCATAATATGGCACGCTCCTTGTGGCCGGATATGACGACACGTGGGTGCCAGCCGTTGGTACCAACAACAAAAATTAGTTACAGAAACGACGGCCTTCTCTATCCCCTTTTAAACACAACCAAACAAAACACCACTAAGTTATTTGATTTCAATAAAGATTTCATTCTCGAAGTACTTGACCCACATTAATCTGTTTGCTCTTTTGTGTACGTGTGACATGAGGTAGGCAGTGTTTTTTCCAGTTGTCCAATTCGTAGCGCAGACGACACTTGTTTGTAGAGGTGGGGGAAAACCGGTTTGAACCGAAAAACCGGTGCTAAGCTTTCGCGGTTCGAAAAACCGGTTCGAGTTGCTGTGAACCGGTTTTTCAACTGCAAACTGAAAGTAAGTTTTTCTTAGAATAACGCATTCTTTTATAAGAATAACACTGATTCTCAGCGCAGATTGGGTGTTTGTAAACCAAGAATAGCTGTTTCTAGTTTGTGGTGACTTTGAGTGTTGAGTTGAGTGTGTGTGTGTGTGTGTGTGTGTCATGAATCATAAGTTTTTTCATTGTGCGTATGTGTGTGTATGTGTGCGCGTGCGTGCGTGTGTGTGAATATTCTGACAAATAAATATGTGTTTGCATGGGTGAAACTAGTGATGCGAGTGCTGGTTTAAAAAAACCGGTTATATAAAACCGGTTCGAAGAGGGGAAACCGGTTATAAAACCGGTTCGGATTTTTGAACCGGTTATCAACTCTACTTGTTTGGCTCTAAATATTAACTAGAATGTATTTCAAGGTAGATATCTTTTAAATTTAATTCAGGTAAGGGTGGTCACGATGGACCTAAAATTAGACCCTCATTGGTGAGGTTGACAAGGACGCGCGCGCGTGGATAAACTTGAACAGCACAGGCTAATAGCCGGCTTGTTATTTCCTTATTTTTAAGGGTAGATTGCATTTTGAGGTAGAAGCATGAAATTTGGTGTGAAGATACTTCTTGCCATGCTGATTTGAAAAAGCGGTAGAAGCAAAGGTTTGTGACCTTTGTTTGACCTTGGTGGGCGTGGCCATGTCACATTTTATTTGTTTTTTGGTCATATCTTTCACATCTTTAGAGTTATAATCGTCAAATTTGGCATGTGAATATACTGGCTTAATATCATTCAGAACACTGCGTAACATTTGCCTTCTTTACCTTGACCTTGACCTCGGCTATGTCAAATTGCTATATCAGCCATATTGCTCACATTTTTGCAGTTACAGGCTTCAATTTTGGTAGGCAGCTAAACAGGCTGATGGTTATGTGTGTTGCAAAGCAATGATGACCTTGATGTCCTTGACCTTGACTTTTGACCTTGTTTTTTGTTAGTGGAGGTTGTAGTAAAAAAAAAATCATTGATTTTGATTTGATTGATTTAATTTAAAGTCTGTTCACAACAATGGTGATATTAGACTTAATTAAATACATTAATTAAACAAAAACAAAACAGACATAAACAAATATTGAATTAAAATGAGGTGAAAAGAGTGTGTGAGTGTGTGTGTGTGTGTGTGTGTGTGTGTGTGTGTGTGTGTGTGTGTGTGTGTATGTGTGTTTGTATATGTGTGTGTGTGTATTAATGTGTGTGTGTGTGTGTGTGTGCATGTGCGTGTGTGTGTGAGAGAGAGAGAGAGAGAGAGAGAGAGAGAGAGAGAGAGAGAGAGAGAGAGAGAGAGAGAGAGAGAGAGAGAGAGAGAGAGAGAGAGAGAGTATGTCCGTGATGGGGGAAGGAAAAAAAAAAAAAAGGATTTGGGGCAAAGAAAAGAACATTAATATTAACTAACGTATCAATTATAGTAATTTTGCAATTCCAGAGCTGGATATGACAGAAGCTATTTTGATCATTTCATGGCTGTAAACTACATCTTGTAAAGTTCCTATATTTGCTACTTGAATCCCAGACAAGGTGTATAGCGATGTTAAAAATGGACATTCGAAAAGAATGTGTTGAACTGATAGTGGGTGACCACAAGCGCATTCTACATCTTTAGAAAATTTGGTCTTCCATGAATTTAATCGAATTTTGTAAATCAGGCTAGACAAAGATCTTGAACATGACAATATTTCAGATTTTGAAGTAAGTTTCTCTTTATACATGTACATACAATTTTATAAAATAGAATTTATTTCATGTTTTTTTAAGTTTTAGTGAAGTGTCCGAAAGGTTTCTCCTAGCACCTTCTTTGGCTAATCTATCAGCTAGTTCATTCCCAAAGATACCACAATGCGATGGAATCCAGCAAAATTCTATATCAATTCCTTTGGACATAACAGAATGTATTAAGTATTTTATATCAAAAATTAGATCTCTTCTAACATTCGCATTCCAATTTTGTAAACTATAAAGAACAGATTTTGAGTCAACACAAAGTAAAATACTATAAATCGAAATATCAGTATCAGCAATCCAAGATAAGGCCATAAGAATTGCATAAAGTTCAGCAGTAAATATTGAAAAGCCTTTTCCTAGACAATATGATTTTTTAATTTTTAAATCGGGGATCACAAATCCAGCTCCAGTGTAAGATTCCAAACTGAACCATCTGTATACATTTTAAGATGATACGGATATACATTTTCTAGATGTTCTTTTGCTTCAACTGCTATCAGATTGATATTATCATCCTTTTTTAAGGCAGTATAATCTGTATCAAATTTTGCAGAAAAATGCTCCCACTGAGGTACAATAGGCATTACCGGTGTATTTGAAATTAATGTAATATCAATGTCACATTTCTTAAATAATTCATCTGTATAATTTCTAAATCATTGATCGTATACCTGCATAACCATATGTATTTGTGATCAGAATCACCCAAGGAATGCAAAGGAAGACGTTTTAAACATTGTTGACCTTGACCCTGACTATAATTGACCTTGGACATGATTCTTAGCTGTATGTTTAACAAATTCGCAGCTACAGCTATGAACTTTGATTGGATGATATATTGTTTTCAGATTATTTGACCTTGACTTTCTTGTTTCTTTGTCTGAGTTGTGGTATTAGTCTGAAAACCTAAGAAAGAAACAGAAAAGAACTATGGTAGTGGTAATACCACCTATCATTCAGAGGTGGTGGAGGGCCAAAATTAAAATAAAACAGTCCAATATCAAAAATGATATAAATCAAACCATGGAGTGGTCTTGTAACTGGCAAGCTTTTTCTTCAACACATGTAGTGAACACATGTAATGTAAAGTTATTCCATACAACCAGAGCATAAGACAAGTAGTGCATCTATGCTCTTATTATGTGTGCATAATCCACAGGTTGCATGTGTCAGGATTAACCTTGCCCCAAAAAGTAGTCCTTACTGCATCATGGTCATCTATGCACATATTACTACTGTCATGTTTATCTTCATTGGCATATCAAATTTGGTTAAACAGAGTGTTTCCCAAATTGCTAAACAGTGCGATGCAGGGATGATGACTGCAGCACACTTACAGCCACATGAGCACCCTGTGTTGCAGCCTCATTGTATCGGCCCAAGGCAGGAATGTTCTGATTGGCAAAGTGTTATCCAGACCAGTACTCGATGTTTGCCTTTCTTTTTATATCTCCAAAAAGAAAAAGGAAGATGTAAATCTGTTGTATTTCTATTTTATTTGATTAAACTTGCTCCATACAAATTATCTGGACTGCTGCTTGCAAAATGTTGAAGGAACAATATTGTTTGAATAGTTGTAGTCTATAAGGAATTGTTACTTTCTTTAAATGTTTGTTTCTTGTCTCAGCTTCAGTGGTGGAGGTGTTGTTGTTGTTGTTGGTAGAGGTGTGGTTCCATTGTCTGGATGCACCAAACAGTAAACTGTTCAAGTGTTTCTTGCGTTTAAGCAAAAATGTCTCCATTTTAACCTATGAGCTCAATATGCTCATGTAACAGATTGAAATAAGCAGAAATTCCACCATTTTACCTATGCGCTCAAGAAATGCTTGTGAAATATATATATATATATAGTTAAGAAATAAATCCTATAGACCAACGATCACCATCAGATGGTGAGCTGTGCAGGACAGATGAATCAAATAATACAGAAAAAGATAAAGATAATACAGAAAAAGATAACAGCCGCACAAGCCAAACTTCCCACTCCACACAACTCTGTAGGACTAAAAAGTTGTTGCATTTGAAATGCCGAATTGATGAAACTTTTCTGTATCTAATGTATGAATTTGTGAACTTAAGAAACAAATTATTAATAATAAAATGTGCTGATTTACTTTTTCTCCCAATGGGGGAGGGACAGTGCCTGATGCAAAGACAGCTGTTTCGACCTAAGAGAAGGTCTCATCAGTTTGCATGATCGGCCTGTAATTTGACTGTCCAGTGGATGCCAACCTGAGCAAAAAAGACATTCTACAAGAGAATGGTGTCTTCCTTGCACCAAATCGAAAAATCCACAATAAAAGCAAACCAGCACAAAGTTAAACCAGAAAAAGTAAAAATCTTATGTAAAATGAACAAAATAATAATGTTCTGAAATTTTAATTAAAAAAAACCCTAATAGACCTGACTAAAGAGGGCAAACTACTGAGGTGATATCCAAATTAAGGATAAAAAATAGTAGTATGCTATGGTGGAGGCAAAACGTTGGAAGCCATCCTAGGGATCTGCCAGCCAGTCAGTTCACAAATTCATACATTAGATGCAGAAAAGTTTCATCAATTCGGCATTTCAAATGCAACAACTTTTTAGTCCTACAGAGTTGTGTGGAGTGGGAAGTTTGGCTTGTGCGGCTGTTATCTTTTTCTGTATATATATATATATATATATATATAGTTTGCTTTGATAAAGCTTTTCTGTGTCCAATGTCTTTATTTGTGAACCTCAGAAACAAAACCAGTTAATGTTAACTTTGAGTAATGTTCGTGTTCCAAAAAAAAAAAAATAATTAAAAATTAAAAAAATTAAAAATTAAAAAGTTATATAAATTGTGCTGATTTATTTTTTCTCCCAATGGGGGAGGGACAGAGAGAGAGAGACAGAGACACAGAGAGGGAGATAGACAGACAGACAGACGGAGAGAGTGAGACAGATAGAGAGAGTGAGACAGTCAGAGAGACAGAGACAGGGAGAGAGACAGAGACAGGGAGAGAGAGACAGAGACAGGGAGAGAGACAGACAGAGAGAGACAGAGACAAAGCAAGAGAGAGAGAGACAGAGACAAAGCAAGAGAGAGAGAGAGACAGAGACTGAGACAGAGACAATGAGTAAACACCATTATAATGATGTATAATTATTGTAGTATTTTGACACTTCCTCCTTACCATAGATTGGATAGCTGTATGCTTTCTGCACTAGGCAAGAAGTGAAACTTAAACCCTGCGACTCGGACTGCCTCCATTTCACAGATCAATTATCGACTACATCGTCTTTAATAAAGTTAAATTATTCACTATCTATTAGTCATTGATAATAAAAATGATGACAGAATTATTTACCGCACTTTGTGACTGTCAATTCGTCATTTGTAAGGAGGCAATTAACGAAACAAAAACCATCGAAGAGAAAACCGCACACATTCGACGCCATTTTGCTTCGCAAGCTAGCATGCTCCCAACTAGGCTAGCAAGCGCTTTACACCAAGCGACGCGTACCGTACACAAAGCGGCCAAGCGCAAGGCGAGCGATCGCTCTACGGTACACGCTGCTCAGGCATGGATGTTACGTAGGCAGGAAATTCCAAATTTAACTAGGCCATATTAAGCCTTATATTATTGTACAAAAGCAAAGCATTCTACCCAAAAATGCAACCTAGGTGGATGATACCAGTGGATGATAAGTGGGACATGGCATTTTGAAAACAAGTCGCAGCGAAACCGAAGCGAAGCTACTGTTTGGAAAGTGTGGCAAACATGGGAACAATTTTTCGTGTTCTGTTTTTGGTTTTGATTCCAATATGTGAGTATAAAAACTTAGATAAATTTGCAGAAATCTTCGTTATTTTGCATACCTGTTGTCACCAAAAAGAGGACGGGCATGTGATGCATGTGTCTAAGCTTGAATAAGAATGGCCGTCCGTAACACGGCTACTGAACAGACAAGGAAGTGTTTCATTTGGAATTTCGTCTGCTTTTTTAGAGTCAGATTTTGAATTGCAGAGTGAAAACTGGAAGAGATTGATGGTCCAAACTCAGTTTAAACTTGATCTTGCTTTCATTGTAGTGTTTGGTGGGCTAAAATTTGCGAATTAACCTTTGAAATTTCAAAGTTTGAACAAAATGAGACTTCATTTTCGGGTTTGGGTGGGTTGCATAGCATAGCAATTTGGCACTATAGGCTTATGTGTTTTGCCCTCTGGATATCGTTTCAAGTGATATTAATATACTTTTTTACCAGTGAACTAATAGGCTTTTGTGTATTGATTTGAATCCTAATAAAGTTCCTCTAAATTTGAGGAGTACATCACGCTTTTATATTTTTGGTCAATATGATTTTTGAATAGGGGAAGACGGGGTAAAAAGCGCATGGGCGGGTAAGAAGCCCACCCCAATTATCTCATGAAATGAAGCAAATTTCAGTCTCATTTTGCCCATGAGACGAGCGTTAATGTCTAGCATTCGTCTCATGGGCAAATTTGACTGAAATTTTCTTTATTTCATGAAATAATTGGGGTGGGCTTCTTACCCGCCCATGCGCTTTTTACCCCGTCTTCCCCTACGACTAATTATGCTTTACGTCCTCCCGGCCGAAGCCATATGGGACTAAAACGTAGACTGAATACGTTCAGTGACGATGCATTAACAGTCTCATTTGAAAGGTTATTCCATGCAGTTGTAATTCTATTCGTGAATTTTTTTGAGTGGAACGAGTATTATTTATTTTCTTTGTAAGTTTGAAATTATACCCTCGAGTTCTATCTTCTTCTGAAAGTGTTAATACGGTTTTAGTTAGAGTTGAGAACCGGTTCAAAATTCCGAACCGGTTTTAAACCGGTTTATCTTCTCCGAACCGGTTTTATTGAACCGGTTTTATCGAACCGGTTTTCTTAACAAGTACTCTAATCACTAGTCTTACCTATGCAAACACATTTTTTTGTCAGAATATTCACACACACGCACACATACACAATAAAGAAACTTATGACTTATGACACATACACACTCAACGTCAAAGTCAGAGCCATACAGTTTGTGATCACGAAGCCACGCCTGACTGGCTGTACGGTTTCGTCTCTGTGAATGAGTGCTGTTTGTGACGGACTGTGGTTGTGTATGATCGTCATTTGTGTATCACTGTATTCATTATGGATCCTACTTTATTTTGGTGTCTTTTTTGTGAAATGTTGCCTCAACATCTTCGAGTTGTTTGGACATGTTTCCTGCTAAACTTTGCTAGTGCTCTGCTGTCACAAGGTCAGTCGCCATTCTTTCGCGATTTCACGCACGTGCAACCTGCTTTGTTGTTCACCCACCGCCCCTCTGCCTTCCACTACAGGCGCCCGCCTGTTGGATTCTCTGTGTTTACACCACCCTCCTCTCTGACTTACACACGGGAACAACTTCTGTCAATCCCTCCTGCCCCTCTCAACTCTGCTGTTGCTGACGCCATCAGAGCTGCTGGTATTGGATGTCGCCTGCCTAGAACCCGTAAACATCGAGGAGGCCGTCGCAAGCAGAGAAAAATCACTGTGGTGTCTTGGACTGATAGGACACAAACGAGTGAGACGGGCAAGAAGGCGAGAGCTGTTAATGTCGAAAACTTAATTCAAGTGCCTGTTTTCCGTCCTTTCGAATGTGTGTCATCCCCCAACGTTTGTGTTGCTGTTTACAACGCTCAATCAGTAGGTCGCAAAGAAAAGCGTTCGGCCATAAACGAGTTCATTCTTTCAAACGATGTTGACATTTTCTGTGTAACAAAAACATGGCTCCGTGAAACTGGAGATGAAGCAAAGTGTCGCGATCTAGCCCCACCAGGATACACCACCTCCTCTCTTTTCCCCGTTCTACAACTACGTGTGGCGGTGGTCTGGCTTTTATTGTGTCGGACAAACTGAAACCGTACGTTAATCTCACATCCAATTTTCCATTCAGTCACCCTTCCTTTGAACTGTCACAACTGACTCTCTCTTGTCAAAAGTCCACCCTCAATATTTTCTGTCTGTACCGCCCCCCTCCTAGCAAAAGAAATAAATTGAATGACTATGTTTGTTGATCAACTTCCTGATCTTCTTGAATATGCCAACAGTCTGTCGGGTTCATTACTCATTATGGGTGACTTCAACGTTCATTTTGATGTTCCATCCTACGTGTTGACGTCTAAAGTCCTGGACATTATCAGTCTGTTCAGCCTCTCCCAGTCTGTGTCTGAACCGACTCACGTTCGTGGCCACATCGTCGACTGGGTGGTGTACAGAGAGGGGGATTGTCTGCTGCAGTCGACGACTGTGGAGCCCACTCTGTCGTCTGACCATTTTTGTGTCAGATGTGGGCTTCACCTCGCCAAGCCTCCCTCTGCCAGAGTCTTCAGGCAAGTACGGAGACTGGCTTCTCTGGACATCGAGGCCTTCAAGAACAACCTTCTGGCTGACCTGCCCCTACAACCATCCGCTGAGCAGCTCTACAGGGTCTTACGAGCCGTGCTGGATCTACACGCCCCCGTGACACGCCGCTTGGTGTCGGACCGTCCCCCTTCTCCCTGGTACAACGCAGTGGGACCTGAGCTCCAGGACGCAAAGAGGGAGAGGAGGAGAGCTGAGGAGCAGTGGCGTGTCACCCACCTGACGGTTCATCGGGAGGTGTTCCAGGCTGCAAGGAATCATGTCACGTATCTTGTAGACAGTGCTAAGTCCGCCTTTTATTCTTCGAAAATCCTTGCGTGTACCACAGTCAAACAGCTATTCGCTGTTACAAACAACATACTAGGTAAAGTGAACAGTTCCCCACTCCCATTGGGGAGGACTCCCATTGAAGTTTAATGTAGAAGAACTCCCCCAGAAATTCTCAGATTATTTCAGAACAAAAATAGCATTAATTCGAGAAAAACTTGATTCTTCCATTTCCGCATCTTCACCAATTTCTGAAAAGATGTACTGTGGTCCTGTTCTTCAGCAGTTTAACCATGTAACTGAACAATTTATCAAATAACTGTGTTTGAGCACTGCCCCCAAAACCTGTGAACTTGACCCCCTCCCCTCCCCACTGCTCTGTGAATGTATTGATGTTTTGTTACCATATATTACCCATGTTGTTAATGACTCCCTGTTGTCTGGCTGTTTCCCCTCCTGTTTCAAACCTGCCATTGTCCGACCTCTGATCAAGTAATCCTCCTTAGATCAAGACAATCTGAAAAAATTACAGACCTGTGTCTAATCTTTCTTTCCTCTCAAAACTCACAGAAAAAGTTGTCCTCTTTCAACTTCTGTCCCATCTTGAAGAAAACCACCTCCTCAACCCCCATCAGTCCGCATACAGAAAGTGTCACAGCACTGAAACAGCCCTCCTTAAGATTGTAAATGACATCCTCCTTGCTTTTGATGACAACAAAGTATCTCTTTTGGCTTTATTAGACCTCAGTTCTGCTTTTGACACAATAGACCACTCCATCCTCCTTCACAGACTCCATGACTCTTTTGGCATTCGGGGTCCTGCTCTTTCCTGGTTTGAGTCATACCTGAAACATCGCATACAGACTGTCTGTGTGAATGGCAGATACCCAGGGCCTTCCGACCTCTCCTTTGGTGTTCCCCAGGGCTCTGTCTTGGGGCCCATTCTTTTTGTACTGTATGCTGCTCCTGTTTCTGATGTCGTTAGTAAGCATGCATTGTCCCACGAGAGTTTTGCTGACGATACTCAGATCAATCAGTCAGCCTCTCTTGCCGAAGTTGATGGGCTAGTATCAAGGACACAGAACTGTATAGCAGATATCAAAAACATGGATGACTGTTAATAAACTGCACTTGAACGAAGACAAGACTGAACTTATGTTAGCCTGTCCAAAGAGATTACTTGGCCATCCATCTCTTCCAGATTCTGTTACAATCAACAACACTCCTGTCTCTCTGTCCCCCTCTGTTCGCAGTCTCGGAGTCACGTTAGATCAGACCCTCTCTCTCCAACAACATAACATGTCTCAAATGTTTGTCGATCTGCATACCTTCAGCTCCGCAAAATAAGTTCTGTTCGCCACTATCTATCTACTGACGCCACGAAAACTTTGGTCTGTGCTTTTGTTTTGTCTAAAATCGATTACTGCAACTATCTCCTTGCTGGCCTCCCAAAGTATCTTCCCAGTCGCCTCCAAAGAATTCAAAACAATGCTGCCCGATTAGTCCTTCAGTCTTCCAAGTATGAACATGTCACGCCACTTCTGCACTCTCTGCACTGGTAAAAGATTTATGATAGGATTGACTATAAACTCTCCACTCTTTCCTTCGCTGTCATCTCTGGTTCTGCCCCTGATTACCTGTCTGACCTACTTCATCTCTACACACCTTCTCGTGTCCTCCGCTCTTCCTCTGACACACGCCTCCTGCAACCAGCGCACTGTCAAAACCAAAACCTATCGGTGAAAGGTCCTTTTCGTTCCAGGCTCCATCTGTGTGGAACAACTTACCCCTGTCTCTCAGACACTCTGACTCTCTGGACGCGTTCAAGGCCGGTCTAAAAACTCATCTCTTTTCTAAGTTGTAGCTGACATGCATAGGTTGATTGTGCAGTGTGGACATTGAGTGGTGTGTGTGTGGGCGTGTGCGTGTGAGCGTGTGCGTGTGCGTGTGCGCGCGTGCGTTTGCGTGTGCGTGCAATGTGTGTGTGTGTGTGTGTGTATGTATGTGTGTATGCATGTAGGTTGATTGTGCCGTATGGAAATTGAGTGGTGTGTGTGTGTGTGTTGTTCTGTGTGGTGTGTTGTGTGTGTGTGTGTGTGTGTGTGTGTGTGCCGTGTGCATGCGTGCGTGCGTGCGTGCGTGCGCGTGCGTGTGTTTGTGTGTGTGTGTGTGTGCATGCCAGCGTGTATGTGTGTGTGACGCCCCCCCCCCCCCCCCCCCCCCCCCCCCCCCCGCGTCACCCCCCCTTCCCCAACTTCTCCCCTTCACCTTTTTGTTTGTGTGTGTGTATGTGTGTATGTTTATAGTCTTATTTCTTTGTAAAGCGCCATGAATAGAATGTTCTCGATATGTGCGCTATTATAAGTGCCAATTATTCTTAGTATATGCACCACCACCAAACTAGAAACAAAGTACCCTTGCGTTTACCAAACACCTCAATCATGCGCTGAGATCATCAATGCTGGGGTTTTCCGGATAAGAATGAAGTTATGTTCTACAAAAAAAATTACATTTCACGTTTGCAGTTCTTAAAAAAAACCGATATAAGAGCAACTAGAACCCTGTTTTTTGCGAAACCCGCGTATAAAGATTAGCACCGATTGTTTTTTTCGGTTCCAAAACGGTTCCCCCCCCCCCCCCCGCCCCCCCCCCCCCCATCCCCCCCCCCCCCCCCCCCCCCCCCCCCCCCCCCCCCCCCCCCCCCCCCCCCCCCCCCCCCCCCCCCCCCCCGCCCCCCCCCCCCCCCCCCCCCCCCCCCCCCCCCCCCCCCCCCCCGCCCCCCCCCCCCCCCCCCCCCCCCCCCCCCCCCCCCCACCCCCCCCCCCCCCCCCCCCCCCCCTCAGTTTAGGTGCTTAGCCATCATAAAGGCTGTGTAGAACTTTTATAAACCTCGATAAGGTCACCTCTTAAACGTCTATATACTCTAAACTTGGCAATTTCAAATATTTCAGTCTCTCTTCACAGTCCATATTACCCGTACCAAACATTTTCTTTGTAAATCTCCTTTGGACACCCTCAATATGTTTTCTAGGATATGGGCACCAAACCCAAGGTTAACGTACTCTTAAAATAGGGCAAACTAAGGCTTTAAACAAAGGCACCATAATCAGTTTTGATTGATTATATATTGTCCTAATCAGGAGACCTGCAATAAGATTAGCTTTCTTGACGATTCCATTTATGTGAGGTTCAAAAGACAGGGATGGATATACAGTTACACAAAGGTCTTTTTCTGCATACATGTTTTCCAGTACTCTTTTGACATCACCATCATTCATGTAGTAACTATGCATAGGATTCTTTTCACCCAAATGTAAAACTTTACACTTTTGACGCACGTTAACACCTCAGTAACCAAGCTGTCAGACCAAGTGACCCCTAAAAACACACACAAACACACACAAACCCAACACACACACACACACACACAGCCACATACTATTATATATTATATATACACACACACACATACACACACACAACACCAACTACATCACACACACACACACACACACACACACACACACACACAGAGAAAAACACACAAAAACACAGTAACACCACACAGACCCACACAACAAACATACAGTATTTACACAGGCGCTAAATCCTTAATAGAAATCCCAAATCAAAACGCACACAAACACGTTAGCATGCATAACGCATTCAAGCAAAAAATGCAATACAAACCGAACACTCACGTATGTATGACATAAAATGGTATACAGCAGAAAAAGACCTAAAGTCAACAGATATAAGAGAAAGAGAGTGGAGCCTCAATGTCGTGGGAATAGGGTGGCGTTTTGATGTTAGATTTGAAGGCTGAGAGGGTCGATCGCCGCCCTTACGGAGTGGAAAGAGGAAAGTTAATTGTTCCAAGATGTCGGTCCTGAGACAGCAAAAGAGCGCCGACCAACAACAGTTAAAAGCTTCTACCTAGGGATCTGGAGAGGGAGAGGGAAAGAGCGGGCAGAAACAACGTAAAGTGCGAGCTGGGGGGGGCGTGGTGGCTGTAATAGAGGGAAAATATTCCTCGCACAGAGGTAAGATGGAGCAGCCTTTTTGGATAATTCTTATAGCAAAGGGTGTTTTTAACTATATACTCAATTCTGTCTCGCGACTGTTCGGAATCCAGTGCACCAATAAGAACGGAGAAGAAGAGAGTACGTGAATCGAACTTTTCTATTCTTTAAAATGGGACAAGGCGAGCAGCTGTGTTTTGAATACGCTGGAGACAAGATAGAGAAGAGAATGATAGGCCAGAACGGAGAGCATTGTATCAGAGGCTTCATCTGAGAGGTCTTTACGAAATTAGCCAATGCGACGAAATTGATAGTAGCATGACTGACAGGTCTGACTCAGAGTTAATCCCTCTGCATGAAAAGAGTATTGTCCAGAGTGACACCCAAGTTTTTGACAGAGTTTGAGAGGGGAATAATATTGTCACCCAGTTTTGGATTGTGACCTCTGAGGGATACGCAGAGGGACTAGTTTGTTATTTGATTCCTACTTTTTTTTTTTTGAAAGCATGCCTTCGGTTTTTTCGCCATTATTAAATTGAAGTTTAGTTTTGAAACATCCGAATATGAATATTCATATAGACAAGTTATTACTTTCTGAAAGAATGCCGAATCTATATCTTTAAGGAGTAGTACTATTTTGGTAGCTGTGAATCATTCTGGATAGAAAGGGATTGTTCACTGTCGTGTTGAGTCGATGAAATTGGCCACATAGAGAGTTAGAGAGAGACGAGAGCCACACAAACCCCCAACACACACACACACACACCATTCACACACCACACCCACACCACAGAGTCACACACACACACACCACCGACACGCGCAACCACGCACAACACGCGCGCACGCATCCGCAACGCACGTCACAGCACACCAACACACACACAAACACACTCACACACACGTACACACACGCACACATTGTCAGCACACACACACACATACAAACACACAACACACACACACACAACACACACAGCAAGTCACACACACACACAACACCAAAAGTATACACAATTAATCACCATACACAGCTTGATTAACAATAACTTTGCAAATGATTTTTGTCAGTAAGTTAGTGAGTTTTATCATTCATGACTTCCAGCTCTATAGTTAAGAGGCATCCGCTATTATAGAGAACTGGGTTGAATTTAAGTGGAGAAACCTTGCCCAAGTAACACCTGTTCACTTGGCCAAAGGGACTTCATGACTGCCTGCACTGGTAGCAGTGATGCACCGAGGATCGAAAAACGACAGAACAAACTCTCCTGAGACGAACCTTGAGAAATCACATGTCCACTGGCTTTTGCATAAATCAAATAAGATGAAGCGTGCCAGTGTTAAAAGTCTAATCAGACATTTGTCCTGACATGACAGGGGGAGGAACACAATAGGACATTTTTCAATGTTAAAAGGTCAATGTCCTATGACTGGGGCCTCGGGACATCACTGTTGTAGCGATCACCAAAAGCAAAACATACGGTAATTCTCCAGGGCTGCACTCATTGTCAGTACAGTGGAACCTCCCTTTGAAGACCTCCCATATAAGACCTACTTATTCCTGATACATTGCCCTTCTATGTAAGTATTAAAAATGACCTCCCTGGTAAGACCCCTTCCTTATAAGATCTCATCTTGGACGATTTTTGAAGGTCTTATAAAGGAGGTGCCACTGTACCCAAAGTACCTGCACGATCATCTCATATATAATTTTCTATTTCACTGTGTTGTAGAAAATCAACGGAGCTCTCACTGTACTGTAGACTTATGTCAGCCAGTAATAACGCTAAAAGGCTATTTATTGGGTTTTGTCTTTTGCTTTCCTCAGGTGTTCAAGGTCAACAAACCACCATAACCTTCACCCCCAGTAAGATCAGCCTCACTCCCACCACAATCACCATGGGAAACAGCATCACCATCAGATGCGATATCACCTCAACTGCGGGTGTGAAAAGCCTTATATTAATGCAGATCACCAAGATTTCGGGACAGGGTTCCGCTGACAGTGAGTTATCAACTTGTAAAATATGATGGTACATTATTGTAGGGGCGCCAACAAACTGGAAAAAACCAGATTTTTATCATGTGACAGAAGAAAACCAGAAATTGAGTTGTCTTGTCTAGTTTTTATTTTATAGGCCATTTCAAAGTTTGACATTCGAAATAGATCATTTGCAGAAATCGGACATAGAAGACAGAATTTTGTCTCTTTGTTTCTATTGAACTGATTTAAAAAACAGTCAAATAAACGAACTCATTCAAAATTGTCTTTCATGTTGTGGATGCTGGTAGAATACATAAAAATAGACATAAATATAGCCTAATTAGAAAATTAGTATTTTGGGGGTTGTTGACTACTTTGGGCTTTTGCTCAAAAACATTCTGAGCGACTTATGTCTGGTTTTCCCGTGCACCATCACAAATGTCTGAATGTGTCTACACAAACATCTATGTTTTGGTTTAAACAGCATTTTATTTTTTTGTTTAAACAGCACTTTTATTTTCAAAGTCACATCTATGTTTTCCTTTATCAAAATGAACCTTGTCTCATCACATGGCTCTCTTTTGTTTCTGTCTGATTCTGTTTGTCTCATTCTCAGACATTGTGACAGTCTCTCTCTTGCTCTCTTGAAGTTGCTCTCTCTCCGTCATAGTCGCTCCATCTCTCGCACTATTGGAAAAAGTTTCTCAACATGATAAACTCGTAAAGCTGTTGGCGGGGGTGTTCAATCAAGTCGCCAACTCGCCATGGGCGACCTAGATTTCCTCCGGACTACTTCTTCTTGCAGGGTCAGTCATCTGATAGGACTACCCCAACATGTTGGGTGGTCGGCAGTGACTAGATCCAGATCTATTACTCTGCGTCTTACTCGCCGATTCCCAGAAAAACGTCACACTTTGCTGCATGTGGCGTCATCTGTATGGCTTGGCTTAGTTACCGAAACGCAAAGAACAAGTGCCTGTGCGTTTCGTCTGTAAAGATAATCCATCTGTCTCTTTCCTCCTCCTCCCTCCCTCTTACCCCTGCGTTGCACATGAGTTTGTAATATCAGAGAGAGACAGACAGAAAGAGAGAGAGAGGAAATAGACGGCGAGAGCGGTGAGTGTGTTTGCTTTAGGTGTATAGTGAGGACTTGACCGTGTTTGCATGCCAACGTTCTCAGGACCTGAGGCACACCTGAGGACTTGACCGTGTTTGCACGCCAACGTTCTCAGGACCTGAGGCACACCTGAGGACTTGACCGTGTTTGCACGCCAACGTTCTCAGGACCTGAAGCACACCTGAGGACTTGACCGTGTTTGCACGCCAACGTTCTCAGGACCTGAAGCACACCTGAGGACTTGACCGTGTTTGCACGCCAACGTTCTCAGGACCTGAAGCACACCTGAGGACTTGACCGTGTTTGCACGCCAACGTTCTCAGGACCTGAAGCACACCTGAGGACTTGACCGTGTTTACACGCCAACGTTCTCAGGACCTGAAGCACACCTGAGGACTTGACCGTGTTTGCACGCCAACGTTCTCAGGCCCTGAAGCACACCTGAGGACTTGCACCTTAGTCCTCAGAACGTTTTTGCTGAATTTGAGCTGAACATGATGTCAAAGGGTATCTGACCAAGTTTGAGTCAAGTCCTCACTTTGTATGTAAAACAACAATTTCAGCATCAGTGTGTATGGCTTATTCTTACATATACACACTTTTGCCAAGAAGACTCTGAACTGGACTTTTTATGCACTCCTGTTCATCACTCACCAGGAGGCCAGCTGCTTCAACTCTGCTGAGCATCTGGGTAGAACTGTTGTCAGAAAACTATAAACACAGGTGCACTCTCCATTATCCCTCTCTGTCTCAACATTTCTTTCTGTCTCTCTCTGTCTCAGTCTCTCTCTCTCTTTCTCTCTCTCTGTGTCTCTGTCTTTTATTTTCTCTCTGTCTGTCTGTCTGTCTCTGTCTCTCTCTGTCTCTTTCTCTGTCTGTCTCTTTCTATCCTTCTCTCTTTGTGTCTCTGTCTTTCTTTTCTCTCTGTCTGTCTGTTTCTCTATCTTTGTTTTTGTCTCTCACTGTCCCTCTTTGACTCTCTCTCTTTGTGTATCTGTCTTTCTCTCTCTGTATCCTTTTGTGTCTGTCTTGTCTGTCCGTCGTTCTGTCTGTTTCTCTCTCTCTCTCTCATCTCTCTCTCTCTCTCGTCTCTCTCTCTCTGTCTCTCTCTGTGTGTTTATCTGTGTCTTTCTCTGTCTGAGTCTCTCTCTTCTTTTTCCTGTCTCTCTCTTTCTCTCTCTCTTTATTCCCTCTCTTTCTCTCTATGTCTCTGTCATTGTCTGTCTTCCTCTCAGTCTCTGCCTCTCTCTTTCTGTGCCTTTGTCTGTCTCTCACTTTGTCTCTTTCTGTCCTTCCTCTCTGTGTCTCGGTCTCTCTCTCTCTCTGTCTCTGTCTCTCCCTCTTTCCCTCTCCCTCTAGCAATGAAAATATTATAAAACAATTTTCTGTTTTTCTTTATCATGCATTTAAGCTCAGAGATAGATAGATAAATTAGATGAATTGACCGATGCACAACCTTGACACACTAAGAAAGGTCAGCCAATGGGAAAACGTGATTTCATAAACACGCTTACCGCGTGCGAGAGCCATGCCCACCTTGGACAAGCTAGCATTGTCCAAGGCGCTGTACAGCAATGGTAAAGAGAGGCGTGTTGGTTATTTTCCTGAATATTTATGCGAAAATGGTTAAGAAATATACCCCGGGTTCATGCAATGCGGGACACTTCATACCACACACACACACACACACACACGCAACACACACCTTGTACTTTGGAAAATATAATATTTCATGAGAGGTTAATGTTTTGAGAGAGTCATGGAATCTAGGAAATTAACTCGGGGGTGGAGGGTCATGGGTGGAAAGAAACAAGGAAATTTGGAACAAAATGAAAAAATATTTTGATAAATTTGGCGCAAAAATGACCAAAGAAATTGCGGATCAGTAAGTCAAGGCAGGGAGGGAGGGGGTGTTCCAAGTGGCTGGTTTGGGAGTCTGATGCAAGCTTGATTTGAATGAAAACAAAGAAGCAATGACATGGCATTTCATTTTTCTCTCTTCTTTTCTTTCTTTTTCCCATTTTATTTTGAAAGAAGGGTGGGGGGTGTTCAGAACCCGATAAGCCCACTCCTAAGCCGTCTCTGAAAATTTTACGCCGCAATATACCCCAATTAACTAGCATCAAAATCAAGAGGGGAAAAAGTCACACACAAACACATGTGTTCACAATTAAATGTGTAGACGCGCATGCGCGCGCACACAGTCACACACTCGCGGGTGCACACACACACATGCACTAGTGTACCCCTTATGTTAGGGCCCACTAAGCTACACTAATGCATTTTGTTATTTTCGTGAAGATTTTCGTGACAATGGTTAGGAAATGCGCACGTGTTTCTTGCAATTCGGACACTTATGCCTTGAAAATACACACACACAGAGACATACGCACACGCACATACACACGCACACGCGCTTGCACGCACACACCCACACACACCCACGCTCAACACCACCACCAACCACCCTGACACCGCAAACCTAATACTCAATACAACACGCGTGCGACGTAACACGTACACGCAAGACGCACTACGCTCGACACACACACACACCACACGACACACACTCTCTCTCTCTCTCTCTGGCGCCTAATATCTCAATCCTTGCGTAATAAGTTTTTTTTTTTCAAGTATCTTTATGTGCATGCAAGCACACAATTTACCACACACACACACACACGACACACACACACAGTTAACACTGACACGCATGTGCAGGAACACACATAGACATACAGAGAGAGAGAGAGAGAGAGAGAGGAGAGAGAGAGAGAGAGAGAGAAGAGAAGAGAGAGATAGAGAGATACTGGACCCTTTTAATGTCGTTAACACACACAAGAGAGAGAGAGAGAGAGGGAGGGAGAGAGGACACAGACAGAGAGAGAGACAAAGAGAGACACAGACACATAGACAGACAGAGAGAGAGACAGAGAAAAAAATCCATGTGCACATACCAGAGAGAGATAGACAGACAACGATAGTAAGAGACAGAAAGCGATAGAAAGAAAGAGAGCGAGTGCATGTGGGCACACCAAACATCCATAATTATGCTATCACATGTGCATGCACCACACACAAACACATTCGTGTCAAAGTCATGCTGGTACACAGCCTCTGAACAGTGGTTTAGCAAGCCTAAACGCCAACACACGTGCTTTTCTGCCCGTTTGTCCTGGGTTTAATAATAGACTGAACTAGGTCACGAGGGTGGGGCGATCTCGGAGTTTCACATCCGTCCATGTTTCCCCCCCTTCAAATGTGGCCATGGCCTTTTGAATAAACCATTCGCATTCCATTCTCTCTTTCCTCTCTGTCTGTCTGTCTGTCCTTCTCCTCTGTGTACTGTTACTGTACTTCTATTTATCTGTCCTCTTTGTCTTTCTCGACCCCCCCCAAAACCCCAAACCCCCCCCCAGAAAAGAAAGAAACGCCACCCACACAAAAACAAAAACCCCCAAAAACACCCACACACACCGAAAAAAAAAAAAAAAAAAAAAAACGGAAGAAAAGTGGTGTATCTGTATCTCTGTCTTTTATCCTCTCTTTGGGGTCTGTCTGTCTGGCTTGTCCTCTCTCTCTCTCTCTCTCTCTACTCTCTCTCTCTCTCGCTCTCTCTCTCTGCTCTCGTCTCTCTCTCTCTCTCTCTCTCTCTGTCTCTGCTGTGTATGTCTGATGTACTATGTCTCTATTTTACTCTGATCTGTTTCTGTCTCTCTCTGTCTCTCTGTGTGCCTCTTTATCTCTGCCTTTCTCTGTCTCTCTCTTTCTGTGTATCTGTCTCATCTAGGACAGGCCCGACCTTCCAACTAAATTGACATTTCTGAATTATAATATAGAGAATTTATGTAGCAAATTAAATGATGTAGCTTTTATGAATTATATTAACTCATTTTATTTTATTTGTCTTCTAACTGAAAACGATTTCGTTTACGATTCTATCATTCCACTTTAATGAGCCTATTTTCCTGATTTAATATCAAGTTCTTTCCACCGACCTAAAAGTGTTATCTTACTATAGGCAGAATCTACTGGAGGCGCCTCGCCCCGACTGCTACTTGTAAGGATAAGCTTAGAACAGATATGGAACTGAAAGAAATGGAATTGTTAACAGCAGAGTGATAAATTCTATTGCCATATCAAGCATAAGATAAATATGTTGGTTCAAATGTTGACAAAGTATGTTGTAAGCCTTGTAGATTGTTTATATAGCCCCTGCAAGCCGAGGGGAGTTTATTTTGTACAAGGCAATAAACAATGTCAAATAGACGTTACCCACGTTCTAGATAATTAGAAGATAAGTTTGATGAATTGTAGTATGAGGAAGCAAGATGTGCATTAAGATTAAGTATGGGAGGGGCTGACACTTAATGCCAGAACTGGGCAGTGAATCAGACCTATGAAAATGAAATTAAGTTTAACTACGATTCTATAGAGAAGTGATGATGCTTGATCACTGCTACTGCCTTGGCACCCCCCCCCTCCGCCCCCGCCCCCCCCCCCCCTGGTTCCTAAAGACAATAGTTGCATAATACAGTTGGCAAAATCTTTATTTGCAGATTTGTTTTTTGATTGATTTGGTTCATTGCTAGAAGCTTATTTGTAATAGGCTGTTTGTAAAATGCCGTGCCATAAAGATGGAGCTTATAACGATTATTTCCCCTAACGAGATGCTAACAGCCTCAGTTAATTGATTTTATTTTCTTGTTCTATCGCTGCATTTGTGTGCATTATTGTGACTTACGTGTGAAGGTATACCAGTTAAGTCTTTCTGCTGCGCATCTTTATGTCTTTTCTTTTACCAGTAGAAATACATAAGGAACATGAGAGTCGTTAATACAAGAGCGGAGATTCGAACTCTTCTGCAAAACAAAGCGAACAAAAAACTGTGCAGTGAAACAAAAAATTCTGCTTTAGGCTGATCTGGTCAAGAAGAGGAATGCAAATATGCATTACAAAAATGAACTCCCGCGAAAGTGACGCACATATTTAAAGTTAGATTTTCTCTCTAACTTTACAACAAGCTCTTCAGGCTCTGAGTGTAAATATTAATGAAAGTCTTGACAAGTTTGTTCACGCCTTGTGCGCAGCAGCTGCTTGTATGGTGAGAACTTTTGGTCAATCCAAAAAGAAATGTGATGACTGGTTTGACGAAGAGTGTGAACGGAAGAAGAGAGAGGTCAAGCGGTTATTGAAACGAGTACAAAGATGTAAAACTAAAAATGATAAGGAAACAAAACATAAAGACTCTGCAAGGTCAAGAAATGAATACAATATATTAAGATCAATAAAACAACTACAGTTTAAATAAAAAAAGAATAAAAAAAAGCTAACTGATTCATTAAGTGACTCTAAGACGTTTTGTTTGGTGATAAGGTCTGTTAACAGAAAGAGTTATGTTTATAATGACATATCACTACACCAATGGCATGCACACCGACTTTGCATTCGAAGATGACAAAACACAAGATAATGAGAAAGATGAGTTTGTACCATTTTTTAATAATGAAATAACACGAGAAGAGGTCATTGCTAGCATTAAACATTTAAAGACTGGAAAAAGTGCTGGCTCGGACAAAGTAATTGGAGAGATGTTAAAAAATTCGAATGATGCTATAATTGATTTTTTAGTTCAAATGATTAATCAACTTTTTGATAGTGGGACCTTCCCTTTAGAATGGGAAAAAATCGATTATGTTATCTGTCCGCATCAATACAAAAAGGGCGAACACAAACAATCCTAGGACAACTACCGTGCGCATATGCTTTTCGCATAGACATCCTTAGCCATAGTGCTATACTTCATATCACTAAACCTGTAGATATACAACATGCGGACAGCTGAGAATGAAGAATGCCCAAAATTATAATGCAAGCAGCAAGCTGTGTTTCTCAGATCCAATATAGCCTACCATATGCCTTCGCTAGATTACATATTTACCCGTAAATATAAAGTCTTGTGACAAAAGTATACTCATTTAGTAATACAAAAACTCTTATGTATGCCTATTCATAGACTCTCCAGAAGGCGTTTGATTCTGCTCGAATCGCAAACTGCCTCTATGCAAAATCGCCTAATTCGAAAATAGTGCGTGTAGACGGAAAATTGTATTCAAGCCTGTACAAAGGTGTCATACAATTCAAGGGACTGGCACACAGTGTGCCGTCCTAGCAAGAGCCTGGACAAAACGAATATACAGATTGCTTTTTGAATGTCCAACACGCTAGTTAAACAGCAGGATGACCTACTCTTAACCTTGTACCCAAACGATTTTCGTTTTCTCATAAATGAATATGAGCAATAGAGCTATCCAAAAAAGCCGCAAGCAGAGTATCCAGTTAGATATCATGGGCTATGTACCGGACGAATATTACTTTTGCCTACTTTATTTAAAGCCCCGACGATGTTATTCTATCATTACAGAACCCGAACCAGTAGATAGGTTCACAGAAACCAATTAAATGTTTCAAAAAATGAGCTGCTGACATGCCTTGGCGCGCTTTAAAAAAGTCAATTTCTAATAAAACCTAAACTATTAATGCGTTTTATGGATTGGTGGTCATAATTCATCCACATGAATAAATGGGTTTTAATGGGAATACTGAAGTCAAAATTACTATTTGATCTTACAAGTCATTTAGGTCTCTAAAGTATAGTAGATATTTCAACTAAGCTTAGTATTGACTTCAGCATGCCATGAGCTCATGATAAGAAAGCGGGAAAAAAGGAGGATCATAACTATTATGAAAACAATGCGAAAATTGAAATGACTATAATAGACAATCGTGTATTTGCCGACAATATGTAATTGCATGCACAAATAGAGCCAATTAACTTGACATATAGCCCCGTCATAGAAAATATACGTGGCCGTTAATTACATACTAATACACAAATTGGAAAAAGTAAATACTATTACCGACATGAAACGTAAAACCCCTATTTTTAACAGGTACTCTATGCCCACTCATCTAACACTGCTTCTTATGCGGAGAAACGGAGAAGATATCCCTTATACATATAGATCTGCTTTATGAAATGCCATAAGATACTGGTTGAAAATCTTGACAAACTTTCCACAGTAACTCGTCTTCGTTAGGCCAAGCTTAATGAAATGATGGTAAATCACTCTGGATTATGGGTCCAAGAAAAACTGCGGTCCATTATACAAGTAATACGATAGCGGATCTGTCAGAAACATGGTTATATGGATTTAGTGTGGATAGCTTTCAGGAAGTCAGCAGTAATGTATACAACAATTCATTTTAGAATTTAAAGCACAGACTCATTTGTTCATTACAGACAAAATCTAGGCCATTACCTGACATGTCAGAAGCAAGGATAAATATACAGTTGTTTTTTCTCGTTTTAAAATGTGTTTCAATATGAAAAATATCTTAACATCATTACTGACAAATGGCATAGGCTTAATTACGCGAGAATGTCTAGGCCTGATATCAGAGCTCAGGCGTCTAATTCAATGCCCCTAAAAAAAGGTGGTCCCATCCTGCAGGCGTCCACTATAAATCACAATGCCCCTATGCTGTAGAAGCAATTGTACTCGGAGAACGAACATCATCCATTCTTTCTATATTATCACATGTAAAGCCATATCGAGACACCGTCGCCTAGAAATGTATAATTCTTTCAATTGCCATATCTTCTTTTTTTTTTTGCTGCCGGAGTAAATCGAAATTATTGTTATCTGCCACATCTTACATCGGAGGATGAATCTGTTATCAAATCTGTTGCAAAGTTTATTGTAGAAGCCTTGAAGATAAGGCAAAGGCATGCCAGCAATGATGATTGATTTATATTGGCAACTCATGATTATTTTGACTTATGGTTATAAGAAAGAGAGAGAGAGAGAGTGGGAATAGAGGAAAGAAAGGAGTATACATGCTTGGTATAAAATTGTAGTTGGGTGGTCGAGTTATTTTTCTTGATGCATGAATTCCTATATGGTTTTCTTAAACCTATTTTTGTGAACAAAAGTGAGTGAGTGAGTGCGTATATGTGTGTGTGTGTGTGTGTGTGTGTGTGTGTGTGTGTGTGTGTGTTGTGTGTGTGTGTGTGTGTAATGCATGTGTGTGTATGTGGAAGGGGGGGAGGGAGAGATAGAGGGAGAGAGGTAATGGAAGATAAGAAAGGGATGTTGTTTACATGCTTATATAGACGAAGGATCTATGACATTTCATTTTTCATTTTTTCACTTTTTCATTTCTACAATTCATGTTTCATGTTTTCTATGCTTGATTTGTTATTAAGTTGACATATTTTGTTTACCCCCTTGTCATGAGACCTTTTATGGTGATGACAATAAAACTGTCAAATTGTCAAATTGTCAAATTGTGTATCTGTCTCTCTCTTTATCTTTCTGTCTCTGTTTCTCTCCATCTTTTTCTATTTCTCTCTCTCTCTCTCTCTTTCTCTCTGTCTGTCTCTCTCTCTCTCTCTCTCTCTCTCTCTCTCTCTCTCTCTCTCTCTCTCTCTCTCTCTCTTTCTCTCTCTGTTTCTTCCTATGTCTCAGTGTACCATAAAAAGAATGATAACATAACAGCTAGGTGAGTATTTGATTTAAACGTTTGTTTGTTTTTCAGGAGGGAGAGAGAGATTGCAGATTTTTATTTGAATATGCTTGTTTTTTTTGTTTGTTTTTTATTTCGAGTGGAATCTAATGAAAACAGAAATGTGTCAAGTTTCTTGTGAGCATCAGACGGGCTGGTCACAGTTTTTGGGACTAGTTCATTTTTTATGGAGCTAGTCCATTGAACTGCCTGCCATGAAAAGATTTCAACACCCCTGCTGTTAGTGTTAATGTTATGCAAATTATAAACATTCTTTATTCTTAAAGGTGGACTCGAACGGATGAGTTTTTGCAAGAAACACGTCGAGATCACCAGAAAGACAGCCTTTTCAAGGATCGGAACACTCACTTTGCCCTTGTTTCTTAGAAATTAAACCGTCAAAACGGCGATTTTTCCTTGGCGGAGATGCCGGAGAGAGTAGCCATTTTGGATGGGGTGGGTGGAGGTCACTCATTGAAGCGTTTTCTTTTTTTGTAGTGCAGTAAAAAAAAAAAAGGAGCTATTTCTTTTGTTGTGAGCGAAACTCCTTTAGATAAACTGTATAACATTAAAAAATAAAAAAAAAAAAGGCTTGTATTGCAAAAAAGTTCGTGCAAACGATTTGGTCTAAACACAGGCGGCCATTCAAAAAGAGACGGCAAACGCCTTCTCTTTGGGTGAAAGAATTTGACTTCCAGCACTCCGCCAAGGAGGAATCGCCTTTTTGACGGCTTGATTTCTGGGAAACCAGAGCAAAGTGAGTGTTGCGATCTCTGTAAAGGGTGTTTTCCTGCTGATCTGGACGTGTTTCTTGCAAAAACTCATCCGTCAGGGTGCCCCTTTAACACAACAGAGGTGGAGGGGTATTACAAGGGTTTTATACACCCCACCCTCCCACCCCTTTAAAAAAACAAGAAGAGGGGAAACCTACCTTGTCAACACTTTGAATTTCATGTATTATGTACATAATTCCATGCCAGAGTTATGGCTTATTCTCCCGGTGGAGGCCATCCATTTTACTTTTAATTATTATCAGCGTCTGGGGGGTTAAATTCCCAGACCCTTCTGCACAAAGCTGTTTCATGACTAGTGGGCTCACACACACACACACACACACACACACTCACACACACACTCACACACACACACACACTCACACACACACACACACACACACACACACACACACACACACACACACACACACACACACACACATTTAAAGTTCAAACAAAAAAACCTCTGAACCTTCTCTAAACTCTCTCTTTCGTTCTACCTTTGTATGTGTATCACAAACAGATTGGAAGAATAGACTGCCTAAAATCTTTATCCTTACATAGTAAAGTTTTCAGTTTTAGTTTCCCCCCCCTCTCTCTCTCTCTCTCTCTCTCTCTCTCTCTCTCTCTCTCTCTCTCTCTCTCTCTCTCTCTCTCTCTCTCTCTCTCTCGTTTGTTTTTCTTTATCCAAACATAAAGCTCTGGTTAGTGCTTTGGTTGGCAACGCTGACGGAGTGGCTCAGCTTACTGACCAAAGTTTGACAAACGTCAGCGTTTCCGGGAGTCTGACCAGCAGACCCATCACCTGACCCTGTAACCAAGCAATGCTGTGCAACATCGATGGTTGGGAGGTAACCAGTGCTTTGGCCTCTACACTTGGGACAGTGGAGTTACCGCAATTCAACCTAGTAAAGATGCGGATCTGGAGTTTGGACAGGTGAGCTAGTAGGCTTTGTTTGATCCGAATGTGGGTTGTGGTTTGACACTGTGTTTGGGGTGCGTTGTTGCTGTATTTGTTTTCGTACTCTGTCTCTATTTTTCGTGTGTACTTGCTGGCGATTGCGTGTTTGGGGTTGCGTTTGTTGCTTTATATGTACTGGTCTTTGTATTGTGCTCTGTTCTATTTTTTCTATTGGCGGTGTATTACTTTTGCTGATGTATGAGGCACAATAATGGCAATGTAGTTTGCTGCATTGCACTTTACATAACTGATTGTTACTCAACTTCTTCGTGCCGTACTGTAATGCTATAAACGAACTGTACATTACCACCAGCCGACGTTGCGCAGTGGGTAGCATATCCTATTAGTGACTGTTCCAACTCTATAAGGATAATGCGAGGGTTACGGGGTCCTGGACCTTGGCTGCCTACCCTGACTGAGCTATGGGCTCAGTGAGAAGACTGAAGCCACACAGTCGAGCTTCATCCGTTTAATGGATGCGAATCTGAGAGTGTTGATCTAAGTTTCTGACAACAAATAGCATATGTCCTGTATACTATTGGGGCCTGGTTAATGCCAAGATATCATTATGAAAGGAAGTATAAGCGTACAGCCCTGTCATGTAGTCTCAGACAAAATAAGGAAATCCATAGCATCACCAACATCATAATCATCATCAATCTCCATCAATGATTAGAAAAAAATGTCTCAGGTTCCTGTGGCCTTGCATGCCCTGCTGTCATGATGACCTCAATTGCAATTTCCAATCACAGTCTAATGTCCTTGGTGCGTTTCGGGTCCAAGTGATATGGTATCAGTGTGTAGTCTGGGGGGCGCTGTCGATGGACGGGTGTATCCGGCGCACTCGCGTGGAGGATTCACACTGGCTCCACGGCTTGTCGTCATTATTGTTAGTCAGTAGGGGGCTTAGTAGGTGGTGTCCTGCGTATGTTTGCTCAGAACAGGCTCCACTGAACTCCGCCAAGTTGACTCAGTAACAGTGCATTGTCTCCTCTGGTGGTTGCCTCCTGATCGCCCATCACAGATGTGCTCCCTTTGGACTGCTGGTTTCAGATTTTGCAACCCAAGAAAGCAAGTTTAGCTTACAGATTTGTACATAGACTGAGTGGAGTGAGAGCAATATCAGTGTGCTACCCAGCCAAAAAAATAGAGAGAAGAAAATTAACTACTCTTTTCTGTGCTAAGCTTCACTGTACAGAACTGTACTTCAGTAACCCCTTTCACTGCCAGCCATATTTCAGCCAAAAATGTCCATTAAATTTACCTGTGTATAGAACAAAATCCACGTGCAATATTGGGGATTCTTCTGTGACGACGCATAAAATAAGGTCTACACTTACTTCCCCAGACTAATACACTAGGGTCTTTGGATAATAGACCACAGTTTGATGCCTTTTAGCGACATAGGTAATAAACAACTGTTGTGCATAAATGAGACATTGGAGGTGAAAGGGTTAGCATACATGTAGATTGTACTCCACTCTACAGTCTTGTACTGTACTGCATTGCAGTACATTGTGCTATGATCTATCATATAGCCAGTTAGAAAGGGCCAGTAGTAAATGAGAGCTGTGCTATGCAATATATTCTACTGTTTTGGAATATCATGCTACAGTTTTAGTCTTTCGGGGAAGACTATGACTCTCGGACGAGGGGGCATTTGCACCGGCTCTGATACTGCAGCCAAAGGGATTGGTTTTGGCCTTTGGGGACCATTCCCTAATGCCAGCTCTCGTCCCTCAAATCCCTTTGGCCGAGAGAGTGTGGATATACCCTGGTCAAGGCATCTCCATTATAAACTAATTTCTTGCCCGGCCCGCCATAATAGTATCTGCCCTCTCTGCTATCTGTCAGTCAAATGGCGGAAACGACAGACAGGCACTCAACGACACTTTACCTACACCATACAGCTTTTGTGTGTGTGGGGGTGTGTGTGTGTTGCGTAGTTCTGGATCGTGTTGTACTGCATTCTGTCGTATTGGCTTTTAACCCCTTGACTGCCAGGGAAACTTAAAGAAACTTAAAGAAAAAACCCCATTGGGAAAAAAATGCCACGATAAAGACAGCTGATAGAGCCAATCTGACAAAAATGGTCAGGGGATATAACCCTCTTGACTATGTTAGAGGCAAAAGCCATCATAACAGGGTTATTCCCCTTCACCTGATGACATCATCAGTGATATAATCAGTTATGTCCATCATGATCAAGGTAGGGGAATACGTTGGTGGCACTAGGTCAAAGGGGTCAATGCATGAATTGTATGACATTGCTCTTCACTTTCTTTTTCTTTTATGCAGTGGGCCTTGGACAGATGTACGTGGCGGCCAACTTGCGCCCTTTCGGCCAGGACACGTGGAAAGTGGGCAATACGCTGACCATGAGGTGTACCGGAGCAGTGGGGTCAGTCAACACCACTGGACCGAATCCACAGCCTACGGTCAGTACTGAAAATGTGTATGTGCGTGTCAAAGTCAACATATTTATTTCACAGATGGACATTGAATAAGCATAATTACAGTATGCTTTTTTGCATCAGAACACACAAACTCACCTGACGCACACGACACACACTCACACCCACGCTCACCACCAACACACAAGCACACACACACACACACACACACACACACACACACCCCACACACCACCACACTACCGCACACACACAACGCACGCACGCACGCAACGCACGCCACGCACTACAGCACACACAAGCACACACAACACACGACAGACAGAGAAAGCTCTTCTCAGGGATGGGATTTGTCCCCCAAACAGCAAATTTACGCTGAATGACATTTGCACGCCCCCAACCTCCCCGCCCCCGCCTCCCCCTCCCCGAAAAAAACAACACCCACAACACCAAAACTAAAATCTGTCCGTCTATAACCCCCCCCCCCTCCCCCAAATATCCGCCTAAGAAAATAAAGCGAGGTCAAGGTAGAACCAGTTTCCATCCTGCTTTCCCAGAATTGCTATTGCATAATTATATCAAGCTTGTGTCTTCTGTTTACGAAGGTAAATAGCGTCGGGTATCCAGAATCGTGCAACGAGGAGGAAGTTTGATGATAGAGGCTGTGAAAATATCGTGGAGATGGCATGGTAGTCTGTTGTAGTAAACCCACAGTCAGACAGCTTAGAACCACAGTCAGACAGCTTAGGAACCCCACAGTCATACAGACAGCTTAAGAACCCCAGTCAGTACAGCTTAGAACCGCACAGTCCAGACAGACAGCTTAGAAACCCACAGTCATACAGCTTAGATAGACCCACATTCGGACAGCTTAGAACCCACGTCAGACAGCTTAGAACCCACACGTCGACAGCTTAGAACCCAGTCAGACAGCTTAGAATAGAAACCCAGTCAGAAGCTAAGAACCCACAGTCAGAACAGCTTAGAACCCACAGTCCGACCAGCTTAGAACACACAGTCCCCAGACAGCTTAGAACCCACAGCAGTCAGACAGCTTAGAATAGAACCCACAGTCGACAGCTTAAACCCACAGTCAGACAGCTGAGAATATAAACCACAGTCAGACGCTTAGAACCCACAGTCAACAGCTTAGAATAGAACCCCAGTCAACAGCTTAGAATGGAACCCCCAGTCAGACAGCTTAGAACCTACAGTCAGACAGCTTAGAATAGAAACCCACAGTCAGACAGCCTGTCTGACTGTGGGGTTCTATTCTAAGGCTGTCTGACGTAGGTTCTAAGCTATCTGACTGTGGTTTCCATTCTAAGCTGTCTGACTGTGGGTGCGATTCTAAGCTGTCTGACTGTGGGTTCTAAGCTGTCTGACTGTGGGTTCTATCTAAGCTGTCTGAACTGTGGGGTTCTAAGCTGTCCGACTGTGGGTTCCATTCTAAGCTGTCTGACTGTGGTTCTAAGCTGTCTGACTGTGGGTTCTAACTGTCTGACTGTGGGTTCTAAAGGCTGTCTGACTGTGGGTTCTAAGGCTGTCTGACTGGGTTCTATTCTAAGTTTTTTTTACTGGATACTGACTGGGTTCTAAGCTTCTGACTGTGGGTTCTAAGCTGTCTGACTGTGGTTCTTAAGCTTTCCGACTGTGGTTCTAATTCTAAGGCTGTCTGACTGTGGGTTCTACCTGTCTGTCTGACTGTGGTTTCTAGCTGGTCTGACTGTGGGTTCTAAGCGTCTGTCTGACTGTGGGTTCTAAGCTTGTCTGACTGTGGGTTCTACGCTGTCTGACGTGGTTTACTATAAAAAACAACAGACTGACCAAATTGCCATCTCCCGTATTTTCACAGCTCTATCATCAACTCTCTCCTCGTTGCACGATTCTGGAACCGAACGCTATTTTACCTTGTAAACGGAAGACACAAGCTTGCCATATAATTATGCAATAGCCTTCCTGGGAAAGCAGGATGGAAACTGGTTCTAACATTAGACCCTCGCTTATTTTCTTAGTCGGATATTTGGGGGAGGGGGGGGGGGTAAAATTAGCCGACAGATTTTAAGTTTTTGTTGTTGTTTGGGTTTTGTTTTTTCGGGGGGAGGGGGGGGGGAGGTGGGGGGCGTCAAATGTCATTTCAGCGTAATTTGCTGTTTGGGGACAAATCCCCATCCCTGAGACGAGCTTCTCTGTCTGTGTTGTGTGTGTGTGTGTGTGTGCGTGTGCGTGCGTTGCGTGCGTGCGTGCGTGCGTGTGTGTGTGCGTGTGTGTGCGTGTGTGTGTGTGTGTGTGTGTGTGTGTGTGGTGTGTGTGTGTGTGTGTGTTGTGTGTGTGTAAAGTGTGGGTTGCGTGTGTGTGTGTGCGTCAGTGTGAGTTGTGTGTTTCTGATGCAAAAAAGCATACGGTAGAAATTAATGCTTATTCACTGTCCATCTGGAAATAAAATTGTTGACTTTTGACACGCACATACACATTTTCAGTATCTGACCGTAGGCTGTGGATCGGTCCATTGTGGTGTTGCCCTGACCCACTGCTCCGTACCCATCATGGTCAGCGTATTGCCCACTTTCCACGTGTCCGGCCGAAAGGGCGCAAGTTGGCCCGCCACTACCTCTGTCCAAGGCCCCTGCATAAAAGAAAAGAAAGTGAAGAGCATGTCATACAATTCTGCTTGACGCCCTTGACTGCACCACAATATTAACATACTGTACCTGATGACATCACTGATTATATCACTGGATGACTGTCATCAGATGAAGCGATACCCTGATATGTTTGGCTGTTGCCTCTACATAGTCAAGAGAGCACATCCCCGGACCATTTTGCCAGATGGCTCTATCATCTGTCCTTTATCGTGGCCTTTTTTTCCCAATGGGGTTTTTTTCTTTTTAAGTTTCTTTTAAGTTCCCTGCAGTCACGGGGTTAAAAGCCAATACGACAGAATGCCAGTACAACACGATCCAGAACGACGTAAACAACACGCACACCACACCCAAGCTGTATGATGTAGTAAGTGTGTTGTTGGCCTGTCTGTCGTTCCGTCCATTTGACTGACAGATAGCAGAGAGGGGCAGATACTATTCCTGGCGGCGGGCCGGGCGAGAAATTAGTTGTAGTGGAGATGCATTGCCCAGGGTACATCCCCATTCTCTCGGCCGAAAGGGATTTCTCTCAGGACGAGATTTGCGTTCTGGGAAGATCCACCAAAGGCCAACCAATCCTTTGGCTGCAGCATCAGAGCCGGTGCAAGGGCCCCCTCGTCGAGAGTCATAGTCTTTCCAAGAACGACTTAGCTTTAGCATGATATTCAATACTGCAGATATGATTTATAGTCACTCTCATTTACTATTGGCCCGTTGTGAGCGCTATATGATAGAGCATAGCACAATGTCATGCATGCAGTCAGTACAAAGATGTAGAGTGTAGTACAATATCCAATGTATGCTAACCCTTTCACCACCAAAGTCGCATTTTAGCACCACGGTGATTTAACACCTGTGTCCACTAAAGGCATCAAATGGGGTCTATTATCCAAGACCCTATTGTATTAGTCTTGGGAAGAGGTTAGACCTATTTTATGTATGTTCCAGAAGAATCCCATATGGCCCTGGATTTTGTCTCTACACAGGTAAACTTAATGGACATTTTTTTTGGGGGGGGCTGACTATGGCTGGCGGTGAAGGGTTAATGAGTTACAGTTCGTACAGTGACGACTTAGCACAGAAAAGAGTAGTTATTTTTCTTCTCTCTATTTTTTTGGCTGGGTACACACTGATATTGCTCTCACTCCACTCAGTCTATGTACACATCTGAAGCTAACACTTGCTTTTCTTGGGTTGCAAAATCTGAAACCAGCAGTCCCCAAATGGAGCACATCTGTGATGGGCTATCAGGAGGCAACCAACAGAGGAAGACACTGCAACGGCTGCTGAGTCACTTCGGTGGATTCATGTGGAGCCTGTTCTCAGCTAACGTTTCAGGACACCACCTGCTAAGCCCCCTACTGACAACATAGCCACAAGTTCGTGGAGCCGTGTGAATCCTCCACAGAGGTCGCCGTCTACACCCTCCATCGACGCCCCCTCAGAACACACTGATCCATATCACTTGGCCCGAACGCACCAAGGACATAGACTGGATTGGAAATTGAAATTGAGGTCATCATGACAGCAGGGCATGCAAGGCCCAGAACCTGAGACCTTTTTTTTATAATCATTGATGGAGATGATGAGGATTAATGTTGATGATGCTATGGAGTTCCTTATTGGTCTGAGACTACATAACAGGGTGTTACGCTTATACTTCCTTTCATAATGATATCTTGGCATCAACCAGCCCCAATGATAGCGACATATGCTTGTTGGTCAGAACTAGATCAACACTCTCAGATTCGATCATGAATGGATGAAGCTCGACTGTGTGGCTTCAGTCTTCTCTTTGAGCCCATCGCTCAGTCAGGGTGGAGCAGATCCAGGACCCCTACCCTCGCCTTTCTTATAGAGTTTGAACAAGTCACTAATCGGATATGCTACCACGGCGCAACGTCGGCTTGGTGTTACTGTACAGTTCTTTATAGTACAGTAGCGGCACGAAGAAGTTGAGTAAAATAGTTCTGTAAAGTGCATGCAGCACACTACATTGCATTATTGTGCCCTCATACAACACAAAAGTAATACACCTCAATACGAAAAATATACAGAAGCACAATACAATACAGTTACAATACAGCAACAAAACGCACCCAACAACAGCATCGACCACTGCAATACAGAAAATAGAACAGAGCACAACCAATACATCGAGCAAACGCAACCCCAACACAGTGTCAACCACAACCACAATTCGGATCCCATAACAAAGCCTAGCTAGCTCACTTCCAACTCAGATCCGCTTCCCTTTAGCTAGGTTGAATTGCGTAAATCCACTGTCCAGTAGAGGGCCAAGGCACTGGTACCTCCCACGCGATCGGCGTTGCAGCCTGCTTGTTCAGGGTCAGGCTGATGGTCTGCTGGTCAGACTCCCGGAAACGCTGACTTTTGTCAACTTTGGTCAATAGCTAGCCACTCCGTCAGCGTTGGCCACCAAAGCATAACCAGAGCTTTATGTTTGGATAAAGAAAAACAAACGAGAGAGATAGAGAGAGAGAGAGAGCGAGAGAGAGAGAGAGAGAGAGAGAAGAGAGAGAGAGAGAGAGAGAGAGAGGTGGGGGGTAAACTAAAACTGAACAACTTTACTATGTAAGGATTTTTTTTTCAAAGATTAGGACAGTCTATTCTTCCATCTGTTTTGTGATACACATACAAAGTAAACGAAATCAGAGAGTTTAGAGAAAAGGTTCAGAGGTTTTTTTTGTTTTGAACTTTAAATGTGTGTGTTTGTGTGTTGTGTGTGTGTTTGTTGTGGTGTTGTGTGTGTGTGTGTGTGTGGTGTGTGAGTGTGTTGTCGTGTGTGAGTGTGTGTGTGAGTGTGTGTGTGTGTGTGTGTGGTGTGAGCCGCCACTAGTCATGAAACATCTTTGTGCAGACGGGTCTGGGAATTTAACCGCCCCAGACGCTGATATAATTTAAAATAAAATGGATGGCCTCCACGGGAGAATAAGCATAACTCTGCATGGAATTTATGTACATAATACATGACAATTCAAGTGTTTGACAAGGTTGTTTCCCCTCTTCTTGTTTTTTTAAGGGGTGGGAGGGTGGGGGTGTATAAACCCTTGTAAATACTCCCTCCACCTCTGTTGTGTTAAAGGGGCACGCCTGACGTAATGAGTTTTTTGCAAGAAACACGTCAGAATCATGCAGAAACACCCTTTACAAGATCGCAACACTCACTTTGCTCTGGTTTTCCCAGAATCAAGCCGTCACAAAAGGCGATTCCTCCTTTGGCGGAGGTGCTGGTAGTCAAATTCTTTCACCAATAGAGAGTCGTTTGCGTCTCTTTTTTGAAATGGTCGCCTGTGGTTTAGACCAATCGTTTGCACAACTTTTTGATAATACAAGCCTTTTATTTTTTTATTTTAATGTTATACAGTTTATCTAGGAGTTTCGCTCACACACACAAGAATAGCTCCTCTTTTTTTTTACTGCACTACAAAAAAAGAAAACGCTTTCATGAGTGACCTCCACCCACCCATCCAAATGGCTACTTCTCGTCCGGCATCTCCGCCAAGGAAAATCGCCGTTTTGACGGTTTAATTTCTAAGAAACCAGAGGCAGTGGAGTGTTCCTATCCTTGAACGGCTGTCTTTCTGGTGATCTCGAAGTGTTTTTCTTGCAAAACTCATCCGTGTCGAGTCACCTTTAAGAATAAAGAATGTGTTATCATTTGCATAACATTAACACTAACACAGGGGTGTTGAAATCTTTTTCATGTCCGGCAGTTCATAAAACAAAAGAAAAAAAAAGACAAAAAAAAAAAAACAAATTGGACTAGCTCCTATAAAAAATGAACTAGTCCCAAAAACTTTGACCAGCCCTCCTGATGCTCACAAGGAAACTTTAACACATTTCTGTTTCATTAGATTCCACTCGAAATAAAAAACAAACAAAAAAAACAAGCATATTCAAATAAAATCTTCAATCTCTCTCTCCCTCCCTGAAAAACAAACAACGTTTAAATCAAAATACTCACCTAGCTGTTATGTTTATCATTCTTTTTTATGTATCACTGGACATAGGAAGAAACAGAGAGAGAAAGAGGAGAGAGAGAGTAGAGAGGAGAGAGATAGAGAGAGAGCGAGAGAGAGAGAGAGAGACAGACAGAGAGAAAGGAGAGAGAGAGAGGAGAATAGAAAAAGATGGAGAGAAACAGAGACAGAAAGATAAAGAGAAGAGACAGGAACCAATTTGACAATTTGACATTGACAGTTTTATGTCATCACCATAAAAGGTCTCATGACAAGGGGGTAAACAAAAATATGTCAACTTAATAACAAATCAGCATCAGAAAACATGAAACATGAATTGTAGAATGAAAAATTGAAAAAATGAAAAATGAAATGTCATAGATCCTTCGTCTTATAAAATCATGTAAACAACATCCCTTTCTTATCTTCCCTTACCTTCTCCCTCTATCTCTCCCTCCCCCCCTTCACACAACACATGCATCACACACACACACACCACCCCACACACACACACACACACACAAACAAACAACGACACACACACATATACGCACTTCTCACTCACTTTTGTTCACAAAAATAGGTTTAGAAACTCATATAGGATTCATGCATCAAGAAAATAACTCGACCTCCAACTACAATTTTATACCAAGTATGTTCTCCTTTCTTCCTCTATCCCATCTCTCTCTCTCTTTCTTATAACCATAACGTCAAAATAATCCTGAGTTGCCAACATAAAGCAATCATCATTGCTGGCATGCTTTGCCTATCTCAGCTTCGCAATAAACTTTGCAACAGATTTGATAACCAGGTCATCCTCTGATGTAAGAGCAGACAATGTCATTACTCCCGCAATATGGAAAAAACATTGAAAGAATATACATTTCTTAGAAACTGGTCCATATGCTTTACATTGAAATAAAAAATGTGATTCGTTCTCAGTACTTTGCTCACACATAGGGCATTGTGATTCTGTGGACGCCTCAGGATGGAAACCACCTTTTTTATTATCATTAAAACCCAGAGTCCTTAACCAGAATCTTGCGTAATTAGTCTATCCATTTGTTAGTAATGACGTTCGATATTTTTTCCTTGAAACACTTTTTAAACGAGAAAACCAACTATATTTATCCTTGCTTTCCATGTCAGAATGCCAATTTTGTCTGATGAACAAATGATTCTGTCTTTAAATTCTAAACATGAATTGTTTATCAGTACCTACTTCCTAGAACATCCACACAAATCCCAACCATGGTTTTTTTTTTTTTTTTTTTTTTTTTTTTTTTCTACAATCCCTTCTTTACTTGATAAGCCCAGTTTTCCATTGTGTTGGGGGACATAATCGAGTTTGTTTTACCATCCTTTCTAAGCTTGCCAACAAAAAGAAGAGACTTTGGAAGTTATCAAGATTTTCAACCAGTATCTTATGCATTCATAAAAAATCTAATGTATAAGGGCTATCTGCCCGTTTTCCCCATAAAGAAACAGTGTTAGATGAGTGCAAGGTACTGTAAAAAATCGTTCATGCATAAGTATGTACTTTTTTCATTTTGTGTATTAGTATGTAACCCCATATTTCAGACGCATATGTCAGTAGTGGCTCTATTTGGGCATCAAACCTTTTCCGAAAAATAAACGATTGTAATAGTATTCAATTTTCGCCGCATTTTTTCGAAAGATTTATGACTCTTTTTTCCTTCTTACATGACTACTCCCATGCATAGTCATACTAATCTTAGTTTTGAAAATATCACACCTAAATACTTGTAAGAATTGTAATTTTGACTCAGTATTCGCCATAAACCACATTTTTTCATTGATGATATATGACCACCCATTCTTAAAAACCATAATGTTT
>CM065713.1:10456845-10509392 GCA_017654935.2 Phymorhynchus buccinoides
TTTAGGATTAACCTTGGTCTGTCTCACTGTAGCTGTTGTTTAAACTTGGCTAGGCGAATTGGTGCCGAAAATAACTTTGGTGAAGGGAGTTAATTACAAAGAGAGTTACCTTTCTTTACTCTAATATTACCTTAATTACAAGGCTTACTACTATTACCTTCGTCACTGTGAATGAAGTTGAAATGAACATCAAGCTGATTGCTCTGTCTTGGCCCACTGTTTCGCTTTGCCTTTGAAATGTATGTGAAATGTGTTTGAGCTCCTCTCTCTCTCCTCTCTTCTCTCCCTCCGTGTGCGCGTACGCGTGCGTCTTGTGTTTGGGTGTGCCAGAGGACGGGTATTAACTGTCGTGCATACTTCACATGTGTGTGTGTGTTGATTTATGATGTTTGTATTTAAAAACATTGAATGAGGAATAGTTATCTTGCTGAATTTGTGTCCACTTTTGTCATTGTTCACCGGGCGAGAGAGAGAGAGAGCGAGAGAGGAGGAGAGAGGGAGAGAGATGAGAGGATGTAGAGAACGAGAACTGTGAGACAGGAGAGAGAGCGATAACAGGACATAGAGGAGGACAGACAGAGCGAGACAGAGACCAGAGAGAGATAGAGAGAGAGAGGGTGGAGGAGAGAGGAGAGAGAGAGAGTAAACTGTCAAAGTAAGGAAATTTTCCATTGCTAAGCCAGTACGATTAGAATCATCATTATAGCTAAAAAAAGCCAGTGGTACCGTCCGTCGGTGGCCTGTGTGTGTGGTGTCCTGTCTGTCTTGTGTGTGCCTGAAACACCAAACGGGCTTTATAACTCCGCCGTTTTTTTGACCGAATCGCTTCCAATTTGCTGTTTGTGAGCCCTAACGGGGCGATTGGACAACGGCAACACGAGGCGGGCGTGTTCATTTGCGCGGTTCGGTCAAATGCGGCGAAACGCGCATCCGCCGGCCTCTCGGCGCCCGTCGGTGTTTCTGGGCCGATTGCCTTCGCATTTGGCAGGAAGATGACTGGGGACGGTGACTATCCGTGTACCAAACCGGAAGCGAATCGATTTAGAAATGCCGGAGATACGGGCGCCGACAGGCCGCTTAACGTTTTCACAAACCGTGGCGTAACCAGACCCGACATTGACTCGAGATTTGGAACATGCGTGACCAGGGATAGTGACTATCGTCGTGCAAAATTCAACACCATCCGTTAATAAACACGCGCTATCAACCCTAGTTTACATTTGTGCGGTCCCAAAAACAAAAGCTAATTTCAATCAACACTTTCTTCACACACCCCTCGCTGCTGCAGCGGACCAGTCACCAACCAGTCAACAACACAAATGAAGAGCGGAGATCACTTTACCGTGGTACTAGCATCGCGCTATGTTCACGGCTAGGCCCAGGGACAGCGGGAGTGGAGCTGAGAGAGAGAGAGAGAGAGAGAGAGAGGGAGAGAGAGAGAGAGAGAGAGAGAGAAGAGAGGGAGAGAGAGAGAGAGAGAGGAGACAGAGAGAGTGAGAGAGAGCTCATTGACGTCGTGTGCCTGTGTGCGTATGGTTTGGTTACGAATGTAGGGGGATGGGGTGGGGGTGGTAGTACTGCACGTCTAAGCAGAACAGATTCTCAGGCGATCAAAAAACACGTGTTCACGTGTTGGGCAGCAGCAAAGTCTGTTCATATTTGCCCCCAGAAACATAACGAAAAACACTGTGTACCCCGCCATTCTACAATAAACACAACAGTCTGCGATGCCGTCTGTCATCAAGGGTACCACAGACATATACTGCCATTGCTGCCTTCCCAAGATGTGTGTGAAAAAGACAGGAGTTGAACACAGAGACTGTCTGTCTGTTGAAAGCCACAATAACAAACAAGTGTGTCGCTGAGTGGCAGATAAGTCCCCGAGCAAGTAAATGTGGGGAGGGGTAGTGTAGGTAGGAGTATAGCTGCCACGGGGTTAAAACTGCCATGGGGTTAAAACTGCCATTACAATTACAATATAAACGTACTTTCTTATATAGCATCTTGTGTTCTCAATTCCTTTTACTGCTAACATTTTGTGCATACACGTGGATACTTGAGAGAGAGAGAGAGAGAGAGAGAGAGAGAGAGAGAGAGAGAGAGAGAGAGAGAGAGAGAGAGAGGAGAGAGAGAAAGAGAGAGAGACAGAGAGAGAGGTTGCTAGATCATGCTTTCAGTGTAAAGATACAAGAAACATGTTTCACTTAATTCCAATATTCTTTTTTCATGAGTTCGATTCTAGAAGAATGCCTATGATTTTACAAAAGTTTTCCTTAGCATTCCTGTGTCATCTTTGACAAACTTGGAAAAAATAGAAGCTTTTTTATCAACCAAGTAATGGTACTATTTGATATTTTGTTTGCTCAATAAACCAGCATGTCACTGATATTGTCTTCAAATATCAATGATGTGCAGGTGTCATTATGTTGTGGTTATGAAATTTATGATTCTGAACAATATTTATTTAAAATCTGGTCGCTAGCTACACGATTCGTATGTACATAACTATAACATTAGTTTCATTATTAGATATATTAAAATTATCTGTTGATTTTGTAACGATTATTAATAGTTAATTTCGTTTTCTGATAATCTGTAGGGCAATTATGTATACAGCGTACGAACGTTTTTAAAACTTCTACACACATTGCCTCTGTTTTGTAAGTTAGGTCCGTCCCTACCACCCCCTCCCCATCGCCCCTGCTGGCTAGAAATCCTGCCCCCCCCCCCCCCCGCCCCGCCCCCCCCCGCCCCCCCCGCCCCCCTCCCCCCTGGCTTGCAAACGTTCCTACGCCGCTGATACACAGATCGAGACACCTGCAGATGAATGCACATGCGAGCTGAGTATGCTCGTACAAATGAAACACATTGCGCACACACACTGGGACTCTCTGTCTCCCACTCTCTATCTCTCTGTGACAAACACAAAGCGTGCAGTGGCACACGTGCGCACGTACGGACGCACACACTGATATGCAGACACACACTTTCTACCGTAGAAGGCAAATAAATTGACTTACTCAGATCAGACACACATGCATACACACACACATGCGAGGATTTCAACCCATATACCACTAGTTTGACTCTCTCTCTCTCTCTCTCTCTCTCACACACACACACATATCAACTGAGAAAATGTGTAAAAACGCACACATAGAGAACGCACATTTTCTTTCTTCTACTATCAACAGTCTTGCCTTTCTTACTGCAGATTGAGTACTTCATCCTCTATCGTTTGCTATATTTAACACTAATTTTCATCCCTTAACATAATTAAATACATGCATTCAATAATAGTATAAGATAAAGGCAGAGAGTTTCTATAGGGAGAGGAGCAACTTACCAATTTCCCCTATTTGGGATGTGAGGGCAACAACCCTGATTATGTCCCTTTACTTGAGATGCGCATCTAGGGTGCCATTTGAGTGTCAGAAGACACGTTTTATTGAAGTTTTATGGAAGATATTAATTTGTATCTGATTGGTGATTATTTGGTTGTTAGACAGTGTCACTAGTGTCAATATATTTGTTGTTAATACAATTAACCGTTTTAACCGTCAAAAACGGTTTTATCTTTAACTTTGAATATCTCAAGAACTATTCAACCAATGTTCATGCAATTTGGTGCGTTATTTGTAAAATCTGATTGTAGAGTGATAGTACTTTTTTTAAAATCACAGTTAGTGTTGTAATAACCGTTTGTAACGGTCAAAACCGTCCAAAACATCAAACACACCAGTTTTATCTGGCAGAATGTAAACCCTGAACTGAATCAATAATCTTGACAAAAGAGCTGCTGATGTACACCTAAGTGCATCCTGATATACACCCAAACAACGGTTTTAACGGTCAAAACAGTATTTTCTTGTCACTGAATATCTTAAGCTCTATATCAGTTCTTTCAAAGGCGGTTTGCTAAATCTGACAGTTTATAACTTATAGAAGGTATTAAAGGGGCACCCTGACGGATGAGGTTTTATTGGCAAGAAACACGTCGAGGTCTCCAGGAAAACATCCTCTGTTACAGAGATCGCAACACTCACTTTGCTCTGGTTTCCTATAGAAATCAAACCGTCAAATCGGCGATTAATCCTTGGCGGAGGTGCTGTAGGGCCTAAGTCCAATTCTTTCAGTGAAAGAAAAGGCATGTGTTTAGACTTAATCGTTTCTACGAAATTTTCACAATACAAGCATTTTTATTATTTTTTGTGTACATTTTATAGTTTAAATCACAACAATCGAAATAGCTCCGGTTTTTGTTTTTTTACTGCACTACAAAAAAAGAAAAAGTTTCAACCACAATGAGTGGCCTCCACCTACCCTATTTAAAATGACTTCTCTCTCCAGCATCTCCGCCAAGGAGGAATCGCCGTTTTGACTGGTTTGATTTATAGGAAACCAGAGCAAAGTGAGTGTTCTGATCATTGTCTTTCTCGACGTGTTTCTTGCAAAACCTCATGCGTCAGGGTCCACCTTTAATGTGTTCTGTGGTCAACGGTTCAAAACGTTCATAATTTATAGAAGTCTTTTACATGCATTTCTTGTTGTAGACGAGTTTTGCAGTTGTTGGGGTCAATTAATACTCTCTGTGTGCATGTGTGCGTGCGTGTGTGCTCATGTCCAGTGAGAAACGGAGTAGGCAAAACGTGACATAACAGTATCTCATCTGCTGACGTCAATGTCTGTCATGACAGTTCCACTAATGGCATGCCATATAAAGGTACCCCATGGTTTTTTAATCCCAGATGATCAGCGCATGATGTTAAAGATATGGAACTGATAATGGAACTACAAATCCGTTCTAGATAGCCCAATGATGACACCCATGACGTTAGTTCACTGACATGACAAGCCATATAGACGACCTCCATGTAACAAGATTGTGTAAGTGTTTGAGTCTACATTACTGATCTGATTATAAACAAGAACTGTTAGAAAGGTCTCCTGTCCCGACAGTGCCAGCTTAGTCCCTTTACTAACCGGGATGTATAATGATGCAGTCCTAGACGCACTTTGTTTATAGCACAAAGCAGTAAAGGATCCACTACACAAGATTGTTATACCATTTGCCAAGCGCCATAAGACCCAAACACATTCCTGACCATAGTCACATATTAATTACACAGACGCTTTGAAACAGCACAAGGCTCAACTCATATCTGTCCACCCGCCTGAACCATTAGAACCGTTGGCACACAGACTGATATATTATTGCATTACACAGAAGCGTTGTCAGGCATATATTTCACGCACTCATACACACACGCGCGCACACACACACACACACGTGAATGCATGTATATGCACTCGTTGCTTAATAAACACACAGATGATCTTTCAATAATTATGTTGCGAATGATTTTTATTGTTATATCATCTTTTTTTCTTAAAACCTTGGGGCCTCCGTGAACCTCTTTTCCATACTTACTTTTTAATTTTTCACTAAAAACATTGACACTCGAAAAAATAATACACACTGAATGGGGCAAAACGTTTATAGTATTTAAGAAAAACAAAAACAAAAATCAACAATAGAAATGATGATATACGTTTTCATATGAAATGCTAAAGAAACCATTTTATGGTGAAACAGGTCAAATGAAAAAATTGTGATAAACATATTCTTGTAACTATATTTTTATACTATCACAGTATTTCTTTTGTCGGAAGGATTTGAAATATGAATTATGTAGGCAACCTTTTTGAAAGGCAGTTTAAAAAATATCTGATGCCTAAGTGGTATTAATTCAACACGACATTTAGAAATAAAACAGCATAGAATGTTAAACAACACAGGGCTTAATCTACAATATACAATTTACACGAAAATAGTGTTTTACGTCCTCTTGATCTGAATCAGACACATATGGGACATTTGTAAATACAAATATGGTGGGAACGATACTGGAGGCAATGCCCGGAGGCAGTACGAAACCAGCAAAGTCCCAATGTTTTTATCAATACAGATAGGTGTAGCGGTAACCACGCCCCGGGTAAACCTCATCGGCTATGGCACCGCCACAAGTGTATAATAATGATAAAATATTGATAAAATGTTACAACGAAATCAAACTGTGCATAAACCTTTCTGAAGAAGATAAACCCACGTAAAGTAAGCTTGAATTGTTTATAATATTCTTTATTTTTACAGAAAACAATTACAAATAGTAACGATTTTTAATGCTTTTCTAAAATAAAATTTCTTACAATTTATTTTGATGAAACATTGTAGTTCTTTGTGACTTAAACACTAAGAAGATAGGTAACTAAAAGCATTGATTATTATTAAAACAAATTGTGAAAACAAACATGAACGACAGGATTCGTGACAGTTTTCATTTAATTTGAAACTAACTTTTGTTGTTGTTGCTAGGACCAAGTGAAAATATTGTAAAAGCAACTTGAAATCAATTAGAAATGGTAGCTATTATTTACCCTTAAAACAAACAGAAAAACAAAACAAACTAAATGACAATCCTGTGATTTGGCCTTGAGATAGTTTGAAATTATAGAAAATAAAGAATCTGTTCATAACAAGGAATGAAATATTTATTTGATTTTCAGAACTGAGGTGAATATCAAGACATTTTCGAACAAAATTTAACATGAAAGTTATGTATTTTTTAAATTTGAAACCAGGCCTAAATTTACAATTATAACTTTCAGCAGACATTTTTTTTTAAAGTCGAGTAATTTAGAATGAAACTTTTGACAAAGTCTAAACATTTCTGCAAGAGCATACGGAAATAAAAGAAAATTAAATGAATAAACTTTTCTGTATTAAAGATGAACGCCATTCCCTTTTTTCCACAAATCAACATGAAGTGACAGCTGTGTCTCTTTCTGATGATGCAGTCCCGTCCTCTTTTGATGAAGCCATCTGAAATGACTCACACAAACGCGCACAAGCACACATGCCACACACACACCAAATAACATCTGTATTACTCTGTAAACATTCGATATAGACTTAAAAAACTATGTAGTATTTAATCATATAAAAATAATGTCATTATTGCAAGCTCCTTCGTGTTTGAAGGTGCGCGCGCGCGCGCGTGTGTGTGTGAGAGAGAGAGAAAGAGAGAGAGAGAGAGAGAGAGAGAGAGAGAGAGAGAGAGAGAGAGAGAGAGAGAGAGAGAGAGAGAGATGAGAGAGAGAGAGTTCATTGCGATAGGGAATGCATTGTGGTATGGGAAACACACACATGCACGCATACACGCACGCACGCACATGCACACACACACACAAACACTTGCGTGCACAACCACACATGAAAATACTAACGCAGGAGCGAACGACCAAAATTTAGCAACCTTGGAGATTAGACACCCCCTTATGTTTACGACTTTCGATATTAAAGTAAGATTGTTTCAGTTCGCCTTGGCGAATTCTTATCTATCACTCAACAAAAGTTAAGTAAGACTTTTTCACAAACGCACAAAAGAAAGATGGCTTAACCAAATGATCATAAATTTTTCAGTGAAGTAATTCAATAACGTGTATACTCAAATCTCAAATGTCATCGTATTCGCGTTTTTACTTTAGATACAGTGGGTGAACAAACAACGCCACCCCCAAATTTGAAAGTCACAAAAGTATGGTACTCAAAACGGGTCACAATTGGGTGTGTCCACAGTTTTTGGCAAGGCAAACAATGTACATGATGTCTCATGAACCCCCTAAGATGTGAAGGAAGCCTGGAAGAACTGCGCCCTGCATGACTACAGTGCATTGCGGTTTGGGTGGACAACGCGATTTTGACTAATTCATTTTGAGAAGCTGCGATTTGTGATTGTTAACTTAGGGGGTAACGTTACTTGTTGAGCTAATGCTTCAAACCTAATAATGAAAATGCAATGAAATTTTAGTATTTTGTGCACAAATAACTGACTTAAATGTGTATAATAAATAAAATGATTTGGATCAGCCATGTTGGTTTTGCGGTCTTGTGAAGAACAGTTACTAAACTTTTGTTGATCTCTGTATGCGTATCATAATTAGACACGAACATGGGCACATAGTGTAACCAAATGTGTTGTGTTTCACATGCACCTATATTTTCTTCTGTAGACATCTCAAGGCATGTGTACTGAGCAATGAAATATAAGGACCATTTTATAAAACATGATCATGGACTTTTAAAATGCATTCAAAACACAGTTTACTGGAGGTATGCGATGAAAACGGTCCTCGTCACATTCAATGTTAATGCATAAACAATGTTACAGCATTCACTAACACACCAATTGTCCTCAATAAACAGTATGCTGAATGCATTTCAAAAGTCTATGATTTTATTCTGCTAAACGGTCCCTATATTTTATTGCTCAGTACACAAGCCTCGGGATGTCTACAGAAGAAAACATAAGTTCATGTGCAACACAAAACATCTGGTCACCCGTTAATGCTAATTTTCTATACCATGGGTGCAACTTGAAAGGCAGGGGTCCAGGGACCCATGGCCCTGGCAGGGTACAGGGGCAGAGCCCCGTTGGACGATTCAGGAGGGGGGGGGGGGGGCAACTTAAGAGAGAGATATAACGAGACAGACAGACAGTTAAAATGATAGACAGAGACAGTTTGAGTCTGATAAGCCTTGTAAAATTATTACATTGCCTTTGTAATCTTCCAAGATAGAACTAGACTAAGTTCAAAACGCCCCAAATCGCTTGTGGTCATTTTTTTTCTTTTTGATGAATTGTTTCAGTTTCTTGGAAAATTTAAAATACTGAAATCAGTGTAAAAAATGAAAGAGTAGCACCCATGTACGCATACAGAGATCAACAATAGTTTTGTACCTCTTCTTTACAATGTTTTATGCGCTAGTGAAAAAGTGGTACTTAACATTTGTTGAGTAGTATATATAAGAGTTGTCAGTAAATGTTTATTTAGTGAATATTACCACTGTAAGTTCTTCCTGACTGGGTCCATTTTCCCTTCCTTTGAACTGGCATTGGTACGCCATATCATGTGACGGTGCTGGTCTTTTTAAAGCCACCTCAGGCGATGGACTGGCCACAGCAGGAAAACAGCATTCTATGCAGGTCTGTCTCTGACCACTGCACATTTAAAAATGTTCATGACATGAAAGAGAAAGAGAGAATCAAAGTCAAAAGGGTTTAATGTTTAGGCCTCTGGCCCATGACAATTGTGACAAATAAACATTTCAAAGAAACACATCGTGCAATTTCTAACTTTCAGAAAGACTGATTTCCAACTACAAGACTTGTTTAAGTACATAGATACTTTTGTAATTACTTGTTTTCGTGAGCTAAGTGTATCTCATTTTCTTACATTGTTACAAAACGGACAAGATTTTATCAACTATGTATGTGTGGATTATATTGTAAAAACTATCTTCGGTAAAGGTAAAGATGTGCCCCCCCCCCCCCCCCTGCATTTCTCGGTTAATTGCAATTTTCCGTTTTTGCCTTTCTTAACAAACATAAAGCTGCATTTTATTAACCTTTTTGGAATACTAACCCTATCCCTAACCCTACCCCCCACCCCTATAAGACGGGAAAACGCAATGAACCACGACTGTTAGCGAAAAACTTAAGCAAAGCAATATTCTTGATGTCATATAAATAATATTCTACAGCATATTGAACTGTCATGGAACACCCGAAGTTTTAGTTTTCTGAAGCAAGTGGCTGTATGATGTAGGAAAGAACATCATGAATGAGAGAGAATGAGAGAGAGAGAGAGAGAGAGAGAGAGAGAGAGAGAGAGAGAGAGAGAGAGAGAGAGAGAGAGAGAGAGAGAGAGAGAGAGAGAGAGACAGACAGACAGACAGACAGGGGGGACAGAAAGAGAGCATCAGTCATCATCCCCAATAGTAAATAGTTTTTTATTTCTTCTTCCTTGAACCTAATACCCCTTCATCCACTAGAAGATTATGATGTATTGTTTTGTATTTGACCTACCATTTGTAAGGGTGTCAGTAACTACATAGTCAGTGGGTATATCAATTGTAATTTTGTTGCAAAGAACGATTCCTCTTCATTCAAATCGTCTGTTAAGCAAACAATAAATCATTTAATAATTTTAAAAAAAGTGCAGGAACAACTATCTTACTATGGTGACTTACTTTTAACATGTATTATAAAATGCACTATTATAAGTTTTTAGGCATTCAGATCTAAACCGCACGCCTTCAGTTAGACGAATTATAGTAAGCGTATGTCTTGTGATTGTCATCGTTTTCCAAACAGCATCACCTGCGGTACCTGGACTGTTAAACTGGGGGTCCTCCGCGTAGACTGAACATTAATGTGTAGTCACAGCGCATGGCTTCCACGTCCAAACCAAGTTAATCACCTGTCGCACGTTTGCACCCATGTTCCCCATCTGTTTGAATCAAAAGATTTACCTCTTTGGTTACAGGCCTATTATTCAGTAAAACGGACACATTGAGGTAAAGGCTGGGGAAACGCGTGCGTGCGCGCGCGTGCGTGCGCGCGCGTGCGTGCTCGTGCGTGTGTAAGTGGAAAATCATTTTTTTAGGTGGTTTTTTTATCGGCAGGGGTCCACGTCTACATCTTGGCAGAGAGAGAGAGAGAGAGAGAGAGAGAGAGAGAGAGTGTGGGGGGGGGGGGGGGGAAGAGAGACAATGACAATGATTTATTCATTTAGGCCTTTGCCCCTCAGGGAGGGGGTACATAATAAACAAAACTACACCTGATTATAATAAACAAATTAATGTATCTCATGATATCATAACTGATTGTAAACGTAAATCTTTGTATAGATAAATCGACAGATTTCTTACAATTTTCTTATTCGTAGAAGCTAAGAGTAAACTAAAACGAAAATGGTTTGGATGTTTGTAGAACTTTTGCATAATGTACCGTTTACTTAAATCATACTAGGCAGGACAACATAGCACAAGAGAGAGAGAGAGAGAGAGAGAGAGAGAGAGAGAGAGAGAGAGAGAGAGAGAGAGAGAGAGAGAGAGAGAGAGAGAGAGAGAGAGAGAGAGAGGAGGCATAATAAAAAAAACAGTTATTCTCAAACTCATGGGGCGAAAATCTGATTGTATTAGGTTGATTCATATTGTTATTGTTCATAATTGTTTAAGTGCTCATTTCGAAAAATCAATACAGTAGAATAATTCAACAAATGTCAGGGCTCCCAATCGTCCCGCAAAACAAGGGGTCCCAGGGACTCCTTCACTTACAGTATAGAGGGTCCTAGAGGCAGGATAGAGGATTCCAGTGGCATTGCGAATGCTTAAAATATTTTTTCTAGTGCATCCCTGGGACCCCATGCACATTCTTTTAGAGGGTCCTTTAGAATTTTAGTACTTCATAGACCCCCAAATGGGGGTCCCTGGGAGCCCTGAAATATGTTACGATTCATAGACAGAAAAAAAATAAGACCAGCTGGGCAGATCTATGTCCTATACACAAATCAATGGGCTTTATTGTGATTTCTGACCTGAGGTTTTTTTCAAAATTTATCTTTTAGTTTTATACTATTTTTCTTCTTATTCATTTATTTATTTATTGTGCTCTGCCCACAGTTCTTCCGTTCATGACCAGAATTGTTTTTTTGCCAACGTAGAAACTGATGCGGAAGAACTGACGCAAATTCTCCTCGATTTGATCTAGATCTAAAATCACATCGATTTTGATGCTCAAACGCACATTTCAGGATCAGGATCAAGATCAATACATCGCACGTGCCAATACCAAAGAGTGAAAGACACTGAAAAGGGTTCCCTTTTGTCGCGACCGAACTAGGAGTGCGCATGTACCTATAGATAACAGAGAAAGGAAAGACCTAACTCTTGCACTGGGCTAAGTAAGACCATTAACTCTCCCAGTTCAGCCGGGAAGGAACAGGCCCCACTTACAGCAACACGCAGGGGAGGGGTGAGGAGGAGGAGGAGGAGGGGGGAGGAGGAGGGGGAGAAGGTGAAATCTAATTTTTGTGGTAATTTGCACAGGCTCAGAAGGAGATCTGATCAGTGCTGATGTAAATGCGACGATAGAGCCTGCGTTGGCCGCACGAAGAAAGAGCTATGATACATTGATATGCCTATTGTTCGACTCTTGGACACGAAATCCATGCGAGTGGTTGATGACCTGTTCAAGCCTGTTGTTCGAGGATGTTTGTGGACCGGAATCCTTCATATTTGGTGGATTTGATCCTGGGACGCTTTGTATTTGCTGGAGTGAGAAACTTTTCTGCTGGTAGGCTAGTCACCCTCGGCTAGATCTAATCCTGTAGAAAAGGCTGAGACGTTGCTGCCTGCGAGTGCGACGTTCTTCCAGAGGAGGGAGGTTCAATTAGTTAAATTTTACAGTGCACAATTACAACTAAATGTTCCTTACATCTCAAACAAATAGATCTATATTTCGTGAAACAGGGAAAAGAACTGGGCCATGCATTTGAAAAAAATTCAGCTGCACTAAAAGCCTGTTTACAATCAAGTGTCAAGTTGAAGTGAGAAAGTCAGAAACGGTCGTGCACATGATAATGATGTGATAAATTATATATTTGCTAGCTAATTGCTAAAGATACACAAAAGAAAAACAATTAAACAGGGTTTACTCGCCTTTTTTTCTTGTGAAAACAAAAAAAGATATTTTCCTTCACAGTTTTCTTTATATTGTGCATTTGAGCATCCAATAGCTGCACAAATGTTTCCACCTCTTCTCCGGTTAACCGCCATTGATCATCTCTCCTCAGTAACGACAACTCTTTCAGCCCATTCTCACACCTCGTCAAGACGGTAGTCTGAGCTTATAGAGTCTGTGACTGCACTACATAGGTCATAAAGGCCTTTATCATGACTGCGATTAACTTTATTCATACTTATATGTGGCGGTACCATAGCCGATGAGGTTTAACCGAGGCGTGGTTACCGCTACACCTATCTATATTGTTAAAAACTCGGGACTTTACTGGTGTTGCACTGCCTCCGGGCATTGCAGCCAGTATTGTTCCCACCATCTTTGTATTTACAAATGTCCCATAGGCCCTATGTGTCTATGACCGAGAGGACGTAAAACATCATTTTCATCATGACTGCGATTAATTATTCAACAAAGCTAATTTGCTCAAATGTTTGGTAAGAAAGGCAGGTGTGAAAATGAGAGAGCTGTGAAATGTAAGAAAGGGGGCACATCTTTACCTTTACCGAAAAGCCTTTGCCCAGGAGACATCCCCATTATCTGGACTATGAGGACTTGAGGACAGTTGGCATTGGGTATTTCTAATTTAGTATTTGGTACTTTGTAGTCACAGAGGCGTCTGTGAAATTCGGGTTGCTCCAGCCTGGAGAGCGCATTGCACCCATTTAAAAAACAAAATTGTTTATTTGCAAGCGATTTTTGTGACTGATAAGGAAGGAAAGGGGGAGGGGGGGGGGGTATGTAAATTTTGACCAAATGACAACTTTTTCGTTGCCGCCACTGGCTTTAAGTGCACTAAGTGCACGGGACCTCGGTTTATCGTCTCATCCGAAAGAAAGACTCCACGTTCAGACCGTAAGGCCTAGTGCAGAGTGAGAGGAAAAATCCCTTAGTTATTAGGTACTTTATAGTCACAGAGGCGTCTCTGAAATTCGGGTTGCTCCCACATAGAGAGCGCGTCGCAGCCAGAGGCGCACCACCCTTTTTTTTTCTCATGCGGTTTTTGTGTGATTTGTACCTAGATTCGAACTCGGGTTTATTGGATATGAGGCGAACGCGTTACCTCTGTGCCACTCTACAAGCTATACGGGGGGTGGGTCCCAAAGACCAGAGAGGGGGGGGTGGTCCCAAAGATCAACTAATCTCCGTGGTTGCAGCACGAAGAGCCAGCCCCAATGCGTCCTAATTTGCGAATGCGTCCTAATTTGCGAATCAGTCCCTTTACAAAATCAAAATAAATGAAAAAAAGTCCTTTTACAAAAGACTAAACTGTACCACGATTTTCCATTACCGCATACCGACCCACGCACCGTGCATCGGCCCCTTTTAACCCTTTCACCGCCAGCCATATTTCAGCCAAAATTTACCATTAAATTTTACCTGGGTAGAGAACAAAATCCATCTGCAGTATTGGGGATTCTTCTGTGACATATATAAAATAAGGTCTATCCTTACTTCCCAAAACTAAGACAATAGGGTCTTTGGATAATAGACCCCAGTTTGATGCCTTTTAGTGACATAGGTGTTAAATCACTGTGGTGCTAAAATGTGACTTTGGCGGTGAAAGGGTTAAAGCCGTGACCTGAGAAAACGGCCCTACTTTTCATTTTGTAGGGCCGTTTTTGTAGGACAAGGGCCGTTTTCTCCGGTAACCTTTAACCCGAGCTAACAATAATGGGGCATTGCTAAAACTTAACCCTCACCCCCCCCCCCCCCCTCCCTCTATCTCTCTACCTCTGCGTAATAAAGTTTTTAAGTGTCTCTCTTTCCTTCTCCCAGGGACGCATGCATGCACCGCCCCTCGATCGACACACATAGTGCATAGGCCTACTTTGAATCCTAACACCACAAAACATTAGTTTGACTGAAACAGTTCACATGTGGCTCCCCCCCCCACCTGCGTGCGCATCCAACGGAAGTGTCGCCATCTTAGTCAGATTTGTGTGTAAACAGCATCGATCTGGCATTTTTCAAACAAAGTTACTGACTAAGATGGCGGTCTCCCATAATATGGCACGCTCCTTGTGGCCGGATATGACGACACGTGGGTGCCAGCCGTTGGTACCAACAACAAAAATTAGTTACAGAAACGACGGCCTTCTCTATCCCCTTTTAAACACAACCAAACAAAACACCACTAAGTTATTTGATTTCAATAAAGATTTCATTCTCGAAGTACTTGACCCACATTAATCTGTTTGCTCTTTTGTGTACGTGTGACATGAGGTAGGCAGTGTTTTTTCCAGTTGTCCAATTCGTAGCGCAGACGACACTTGTTTGTAGAGGTGGGGGAAAACCGGTTTGAACCGAAAAACCGGTGCTAAGCTTTCGCGGTTCGAAAAACCGGTTCGAGTTGCTGTGAACCGGTTTTTTTAACTGCAAACTGAAAGTATTTTTTCTTAGAATAACGCATTCTTTTATAAGAATAACACTGATTCTCAGCGCAGATTGGGTGTTTGTAAACCAAGAATAGCTGTTTCTAGTTTGTGGTGACTTTGAGTGTTGAGTTGAGTGTGTGTGTGTGTGTGTGTGTGTCATGAATCATAAGTTTTTTCATTGTGCGTATGTGTGTGTATGTGTGCGCGTGCGTGCGTGTGTGTGTGAATATTCTGACAAATAAATATGTGTTTGCATGGGTGAAACTAGTGATGCGAGTGCTGGTTTAAAAAAACCGGTTATATAAAACCGGTTCGAAGAGGGGAAACCGGTATAAAACCGGTTCGGATTTTTGAACCGGTTATCAACTCTACTTGTTTGGCTCTAAATATTAACTAGAATGTATTTCAAGGTAGATATCTTTTAAATTTAATTCAGGTAAGGGTGGTCACGATGGACCTAAAATTAGACCCTCATTGGTGAGGTTGACAAGGACGCGCGCGCGTGGATAAACTTGAACAGCACAGGCTAATAGCCGGCTTGTTATTTCCTTATTTTTAAGGGTAGATTGCATTTTGAGGTAGAAGCATGAAATTTGGTGTGAAGATACTTCTTGCCATGCTGATTTGAAAAAGCGGTAGAAGCAAAGGTTTGTGACCTTTGTTTGACCTTGGTGGGCGTGGCCATGTCACATTTTATTTGTTTTTTGGTCATATCTTTCACATCTTTAGAGTTATAATCGTCAAATTTGGCATGTGAATATACTGGCTTAATATCATTCAGAACACTGCGTAACATTTGCCTTCTTTACCTTGACCTTGACCTCGGCTATGTCAAATTGCTATATCAGCCATATTGCTCACATTTTTGCAGTTACAGGCTTCAATTTTGGTAGGCAGCTAAACAGGCTGATGGTTATGTGTGTTGCAAAGCAATGATGACCTTGATGTCCTTGACCTTGACTTTTGACCTTGTTTTTTGTTAGTGGAGGTTGTAGTAAAAAAAAAATCATTGATTTTGATTTGATTGATTTAATTTAAAGTCTGTTCACAACAATGGTGATATTAGACTTAAATAAATACATTAATTAAACAAAAACAAAACAGACATAAACAAATATTGAATTAAAATGAGGTGAAAAGAGTGTGTGAGTGTGTGTGTGTGTGTGTGTGTGTGTGTGTGTGTGTGTGTGTGTGTGTGTATGTGTGTTTGTGTGTGTATGTGTGTGTGTATTAATGTGTGTGTGTGTGTGTGTGTGCATGTGCGTGTGTGTGTGAGAGAGAGAGAGAGAGAGAGAGAGGAGAGAGAGAGAGAGAGAGAGAGAGAGAGAGAGAGAGAGAGAGAGAGAGAGAGAGAGAGAGAGAGAGAGAGAGTATGTCCGTGATGGGGGAAGGAAAAAAAAAAAAAAAGGATTTGGGGCAAAGAAAAGAACATTAATATTAACTAACGTATCAATTATAGTAATTTTGCAATTCCAGAGCTGGATATGACAGAAGCTATTTTGATCATTTCATGGCTGTAAACTACATCTTGTAAAGTTCCTATATTTGCTACTTGAATCCCAGACAAGGTGCATAGCGATGTTAAAAATGGACATTCGAAAAGAATGTGTTGAACTGATAGTGGGTGACCACAAGTGCATTCTACATCTTTAGAAAATTTGGTCTTCCATGAATTTAATCGAATTTTGTAAATCAGGCTAGACAAAGATCTTGAACATGACAATATTTCAGATTTTGAAGTAAGTTTCTCTTTATACATGTACATACAATTTTATAAAATAGAATTTATTTCATGTTTTTTTAAGTTTTAGTGAAGTGTCCGAAAGGTTTCTCCTAGCACCTTCTTTGGCTAATCTATCAGCTAGTTCATTCCCAAAGATACCACAATGTGATGGAATCCAGCAAAATTCTATATCAATTCCTTTGGACATAACAGAATGTATTAAGTATTTTATATCAAAAATTAGATCTCTTCTAACATTCGCATTCCAATTTTGTAAACTATAAAGAACAGATTTTGAGTCAACACAAAGTAAAATACTATAAATCGAAATATCAGTATCAGCAATCCAAGATAAGGCCATAAGAATTGCGTAAGTTCAGCAGTAAATATTGAAAAGCCTTTTCCTAGACAATATGATTTTTTAATTTTTAAATCGGGGATCACAAATCCAGCTCCAGTGTAAGATTCCAAACTGAACCATCTGTATACATTTTAAGATGATACGGATATACATTTTCTAGATGTTCTTTTGCTTCAACTGCTATCAGATTGATATTATCATCCTTTTTTAAGGCAGTATAATCTGTATCAAATTTTGCAGAAAAATGCTCCCACTGAGGTACAATAGGCATTACCGGTGTACTTGAAATTAATGTAATATCAATGTCACATTTCTTAAATAATTCATCTGTATAATTTCTAAATCATTGATCGTATACCTGCATAACCATATGTATTTGTGATCAGAATCACCCAAGGAATGCAAAGGAAGACGTTTTAAACATTGTTGACCTTGACCCTGACTATAATTGACCTTGGACATGATTCTTAGCTGTATGTTTAACAAATTCGCAGCTACAGCTATGAACTTTGATTGGATGATATATTGTTTTCAGATTATTTGACCTTGACTTTCTTGTTTCTTTGTCTGAGTTGTGGTATTAGTCTGAAAACCTAAGAAAGAAACAGAAAAGAACTATGGTAGTGGTAATACCACCTATCATTCAGAGGTGGTGGAGGGCCAAAATTAAAATAAAACAGTCCAATATCAAAAATGATATAAATCAAACCATGGAGTGGTCTTGTAACTGGCAAGCTTTTTCTTCAACACATGTAGTGAACACATGTAATGTAAAGTTATTCCATACAACCAGAGCATAAGACAAGTAGTGCATCTATGCTCTTATTATGTGTGCATAATCCACAGGTTGCATGTGTCAGGATTAACCTTGCCCCAAAAAGTAGTCCTTACTGCATCATGGTCATCTATGCACATATTACTACTGTCATGTTTATCTTCATTGGCATATCAAATTTGGTTAAACAGAGTGTTTCCCAAATTGCTAAACAGTGCGATGCAGGGATGATGACTGCAGCACACTTACAGCCACATGAGCACCCTGTGTTGCAGCCTCATTGTATCGGCCCAAGGCAGGAATGTTCTGATTGGCAAAGTGTTATCCAGACCAGTACTCGATGTTTGCCTTTCTTTTTATATCTCCAAAAAGAAAAAGGAAGATGTAAATCTGTTGTATTTCTATTTTATTTGATTAAACTTGCTCCATACAAATTATCTGGACTGCTGCTTGCAAAATGTTGAAGGAACAATATTGTTTGAATAGTTGTAGTCTATAAGGAATTGTTACTTTCTTTAAATGTTTGTTTCTTGTCTCAGCTTCAGTGGTGGAGGTGTTGTTGTTGTTGTTGGTAGAGGTGTGGTTCCATTGTCTGGATGCACCAAACAGTAAACTGTTCAAGTGTTTCTTGCGTTTAAGCAAAAATGTCTCCATTTTAACCTATGAGCTCAATATGCTCATGTAACAGATTGAAATAAGCAGAAATTCCACCATTTTACCTATGCGCTCAAGAAATGCTTGTGAAATATATATATATATATAGTTAAGAAATAAATCCTATAGACCAACGATCACCATCAGATGGTGAGCTGTGCAGGACAGATGAATCAAATAATACAGAAAAAGATAAAGATAATACAGAAAAAGATAACAGCCGCACAAGCCAAACTTCCCACTCCACACAACTCTGTAGGACTAAAAAGTTGTTGCATTTGAAATGCCGAATTGATGAAACTTTTCTGTATCTAATGTATGAATTTGTGAACTTAAGAAACAAATTATTAATAATAAAATGTGCTGATTTACTTTTTCTCCCAATGGGGGAGGGACAGTGCCTGATGCAAAGACAGCTGTTTCGACCTAAGAGAAGGTCTCATCAGTTTGCATGATCGGCCTGTAATTTGACTGTCCAGTGGATGCCAACCTGAGCAAAAAAGACATTCTACAAGAGAATGGTGTCTTCCTTGCACCAAATCGAAAATCCACAATAAAAGCAAATCAGCACAAAGTTAAACCAGAAAAAGTAAAAATCTTATGTAAAATGAACAAAATAATAATGTTCTGAAATTTTAATTAAAAAAAACCCTAATAGACCTGACTAAAGAGGGCAAACTACTGAGGTGATATCCAAATTAAGGATAAAAATAGTAGTATGCTATGGTGGAGGCAAAACGTTGGAAGCCATCCTAGGGATCTGCCAGCCAGTCAGTTCACAAATTCATACATTAGATGCAGAAAAGTTTCATCAATTCGGCATTTCAAATGCAACAACTTTTTAGTCCTACAGAGTTGTGTGGAGTGGGAAGTTTGGCTTGTGCGGCTGTTATCTTTTTTTGTATATATATATATATATATATATATAGTTTGCTTTGATAAAGCTTTTCTGTGTCCAATGTCTTTATTTGTGAACCTCAGAAACAAAACCAGTTAATGTTAACTTTGAGTAATGTTCGTGTTCCAAAAAAAAAAAATAATTAAAAATTAAAAAATTAAAAATTAAAAAGTTATATAAATTGTGCTGATTTATTTTTTCTCCCAATGGGGGAGGGACAGAGAGAGAGAGACAGAGACACAGAGAGGGAGATAGACAGACAGACAGACGGAGAGAGTGAGACAGATAGAGAGAGTGAGACAGTCAGAGAGACAGAGACAGGGAGAGAGACAGAGACAGGGAGAGAGACAGAGACAGGGAGAGAGACAGACAGAGAGAGACAGAGACAAAGCAAGAGAGAGAGACAGAGACAAAGCAAGAGAGAGAGAGACAGAGACTGAGACAGAGACAATGAGTAAACACCATTATAATGATGTATAATTATTGTAGTATTTTGACACTTCCTCCTTACCATAGATTGGATAGCTGTATGCTTTCTGCACTAGGCAAGAAGTGAAACTTAAACCCTGCGACTCGGACTGCCTCCATTTCACAGATCAATTATTGACTACATCGTCTTTAATAAAGTTAAATTATTCACTATCTATTAGTCATTGATAATAAAAATGATGACAGAATTATTTACCGCACTTTGTGACTGCCAATTCGTCATTTGTAAGGAGGCAATTAACGAAACAAAAACCATCGAAGAGAAAACCGCACACATTCGACGCCATTTTGCTTCGCAAGCTAGCATGCTCCCAACTAGGCTAGCAAGCGCTTTACACCAAGCGACGCGTACCGTACACAAAGCGGCCAAGCGCAAGGCGAGCGATCGCTCTACGGTACACGCTGCTCAGGCATGGATGTTACGTAGGCAGGAAATTCCAAATTTAACTAGGCCATATTAAGCCTTATATTATTGTACAAAAGCAAAGCATTCTACCCAAAAATGCAACCTAGGTGGATGATACCAGTGGATGATAAGTGGGACATGGCATTTTGAAAACAAGTCGCAGCGAAACCGAAGCGAAGCTACTGTTTGGAAAGTGTGGCAAACATGGGAACAATTTTTCGTGTTCTGTTTTTGGTTTTGATTCCAATATGTGAGTATAAAAACTTAGATAAATTTGCAGAAATCTTCGTTATTTTGCATACCTGTTGTCACCAAAAAGAGGACGGGCATGTGATGCATGTGTCTAAGCTTGAATAAGAATGGCCGTCCGTAACACGGCTACTGAACAGACAAGGAAGTGTTTCATTTGGAATTTCGTCTGCTTTTTTAGAGTCAGATTTTGAATTGCAGAGTGAAAACTGGAAGAGATTGATGGTCCAAACTCAGTTTAAACTTGATCTTGCTTTCATTGTAGTGTTTGGTGGGCTAAAATTTGCGAATTAACCTTTGAAATTTCAAAGTTTGAACAAAATGAGACTTCATTTTCGGGTTTGGGTGGGTTGCATAGCATAGCAATTTGGCACTATAGGCTTATGTGTTTTGCCCTCTGGATATCGTTTCAAGTGATATTAATATACTTTTTTACCAGTGAACTAATAGGCTTTTGTGTATTGATTTGAATCCTAATAAAGTTACTCTAAATTTGAGGAGTACATCGCGCTTTTATATTTTTGGTCAATATGATTTTTGAATAGGGGAAGACGGGGTAAAAAGCGCATGGGCGGGTAAGAAGCCCACCCCAATTATCTCATGAAATGAAGCAAATTTCAGTCTCATTTTGCCCATGAGACGAGCGTTAATGTCTAGCATTCGTCTCATGGGCAAATTTGACTGAAATTTTCTTTATTTCATGAAATAATTGGGGTGGGCTTCTTACCCGCCCATGCGCTTTTTACCCCGTCTTCCCCTACGACTAATTATGCTTTACGTCCTCCCGGCCGAAGCCATATGGGACTAAAACGTAGACTGAATACGTTCAGTGACGATGCATTAACAGTCTCATTTGAAAGGTTATTCCATGCAGTTGTAATTCTATTCGTTAATTTTTTTTGAGTGGAACGAGTATTATTTATTTTCTTTGTAAGTTTGAAATTATACCCTCGAGTTCTATCTTCTTCTGAAAGTGTTAATACGGTTTTAGTTAGAGTTGAGAACCGGTTCAAAATTCCGAACCGGTTTTAAACCGGTTTATCTTCTCCGAACCGGTTTTATTGAACCGGTTTTATCGAACCGGTTTTCTTAACAAGTACTCTAATCACTAGTCTTACCTATGCAAACACATTTTTGTCAGAATATTCACACACACGCACACATACACAATAAAGAAACTTATGACTTATGACACATACACACTCAACGTCAAAGTCAGAGCCATACAGTTTGTGATCACGAAGCCACGCCTGACTGGCTGTACGGTTTCGTCTCTGTGAATGAGTGCTGTTTGTGACGGACTGTGGTTGTGTATGATCGTCATTTGTGTATCACTGTATTCATTATGGATCCTACTTTATTTTGGTGTCTTTTTTGTGAAATGTTGCCTCAACATCTTCGAGTTGTTTGGACATGTTTCCTGCTAAACTTTGCTAGTGCTCTGCTGTCACAAGGTCAGTCGCCATTCTTTCGCGATTTCACGCACGTGCAACCTGCTTTGTTGTTCACCCACCGCCCCTCTGCCTTCCACTACAGGCGCCCGCCTGTTGGATTCTCTGTGTTTACACCACCCTCCTCTCTGACTTACACACGGGAACAACTTCTGTCAATCCCTCCTGCCCCTCTCAACTCTGCTGTTGCTGACGCCATCAGAGCTGCTGGTATTGGATGTCGCCTGCCTAGAACCCGTAAACATCGAGGAGGCCGTCGCAAGCAGAGAAAAATCACTGTGGTGTCTTGGACTGATAGGACACAAACGAGTGAGACGGGCAAGAAGGCGAGAGCTGTTAATGTCGAAAACTTAATTCAAGTGCCTGTTTTCCGTCCTTTCGAATGTGTGTCATCCCCCAACGTTTGTGTTGCTGTTTACAACGCTCAATCAGTAGGTCGCAAAGAAAAGCGTTCGGCCATAAACGAGTTCATTCTTTCAAACGATGTTGACATTTTCTGTGTAACAGAAACATGGCTCCGTGAAACTGGAGATGAAGCAAAGTGTCGCGATCTAGCCCCACCAGGATACACCACCTCCTCTCTTTTCCCCGTTCTACAACTACGTGTGGCGGTGGTCTGGCTTTTATTGTGTCGGACAAACTGAAACCGTACGTTAATCTCACATCCAATTTTCCATTCAGTCACCCTTCCTTTGAACTGTCACAACTGACTCTCTCTTGTCAAAAGTCCACCCTCAATATTTTCTGTCTGTACCGCCCCCCTCCTAGCAAAAGAAATAAATTGAATGACTATGTTTGTTGATCAACTTCCTGATCTTCTTGAATATGCCAACAGTCTGTCGGGTTCATTACTCATTATGGGTGACTTCAACGTTCATTTTGATGTTCCATCCTACGTGTTGACGTCTAAAGTCCTGGACATTATCAGTCTGTTCAGCCTCTCCCAGTCTGTGTCTGAACCGACTCACGTTCGTGGCCACATCGTCGACTGGGTGGTGTACAGAGAGGGGGATTGTCTGCTGCAGTCGACGACTGTGGAGCCCACTCTGTCGTCTGACCATTTTTGTGTCAGATGTGGGCTTCACCTCGCCAAGCCTCCCTCTGCCAGAGTCTTCAGGCAAGTACGGAGACTGGCTTCTCTGGACATCGAGGCCTTCAAGAACAACCTTCTGGCTGACCTGCCCCTACAACCATCCGCTGAGCACCTCTACAGGGTCTTACGAGCCGTGCTGGATCTACACGCCCCCGTGACACGCCGCTTGGTGTCGGACCGTCCCCCTTCTCCCTGGTACAACGCAGTGGGACCTGAGCTCCAGGACGCAAAGAGGGAGAGGAGGAGAGCTGAGGAGCAGTGGCGTGTCACCCACCTGATGGTTCATCGGGAGGTGTTCCAGGCTGCAAGGAATCATGTCACGTATCTTGTAGACAGTGCTAAGTCCGCCTTTTATTCTTCGAAAATCCTTGCGTGTACCACAGTCAAACAGCTATTCGCTGTTACAAACAACATACTAGGTAAAGTGAACAGTTCCCCACTCCCATTGAAGTTTAATGTAGAAGAACTCCCCCAGAAATTCTCAGATTATTTCAGAACAAAAATAGCATTAATTCGAGAAAAACTTGATTCTTCCATTTCCGCATCTTCACCAATTTCTGAAAAGATGTACTGTGGTCCTGTTCTTCAGCAGTTTAACCATGTAACTGAACAATTTATCAAAGAACTGTGTTTGAGCACTGCCCCCAAAACCTGTGAACTTGACCCCATCCCCTCCCCACTGCTCTGTGAATGTATTGATGTTTTGTTACCATATATTACCCATGTTGTTAATGACTCCCTGTTGTCTGGCTGCTTCCCCTCCTGTTTCAAACCTGCCATTGTCCGACCTCTGATCAAGAAATCCTCCTTAGATCAAGACAATCTGAAAAATTACAGACCTGTGTCTAATCTTTCTTTCCTCTCAAAACTCACAGAAAAAGTTGTCCTCTTTCAACTTCTGTCCCATCTTGAAGAAAACCACCTCCTCAACCCCCATCAGTCCGCATACAGAAAGTGTCACAGCACTGAAACAGCCCTCCTTAAGATTGTAAATGACATCCTCCTTGCTTTTGATGACAACAAAGTATCTCTTTTGGCTTTATTAGACCTCAGTTCTGCTTTTGACACAATAGACCACTCCATCCTCCTTCACAGACTCCATGACTCTTTTGGCATTCGGGGTCCTGCTCTTTCCTGGTTTGAGTCATACCTGAAACATCGCATACAGACTGTCTGTGTGAATGGCAGATACTCAGGGCCTTCCGACCTCTCCTTTGGTGTTCCCCAGGGCTCTGTCTTGGGGCCCATTCTTTTTGTACTGTATGCTGCTCCTGTTTCTGATGTCGTTAGTAAGCATGCATTGTCCCACGAGAGTTTTGCTGACGATACTCAGATCAATCAGTCAGCCTCTCTTGCCGAAGTTGATGGGCTAGTATCAAGGACACAGAACTGTATAGCAGATATCAAAACATGGATGACTGTTAATAAACTGCAGTTGAACGAAGACAAGACTGAACTTATGTTAGCCTGTCCAAAGAGATTACTTGGCCATCCATCTCTTCCAGATTCTGTTACAATCAACAACACTCCTGTCTCTCTGTCCCCCTCTGTTCGCAGTCTCGGAGTCACGTTAGATCAGACCCTCTCTCTCCAACAACATGTCTCAAATGTTTGTCGATCTGCATACCTTCAGCTCCGCAAAATAAGTTCTGTTCGCCACTATCTATCTACTGACGCCACGAAAACTTTGGTCTGTGCTTTTGTTTTGTCTAAAATCGATTACTGCAACTCTCTCCTTGCTGGCCTCCCAAAGTATCTTCTCAGTCGCCTCCAAAGAATTCAAAACAATGCTGCCCGATTAGTCCTTAAGTCTTCTAAGTATGAACATGTCACGCCACTTCTGCACTCTCTGCACTGGTTAAAAATTTCTGATAGGATTGACTATAAACTCTCCACTCTTTCCTTCGCTGTCATCTCTGGTTCTGCCCCTGATTACCTGTCTGACCTACTTCATCTCTACACACCTTCTCGTGTCCTCCGCTCTTCCTCTGACACACGCCTCCTGCAACCAGCCACTGTCAAAACCAAAACCTATGGTGAAAGGTCCTTTTCGTTCCAGGCTCCATCTGTGTGGAACAACTTACCCCTGTCTCTCAGACACTCTGACTCTCTGGACGCGTTCAAGGCCGGTCTAAAAACTCATCTCTTTTCTAAGTTGTAGCTGACATGCATAGGTTGATTGTGCAGTGTGGACATTGAGTGGTGTGTGTGTGTGCGTGTGCGTGTGCGCGTGCGTGTGCGCGTGCGCGTGCGTTTGCGTGTGCGTGCAATGTGTGTGTGTGTGTGTGTGTGTATGTGTGTGTATGCAGTGTGTGTGTTGATTGTGCCGTATGGAAATTGAGTGGTGTGTGTGTGTGTTTGTTCTGTGTGTGTGTGTGTGTGTGTGTGTGTGTGTGTGTGTGTGTGTGTGTGTGTGCGTGCGTGCGTGCGTGCGCGCGTGTGCGTGTGTGTGTGTGTGTGTGTGTGCATGCAGCGTGTATGTGTGTGTGACGCCCCCCCCCCCCCCCCCCCCCCCCGTCACCCCCCTTCCCACCTTCTCCCCTTCACCTTCTTTCTTTGTGTGTGTGTGTGTGTGTATGTTTATAGTTTTATTTCTTTGTAAAGCGCCATGAATAGAATTTTCTAGATATGTGCGCTATATAAGTGCCAATTATTATTATTATTATGCACCACCACAAACTAGAAACAGCTACTCTTGGTTTACAAACACCCAATCTGCGCTGAGAATCAGTGGGGGGTTTTCCGGAAAGAATGCGTTATTCTAAAAAAAACTTACTTTCAGTTTGCAGTTAAAAAACCGATTCACAGCAACTCGAACCGGTTTTTCGAACCGCGAAAGATTAGCACCGGTTTTTCGGTTCAAACCGGTTCCCCCCCCCCCCCCCCCTCTAGTTTTAGTGGTGCTAGCATCATAAAGGCTGTGTAGAATTTTATAAACCTCGATTAGGTCACCTCCTAAACGTCTATACTCTAAACTTGGCAATTTCAAATATTTCAGTCTCTCTTCGTAGTCCAAATTACTCATACTAACAATTTTCTTTGTAAATCTCCTTTGGATACCCTCAATATGTTTTCTAAGATATGGGCACCAAACAGGGTTACCGTACTCTAAAATAGGGCGAACTAAGGCTTTAAACAAAGGCACCATAATCAGTTTTGATTTATTAGCTATTGTCCTAATCAGGAGACCTGCAATACGATTAGCTTTCTTGACGACTCCATTAGTGTGAGGTTCAAAAGACAGGGATGGATCTATAGTTACACCAAGGCCTTTTTCTGCATACGTATTTTCCAGTACTCTTTTGACATCACCATCATTCATGTAGTAACTATGCATAGGATTCTTTTCACCCAAATGTAAAACTTTACACTTTTGACTGTTAACACTCATTAACCAAGTGTCAGACCAAGTGACTAAAGAATCACACACACACACACACACACACACACACACACACACACACACATATATATATATATATATATACACACACACATACACACACACACACACACACACACACACACACACACACACACACACACACACACACACACACAGAGAAAAACACACAAACACACAGAAACACACACACACACACAACAACATACAGTATTCATACGGCGCTGAATCTTGATACAAATCAAATCAAAGCGCACACACACGTTAGTATTCATAACGCATTCAAACAAAAATGCAATACAAAGCGAACACACGTTTGACATAAATGGTATACAGCTGAAACAGACCTAAAGGTAAGAGAGAGAAGATAAAGAGAGTGGAGCCTCAATGACGGGGGAACAGGTGGGTTTTAAGATTAGATTTGAAGGCTGAGAGGGTCGATCGCCGCTGACGGAGGGAAAGAGGAAGTTTGTTCCAAGATGTCGGTCCTGAGACAGCAAAAGAGCGCCGACCAACAGTTGAAAGCTTATACCTAGGGATCTGGAGAGAAAGCGGGTCAGAAACTGAACGTAAAGTGCGAGCTGGCGTATAGATGGAAATATTGTCGCAGAGGTAAGATGGAGCAGCTTTATGGATAAATTTATAGCAAAGGGTGTTTAATTTATACTCAATTCTGTCTGCGACAGGAAGCCAGTGCAAAGAACGGAGAAGAGAGCTTACGTGATCGAACTTTTTCTTCCTAAGGACAAGACGAGCAGCTGTGTTTTGAATACGCTGGAGACAAGATAGAGAAGAGACTGATAGGCCAGAAAGGAGAGCATTATCAGAGGCTTCATCTGAGAGATATTTACGAATATAGCCAATGCGACGAATATGATAGTAGCAGGACTGACAGGTTTGAGTCAGGAAACTCTGCATGGAAAGAGTGTTGTCCAAAGTGACACCTACATTTTTGACAGAGTCTGAGAGGGGAATGATATTGTTACCCAGTTGGATTGACTCTGGGGATACAGAGGCTAGTTTGTTATTTGTTCCTACAAGCATTGCTTCGGTTTTTTCACCATTTAATTGAAGTTTATTTTGAACCATCCAATTATGAATATCCATATAGCAGTTATTACTTTCTGAAAGAATGGAATCTAGATCTTCAGGGGTTGTATTATTTTGGACTTGTGAGTCATCTGCATAGAAGTGATGTTTCATGTCGTGTTGGTCGATGACATTGGCAAGAGAGAGAGAGAGACACACACACACACACACACACACACACACACACACACACACACACACACACACAGAGTCACACACACACACACACACACGCACACGCACACACGCGCGCACGCACGCACGCACACGCACACGCACACACACACACACACACACACACACACACACACAGAGAGTCACACACACACATACACACACACACACACACACACACACACACACACACAGAGTCACACACACACACACACACACGTATACACAATCACTCATACACAGCTTGATTAACAATAACTTTGCAAATGATTTTTGTCAGTAAGTTAGTGAGTTTTATCATTCATGACTTCCAGCTCTATAGTTAAGAGGCATCCGCTATTATAGAGAACTGGGTTGAATTTAAGTGGAGAAACCTTGCCCAAGTAACACCTGTTCACTTGGCCAAAGGGACTTCATGACTGCCTGCACTGGTAGCAGTGATGCACCGAGGATCGAAAAATGATAGGACAGACTGTCCTGAAACAAGAGGTCAATGTCCTGGCTCTTGCATAAATCAATAAGACGAAACATGCTAGTGTTAAACATGTAATCAGACGTTTGTCTAGTGACAGGGGAGAACACAATAGGACATTTTCAATGTTAATAGATCAGTGGCCTATGACCGGGGCCTTGGGACATCACTGTGGTAGAGATCACCAAAAGCCAACTACGGTAATCTCCAGGGCTGCACTCATTGCAGTACAGTGGAACCTCCCGTAAGACCTCCCATATAAGACCTACTTCTCTGAGACATTGCCCTTCTTTGTAACTATCAAAATGACCTCCCTTGTAAGACCCCTCCCTTATAAGATCTCATCTTGGACGATTTTTGAAGGTCTTATAAGAGAGGTTCCACTGTACCAAGTACCTGCACGATCATCTCATATATAATTTTCTATTTCACTGTGTTGTAGAAAATCAACGGAGCTCTCACTGTACTGTAGACTTATGTCAGCCAGTAATAACGCTAAAAGGCTATTTATTGGGTTTTGTCTTTTGCTTTCCTCAGGTGTTCAAGGTCAACAAACCACCATAACCTTCACCCCCAGTAAGATCAGCCTCACTCCCACCACAATCACCATGGGAAACAGCATCACCATCAGATGCGATATCACCTCAACTGCGGGTGTGAAAAGCCTTATATTAATGCAGATCACCAAGATTTCGGGACAGGGTTCCGCTGACAGTGAGTTATCAACTTGTAAAATATGATGGTACATTATTGTAGGGGGAAAACCAGATTTTTTAGTCAGTGCACAGAAAACAGAATTGAGTTGTCTTGTCTAGTTTTTATTTTATAGCCATTCAAAGTTTGACATTCGAAATAGATCATTTGCAGAAATCGGACATAGAAGACAGAATTTTGTCTCTTTGTTTCTATTGAACTGATTTAAAAAACAGTCAAATAAACGAACTCATTCAAAATTGTCTTTCATGTTGTGGATGCTGGTAGAATACATAAAAATAGACATAAATATAGCCTAATTAGAAAATTAGTATTTTGGGGGTTGTTGACTACTTTGGGCTTTTGCTCAAAAACATTCTGAGCGACTTATGTCTGGTTTTCCCGTGCACCATCACAAATGTCTGAATGTGTCTACACAAACATCTATGTTTTGGTTTAAACAGCATTTTATTTTTTTGTTTAAACAGCACTTTTATTTTCAAAGTCACATCTATGTTTTCCTTTATCAAAATGAACCTTGTCTCATCACATGGCTCTCTTTTGTTTCTGTCTGATTCTGTTTGTCTCATTCTCAGACATTGTGACAGTCTCTCTCTTGCTCTCTTGAAGTTGCTCTCTCTCCGTCATAGTCGCTCCATCTCTCGCACTATTGGAAAAAGTTTCTCAACATGATAAACTCGTAAAGCTGTTGGCGGGGGTGTTCAATCAAGTCGCCAACTCGCCATGGGCGACCTAGATTTCCTCCGGACTACTTCTTCTTGCAGGGTCAGTCATCTGATAGGACTACCCCAACATGTTGGGTGGTCGGCAGTGACTAGATCCAGATCTATTACTCTGCGTCTTACTCGCCGATTCCCAGAAAAACGTCACACTTTGCTGCATGTGGCGTCATCTGTATGGCTTGGCTTAGTTACCGAAACGCAAAGAACAAGTGCCTGTGCGTTTCGTCTGTAAAGATAATCCATCTGTCTCTTTCCTCCTCCTCCCTCCCTCTTACCCCTGCGTTGCACATGAGTTTGTAATATCAGAGAGAGACAGACAGAAAGAGAGAGAGAGGAAATAGACGGCGAGAGCGGTGAGTGTGTTTGCTTTAGGTGTATAGTGAGGACTTGACCGTGTTTGCATGCCAACGTTCTCAGGACCTGAGGCACACCTGAGGACTTGACCGTGTTTGCACGCCAACGTTCTCAGGACCTGAGGCACACCTGAGGACTTGACCGTGTTTGCACGCCAACGTTCTCAGGACCTGAAGCACACCTGAGGACTTGACCGTGTTTGCACGCCAACGTTCTCAGGACCTGAAGCACACCTGAGGACTTGACCGTGTTTGCACGCCAACGTTCTCAGGACCTGAAGCACACCTGAGGACTTGACCGTGTTTGCACGCCAACGTTCTCAGGACCTGAAGCACACCTGAGGACTTGACCGTGTTTGCACGCCAACGTTCTCAGGACCTGAAGCACACCTGAGGACTTGACCGTGTTTGCACGCCAACGTTCTCAGGCCCTGAAGCACACCTGAGGACTTGCACCTTAGTCCTCAGAACGTTTTTGCTGAATTTGAGCTGAACATGATGTCAAAGGGTATCTGACCAAGTTTGAGTCAAGTCCTCACTTTGTATGTAAAACAACAATTTCAGCATCAGTGTGTATGGCTTATTCTTACATATACACACTTTTGCCAAGAAGACTCTGAACTGGACTTTTTATGCACTCCTGTTCATCACTCACCAGGAGGCCAGCTGCTTCAACTCTGCTGAGCATCTGGGTAGAACTGTTGTCAGAAAACTATAAACACAGGTGCACTCTCCATTATCCCTCTCTGTCTCAACATTTCTTTCTGTCTCTCTCTGTCTCAGTCTCTTTCTCTCTTTCTCTCTCTGTGTCTCTGTCTTTATTTTCTCTCTGTCTGTCTGTCTCTCTCTGTCTCTGTCTCAGTCTCTGTCTCTTTCTATCCTTCTCTCTTTGTGTCTCTGTCTTTCTTTTCTCTCTGTCTGTCTGTTTCTCTATCTTTGTTTTTGTCTCTCACTGTCCCTCTTTGACTCTCTCTCTTTGTGTATCTGTCTTTCTCTCTCTGTCTCTCTTTGTGTCTGTCTGTCTGTCTGTCTGTCTGTCTGTTTCTCTCTCTCTCTCTCTCTCTCTCTCTCTCTCTCTCTCTCTCTCTGTCTCTCTCTGTGTGTTTATCTGTGTCTTTCTCTGTCTGAGTCTCTCTCTTCTTTTTCTCTGTCTCTCTCTTTCTCTCTCTCTTTTATTTCCCTCTCTTTCTCTCTATGTCTCTGTCATTGTCTGTCTTCCTCTCAGTCTCTGCCTCTCTCTTTCTGTGCCTTTGTCTGTCTCTCACTTTGTCTCTTTCTGTCTTCCTCTCTGTGTCCCTGTCTCTCTCTCTCTCTGTCTCTCTGTCTCTCCCTCTTTCTCTCCCTCTAGCAATGAAAATATTATAAAACAATTTTCTGTTTTTCTTTATCATGCATTTAAGCTCAGAGATAGATAGATAAATTAGATGAATTGACCGATGCACAACCTTGACACACTAAGAAAGGTCAGCCAATGGGAAAACGTGATTTCATAAACACGCTTACCGCGTGCGAGAGCCATGCCCACCTTGGACAAGCTAGCATTGTCCAAGGCGCTGTACAGCAATGGTAAAGAGAGGCGTGTTGGTTATTTTCCTGAATATTTATGCGAAAATGGTTAAGAAATATACCCCGGGTTCATGCAATGCGGACACTTCATACCCAACACACACACACACACACACACGCACACACATTGTACTTTGGAAATATAATATTTCATGAGAGGTTAATGTTTTGAGAGAGTCATGGAATCTAGGAAATTAACTCGGGGGTGGAGGGTCATGGGTGGAAAGAAACAAGGAAATTTGGAACAAAATGAAAAAATATTTTGATAAATTTGGCGCAAAAATGACCAAAGAAATTGCGGATCAGTAAGTCAAGGCAGGGAGGGAGGGGGTGTTCCAAGTGGCTGGTTTGGGAGTCTGATGCAAGCTTGATTTGAATGAAAACAAAGAAGCAATGACATGGCATTTCATTTTTCTCTCTTCTTTTCTTTCTTTTTCCCATTTTATTTTGAAAGAAGGGTGGGGGGTGTTCAGAACCCGATAAGCCCACTCCTAAGCCGTCTCTGAAAATTTTACGCCGCAATATACCCCAATTAACTAGCATCAAAATCAAGAGGGGAAAAAGTCACACACAAACACATGTGTTCACAATTAAATGTGTAGACGCGCATGCGCGCGCACACAGTCACACACTCGCGGGTGCACACACACACATGCACTAGTGTACCCCTTATTTAAGGTCCACTAAGTTACACTAATGAAGTTTGTTATTTTCGTGAAGATTTTCGTGACAATGGTTAGGAAATGCGCACGTGTTTCTTGCAATTCGGACACTTATGCCTTGAAAATACACACACACAGAGACATACGCACACGCACATACACACGCGCACGCGCTTGCACGCACACACACACACACACCCACGCTCAACACCACCACCACCACCCACACCCACACAAATACTCACACACACGCGTGCGACGTACACGCACACGCACACGCACACACACACACACACACACACACACACACTCTCTCTCTCTCTCTCTGGCGCCTAATATCTCAATCCTTGCGTAATAAAGTTTTTTCAAGTTATCTTATGTGCTTGCAAGCACACATGTACACACACACACACACACACACACACACACAGTTAACACTGACACGCATGTGCAGACACACACAGAGACATACAGAGAGAGAGAGAGAGAGAGAGAGAGAGAGAGAGAGAGAGAGAGAGAGAGAGAGAGAGAGAGAGAGATAGAGATACTGGACCCTTTTAATGTCGTTAACACACACAAAGAGAGAGAGAGAGAGAGGGAGGGAGAGGGACACATACAGACAGAGAGACAAAGAAAGACAGAAACAGAGAGACAGACAGAGAGAGAGACAGAGAAAAAAATCCATGTGCACATACCAGAGAGAGATAGACAGACAAAGAGAGAGAGACAGAAAGCGATAGAAAGAAAGAGAGCGAGTGCATGTGGGCACACCAAACATCCATAATTATGCTATCACATGTGCATGCACCACACACAAACACATTCGTGTCAAAGTCATGCTGGTACACAGCCTCTGAACAGTGGTTTAGCAAGCCTAAACGCCAACACACGTGCTTTTCTGCCCGTTTGTCCTGGGTTTAATAATAGACTGAACTAGGTCACGGGGGGGGGGGCGATCTCGGAGTTTCACATCCGTCCATGTTTCCCCCCCTTCAAATGTGGCCATGGCCTTTTGAATAAACCATTCGCATTCCCATTCTCTCTTTCTCTCTGTCTGTCTGTCTGTCTTTCTCTCTGTGTCTGTTACTGTCTTTCTATTTCTCTGTCTCTTTGTCTTTCTCTGTGTGTGTCTCTGTATCTCTGTCTTTTCTCTCTCTTTGTGTCTCTGTCTGTCTGTCTCTCTCTCTCTCTCTCTCTCTCTCTCTCTCTCTCTCTCTCTCTCTCTCTCTCTCTCTCTCTCTCTCTCTCTCTCTCTCTCTCTCTCTCTCTCTGTCTCTGCTGTGTATGTCTGATGTACTATGTCTCTATTTTACTCTGTCTCTGTTTCTCTCTCTCTCTGTCTCTCTGTGTGCCTCTTTATCTCTGCCTTTCTCTGTCTCTCTCTTTCTGTGTATCTGTCTCATCTAGGACAGGCCCGACCTTCCAACTAAATTGACATTTCTGAATTATAATATAGAGAATTTATGTAGCAAATTAAATGATGTAGCTTTTATGAATTATATTAACTCATTTTATTTTATTTGTCTTACCGAAACTTTTGTTGATTTATCATTCCACTTTAATGGTATTTTTCCTGATTATATCAAGTTCTGTGCACCGGCTAAAAGGTTTTCTTACTATGGCAGAAACTCTGGAGGCGTACTGCTACTGGTAAGGAAAAGCTTAGAACAGTATGTGAAAGAAATGAAGTTAACAGAGAGTGATAATTCTATTGCCATTAAGATAGATAAAAATGTGTTTAATGTTGACAAAGATGTTGTGCTTGTAGCATGTTATATAGCCCCTGAAGGAGGAGTTATGTACAATGATAAAAATGTCAAAAATGGTGTTCTGTTATTAGAAGATAGTTTGTTGAATTGTGTAGAGGAAGAAGATGTGCATTTGCTTATTATGGGTGACCTTAATGCCAGAACGGGAGAGAATCAGACTGAAAATGAAATTATGTTTAACTACGATTCTATGGGTGATGATGTTGATAACTGTACTGTTGCACGCTGTTCTAAAGACAAAGTTGTAAATCAGTTTGGAAAATCTTTATTGGATTTTTGTTTTTTGTTTGATTTGGTTATTGTGAATGGTTTTTGTAGTGGTGATAAAGATGGAGCTTATACGTTTATTTCCCCTAACGGATGTAGTGTTATTGATTATTTTCTTGTTCATGCTGATTTGTTGCCTTATTGTGACTTACGTGTGGGTAACAGTTTGTTTTCTTGGCATCTACCAGTAGAAATAACATGGAACAGAGTTGTTAATCAAGAGGGAGATTCGAACTCAGGACAAACAAAGGAACAAAAAACTGTTAGTGAACAAAAAATTGTCTGGTCAGAAGAGAATGCAAATGCATACAAAAATGAACTGGAAAGTGACGATTTTAAAGTTAGTTTACAACAAGCTCTTCAGGCTCTGAGTGTAAATATTAATGAAAGTCTTGACAAGTTTGTTCACGCCTTGTGCGCAGCAGCTGCTTGTATGGTGAGAACTGTTGGTCAATCCAAAAAGAAATGTGATGACTGGTTTGACGAAGAGTGTGAACGGAAGAAGAGAGAGGTCAAGCGGTTATTGAAACGAGTACAAAGATGTAAAACTAAAAAGGATAAGGAAACAAAACATAAAGACTATGCAAAGTCAAGAAATGAATACAATATATTAAGATCAATAAAACAACTAGAGTTTGAATAAAAAAGAATAAAAAAGCTAACTGATTCAATAAGTGACTCTAAGACGTTTTGGTCAGTGATAAGGTCTGTCAACAGAAAGAGTTATGTTTATAATGACATATCACTACACCAATGGCATGCACACCGACTTTGCATTCGAAGATGACAAAACACAAGATAATGAGAAAGATGAGTTTGTACCATTTTTTAATAATGAAATAACACGAGAAGAGGTCATTGCTGGCATTAAACATTTAAAGACAGGAAAAAGTGCTGGCCCGGACAAAGTAATTGGAGAGATGTTAAAAAATTCGAATGATGCTATAATTGATTTTTTAGTTCAAATGTTTAATCAACTTTTTGATAGTGGGACCTTCCCTTTAGAATGGGCAAAATCGATTATTATTCCGATATACAAAAAAGGGAACACAAACAATCCTGACAACTACCGTGGCATTGCTCTCACTAGCATCCTTAGCAAAGTGTATACTCATATTCTAAACCGTAGATTAACAAAATGGGCAGAGAATGAAGAGAAAATTATAGAAGAGCAAGCTGGTTTTAGATCCAAATATAGTACCATAGATTACATATTTACCCTATATGCTCTTGTGCAAAAGTATCTATTTAGTAATACAAAACTTTATGTTGCTTTCATAGACTTCCAGAAGGCTTTTGATTCTGTGAATCGAAATGCTCTATGGAATGTTCTTCGAAAAAGTGGTGTGAACGGAAAATTGTATTCTGCTGTCAAAGGTGTATACAATTCAGTGCTGGCCAGTGTGCGTGTGAAAAACGAATATACAGATTGCTTTGAATGTCCAAAAGGTGTTAAACAGGGATGTCTCTTAAGTACCCAACTATTTTCGTTTTTCATAAATGAATTGGCAATAGAGCTATCCAAAAAAGGCAAGCATGGTATCCAGTTGATATCTGGGGCTTTGGAGATATTCTTGTTACTTTTTGCCGACGATGTTATTCTTCTATCAGGAACAGTAGTAGGTTTACAGAACCAATTAAATGTTTTAAAAAATGAAGGTGATCGCTTGGGGTTAAAAGTCAATCTAAATAAAACAAACATTATGGTTTTTAGAATGGGTGGTCATATCTCATCACATGAAAAGTGGTTTTATGGGAATACTGAAGTCAAAATTACTAATTCTTACAAGTATTTAGGTGTGATATTTTCAACTAAGCTTAGTATGACTTATGCATGGGATGAGTCATGTAAGAAAGGGAAAAAAGGAGTCATAACTATTTTGAAAACAATGCGAAAATTGAATACTATTAACAATCGTTTATTTTGGAAAATGTTTGATGCACAAATAGAGCCACTACTGACATATGCGTCTGAAATATGGGGTTTACATACTAATACACAAATGGAAAAAGTACATACTTATGCCATGAAACGATTTTTACAGGTACCCTTGCACTCATCTAACACTGTTCTTTATGGGGAAACGGGCAGATATCCCTTATACATTAGATCTTTTATGAAATGCATAAGATACTGGTTGAAAATCTTGAAACTTCCACAGTCTCGTCTTTGTTGGCAAGCTTATGAAATGATGGTAAAACAACTCGATTATGGCAAAGAAAACTGGGCTTATCAAGTAAAGAAGGTATTGTCAGAACATGGTTTTGGATTTGTGTGGATGTTTCAGGAAGTAGGTAATGATAAACAATTCATTTTAGAATTTAAAGACAGACTCATTTGTTCATTCAGACAAAATTGGCATTCTGACATGGAAAGCAAGGATAAATATAGTTGGTTTTTCTCGTTTAAAAATGTGTTTCAATGTGAAAAATATCTTAACGTCATTACTAACAAATGGCATAGACTTAATTACGCAAGATTCTGGTTAAGGACTCTGGGTTTTAATGCTAATAAAAGGTGGTTCCATCCTGAGGCGTCCACAGAATCACAATGCCCTATGTGTGAAGCAAGTACTGAGAACGAATCACATTTTTTATTTCAATGTAAAGCATATGAGACAGTTCGTAAGAAATGTATATTCTTTCAATTGCATATTGCTGGGAGTAATGACATTGTTTCTGCTCTTACATCAGAGGATGACTCTGTTATCAAATCTGTTGCAAAGTTTATTGCAGAAGCCTTGAAGATAAGGCAAAGGCATGCCAGCAATGATGATTGATTTATGTTGGCAACTCAGGATTATTTTGACGTATGGTTATAAGAAAGAGAGAGAGAGAGTGGGATAGAGGAAAGAAAGGGAGATACATACTTGGTATAAAATTGTAGTTGGATGGTCGAGTTATTTTCTTGATGCATGAATTCCTATATGAGTTTCTTAAACCTATTTTTGTGAACAAAAGTGAGTGAGTGAGTGCGTATATGTGTGTGTGTGTGTGTGTGTGTGTGTGTGTGTGTGTGTGTGTGTGTGTGTGTGTGTGTGTGTGTGTATGCATGTGTGTGTGTGTGTGAAGGGGGGGAGGGAGAGATAGAGAGGGAGAGAGGTAATGGAAGATAAGAAAGGGATGTTGTTTACATGCTTATATAGACGAAGGATCTATGACATTTCATTTTTCATTTTTTCACTTTTTCATTTCTACAATTCATGTTTCATTCATGTTTTGATTGTTTTCTATGCTTGATTTGTTATTAAGTTGACATATTTTGTTTACCCCCTTGTCATGAGACCTTTTATGGTGATGACAATAAAACTGTCAAATTGTCAAATTGTCAAATTGTGTATCTGTCTCTCTCTTTATCTTTCTGTCTCTGTTTCTCTCCATCTTTTTCTATTTCTCTCTCTCTCTCTCTCTTTCTCTCTGTCTGTCTCTCTCTCTCTCTCTCTCTCTCTCTCTCTCTCTCTCTCTCTCTCTCTCTCTCTCTCTCTTTCTCTCTCTGTTTCTTCCTATGTCTCAGTGTACCATAAAAAGAATGATAACATAACAGCTAGGTGAGTATTTGATTTAAACGTTTGTTTGTTTTTCAGGAGGGAGAGAGAGATTGCAGATTTTTATTTGAATATGCTTGTTTTTTTTGTTTGTTTTTTATTTCGAGTGGAATCTAATGAAAACAGAAATGTGTCAAGTTTCTTGTGAGCATCAGACGGGCTGGTCACAGTTTTTGGGACTAGTTCATTTTTTATGGAGCTAGTCCATTGAACTGCCTGCCATGAAAAGATTTCAACACCCCTGCTGTTAGTGTTAATGTTATGCAAATTATAAACATTCTTTATTCTTAAAGGTGGACTCGAACGGATGAGTTTTTGCAAGAAACACGTCGAGATCACCAGAAAGACAGCCTTTTCAAGGATCGGAACACTCACTGCTCTGGTTTCTTAGAAATTAAACCGTCAAAACGGCGATTTTTCCTTGGCGGAGATGCCGGAGAGAGTAGCCATTTTGGATGGGGTGGGTGGAGGTCACTCATTGTGGTTGAAGCGTTTTCTTTTTTTGTAGTGCAGTAAAAAAAAAAAAAGAGGAGCTATTTCTTTTGTTGTGAGCGAAACTCCTTTAGATAAACTGTATAACATTAAAAATAAAAAAATAAAAAGGCTTGTATTGCAAAAAGTTCGTGCAAACGATTTGGTCTAAACACAGGCGACCATTCAAAAAGAGACGGCAAACGCCTTCTCTTTGGGTGAAAGAATTTGACTTCCAGCACCTCCGCCAAGGAGGAATCGCCTTTTTGACGGCTTGATTTCTGGGAAACCAGAGCAAAGTGAGTGTTGCGATCTCTGTAAAGGGTGTTTTCCTGCTGATCTGGACGTGTTATTCTTGCAAAAACTCATCCGTCAGGGTGCCCCTTTAACACAACAGAGGTGGAGGGGTATTACAAGGGTTTTATACACCCCACCCTCCCACCCCTTTAAAAAAACAAGAAGAGGGGAAACCTACCTTGTCAACACTTTGAATTTCATGTATTATGTACATAATTCCATGCCAGAGTTATGGCTTATTCTCCCGGTGGAGGCCATCCATTTTACTTTTAATTATTATCAGCGTCTGGGGGGTTAAATTCCCAGACCCTTCTGCACAAAGCTGTTTCATGACTAGTGGGCTCACACACACACACACACACACACACACTCACACACACACTCACACACACACACACACTCACACACACACACACACACACACACACACACACACACACACACACACACACACACACACACACACACATTTAAAGTTCAAACAAAAAAACCTCTGAACCTTCTCTAAACTCTCTCTTTCGTTCTACCTTTGTATGTGTATCACAAACAGATTGGAAGAATAGACTGCCTAAAATCTTTATCCTTACATAGTAAAGTTTTCAGTTTTAGTTTCCCCCCCCTCTCTCTCTCTCTCTCTCTCTCTCTCTCTCTCTCTCTCTCTCTCTCTCTCTCTCTCTCTCTCTCTCTCTCTCTCTCGTTTGTTTTTCTTTATCCAAACATAAAGCTCTGGTTAGTGCTTTGGTTGGCAACGCTGACGGAGTGGCTCAGCTTACTGACCAAAGTTTGACAAACGTCAGCGTTTCCGGGAGTCTGACCAGCAGACCCATCAGCCTGACCCTGAACCAAGCAGGCTGCAACGATGGTGGGAGGTACCAGTGCTTTGCCCTCTACTTGGACAGTGGATTTACGCAATTCAACCTAGTAAAGGAAGCGGATCTGGAGTTGGAAGGTGAGCTAGCTAGGCTTTGTATGGGATCCGAATTGTGGTTGTGGTTGACACTGTGTTGGGGTTGCGTTTTGTTGCTGTATTGTGTTGTGCTCTGTTCTATTTTTCTGTATTGCAGTGGTCGATGCTGTGTTGGGGTTGCGTTTTGTTGCTGTATTGTACTGTATTGTATTGTGCTCTGTTCTATTTTTCTGTATTGCGGTGTATTACTTTTGCTGTGTATGAGGGCACAATAATGCAATGTAGTGTGCTGCATTGCACTTTACATAACTGATTTTTACTCAACTTCTTCGTGCCGTACTGTACTATAAAGAACTGTACATTAACACCAGCCGACGTTGCGCAGTGGTAGCATATCCGATTAGTGACTGTTCAAACTCTATAAGAAAGGCGAGGGTTAAGGGGTCCTGGACTGGCTCCTACCCTGACTGAGCTATGGGCTCAAAGAGAAGACTGAAGCCACACAGTCGAGCTTCATCCACTTCATGGATGCGAATCTGAGAGTGTTGATCTAAGTTTCTGACCAACATAGCATATGTCTGTATCTATTGGGGCTGGTTGATGCCAAGATATCATTATGAAAGGAAGTATAAGCGTACAGCCCTGTTATGTAGTCTCAGACCAATAAGGAACTCCATAGCATCATCAACATCATAATCATCATCATCTCCATCAATGATTATAAAAAAATGTCTCAGGTTCTGTGGCCTTGCATGCCCTGCTGTCATGATGACCTCAGTTTCAATTTCCAATCCAGTCTATGTCCTTGGTGCGTTCGGGTCCAAGTGATATGGATCAGTGTGTTCTGGGGGGCTGTCGATGGACGGGTGTAGCGGCGCCCTCGGTGGAGGATTCACACTGGCTCCACGACTTGTGGCATTATTGTTGTCAGTAGGGGGCTTAGCAGGTGGTGTCCTGCATACGTTAGCTGAGAACAGGCTCCACTGAACTCCACCGAAGTGACTCAGCAGCCGTGCAGTGTCTCCTCTGGTGGTTGCCTCCTGATCGCCCATCACAGATGTGCTCCCTTTGGACTGCTGGTTTCAGATTTTGCAACCCAAGAAAGCAAGTTTAGCTTACAGATTTGTACATAGACTGAGTGGAGTGAGAGCAATATCAGTGTGCTACCCAGCCAAAAAAATAGAGAGAAGAAAATTAACTACTCTTTTCTGTGCTAAGCTTCACTGTACAGAACTGTACTTCATTAACCCTTTCACCGCCAGCCATATTTCAGCCAAAAATGTCCATTAAGTTTACCTGTGTAGAGAACAAAATCCACGTGCAATATTGGGGATTCTTCTGTGACATACATAAAATAAGGTCTAACCCTACTTCCCAAGACTAATACAATAGGGTCTTTGGATAATAGACCCCAGTTTGATGCCTTTTAGTGACACAGGTGTTAAATCACTGTGGTGCTAAAATGCGACTTTGGTGGTGAAAGGGTTAGCATACATGTATATTGTACTCCACTCTACAGTCTTGTACTGTACTGCATTGCATTACATTGTGCTATGCTCTATCATATAGCGCTACAAAGGGCCAATAGTAAATGAGAGCTGTACTATAAATTATATTCTACAGTATTGGAATATCATGCTACAGCTTAGTCTTTCGTGGAAGACTATGACTCTCGGACGAGGGGGCCCTTGCACCGGCTCTGATGCTGCAGCCAAAGGGATTGGTTGGCCTTTGGGGGACCTTCCCCAACGCCAAATCTCGTCCTCAAATCCCTTTGGCCGAGAGAATGGGGATGTACCCTGGGCAAGGCATCTCCACTACAAACTAATTTCTCGCCCGGCCCGCCGGAATAGTATCTGCCCTCTCTGCTATCTGTCAGTCAAATGGCGGAAACGACAGACAGGCAACAACACACTTTACTACATCATACAGCTTTTGTGTGTGTGTGTGTGTGTGTGTTTACGTCGTTCTGGATCGTGTTGTACTGCATTCTGTCGTATTGGCTTTTAACCCCTTGACTGCCAGGGAAACTTAAAGAAACTTAAAGAAAAAACCCCATTGGGAAAAAAATGCCACGATAAAGACAGCTGATAGAGCCAATCTGGCAAAATGGTCCGGGGATGTTGCTCTCTTGACTATGTTAGAGCAAAAGCCAACATATCAGGGTTATTCCTCTTCATCTGATGACGTCATCAGTGATATAATCAGTGATGTCATCAGGTCAGTATGTAATATGTTGGTGGCAGTCAAGGGGTCAATGCATGAATTGTATGACATTGCTCTTCACTTTCTTTTTCTTTTATGCAGTGGGCCTTGGACAGATGTACGTGGCGGCCAACTTGCGCCCTTTCGGCCAGGACACGTGGAAAGTGGGCAATACGCTGACCATGAGGTGTACCGGAGCAGTGGGGTCAGTCAACACCACTGGACCGAATCCACAGCCTACGGTCAGTACTGAAAATGTGTATGTGCGTGTCAAAGTCAACATTTTATTTAAAGATGGACATTGAATAAGCATACATACAGTATGCTTTTTTTGCATCAGAACACACAAACTCACACTGACGCACACACACACACTCACACCACACAACTTTTTTTTTTTTCACACACACACACACACACACACACACACAACACCACACACACACACACACACACACACACACGCACACACACACGCACACACGCACGCACACACGCACGCACGCACGCACGCACACGTCACACACCACACACACACACACACAGACAGAGAAGCTCTTCTCAGGGATGGGATTTGTCCCCCAAACAGCAAATTTTACGCTGAAATTGAACATTTGACGCCCCCAACCTCCCCCCCCCCCCTCCCCCCCGAAAAAAAACAACACCCAACAACAACACAAACTAAAATCTGTCCGGCTATACCCCCCCCCCCCTCCCCCAAATATCCGCCTAAGAAAATAAAGCGAGGTCTAATGTAGAACCAGTTTACATCCTGCTTTCCCAGAATGCTATTGCATAATTATATGCAAGCTTGTGTCTTCCTGTTTACAAGGTAAATAGCGTCGGTATCCAGAATCGTGCAACGAGGAGAGAAGTTTGATGATAGAGGCTGTGAAAATACGTGGAGATGGCAATGGTAGTCTGTTGTAGTAAACCCACAGTCAGACAGCTTAGAACCCACAGTCAGACAGCTTAGAACCCACAGTCAGTCAGACAGCTTAGAACCCACAGTCGGACAGCTTAGAACCCACAGTCAGACAGACAGCTTAGAACCCACAGTCAGACAGCTTAGAATAGAACCCACAGTCGGACAGCTTAGAACCCACAGTCAGACAGCTTAGAACCCACAGTCAGACAGCTTAGAACCCACAGTCAGACAGCTTAGAATAGAACCCACAGTCAGACAGCTTAGAACCCACAGTCAGACAGCTTAGAACCCACAGTCAGACAGCTTAGAACCCACAGTCAGACAGCTTAGAACCTACAGTCAGACAGCTTAGAATAGAACCCACAGTCGGACAGCTTAGAACCCACAGTCAGACAGCTTAGAATAGAACCCACAGTCAGACAGCTTAGAACCTACAGTCAGACAGCTTAGAATAGAACCCACAGTCAGACAGCTTAGAATGGAACCCACAGTCAGACAGCTTAGAACCTACAGTCAGACAGCTTAGAATAGAACCCACAGTCAGACAGACAGCTTAGAACCCACAGTCAGACAGCTTAGAATAGAACCCACAGTCAGACAGCTTAGAACCCACAGTCAGACAGCTTAGAATAGAACCCACAGTCGGACAGCTTAGAACCCACAGTCAGACAGCTTAGAATAGAACCCACAGTCAGACAGCTTAGAATGGAACCCACAGTCAGACAGCTTAGAACCTACAGTCAGACAGCTTAGAATAGAACCCACAGTCGGACAGCTTAGAACCCACAGTCGGACAGCTTAGAACCCACAGTCAGACAGCTTAGAACCCACAGTCAGACAGCTTAGAACCCACAGTCGGACAGCTTAGAACCCACAGTCGGACAGCTTAGAACCCACAGTCAGACAGCTTAGAATCCACAGTCAGACAGCTTAGAACCCACAGTCAGACAGCTTAGAGAACCCACAGTCAGACAGCATTAGAACCCACAGTCAGACAGCAGTTGTGGTTAGCTTGTGGCGAACATGTCGTTCACGCCATTTCTCCCCCGTGGGGATCTTTTGTACAAATAGTTACCCCACCTTCTGGAAGTTCTGTGCTTTTGTAACTTCCTCTAATTCTGTCATTCTCCTTGACTCTGCCTTTTCCATTTGCTTACTGTCATCTGCTATCTTTCTATCTCACTGGTTCATTCTCCTGCCTTTTTGTTTTTGTTTGTGGCTCAAGCCACAAAACCTATAACTCACTTTGTCGGTCTGTCTGTCTGTCTGTCGGTCGGTCGGTCCAAAATTGTCGCACATTTTGACAAAATTGTCGCACTTCAAATCGAGGCTACACTTCAAATTGAGGTGGGCTACACTTCTTCTTTAAAATGATGTATTTTAAAAGCGTACAAAATAATAAACATACGTAATACAGACACTACAACAGACACGACGAGTATGCAGTGCTTCTTTTGATGAGCATAAGTAGGATACATAGTTTTAAATGTTTTCCAAAAGATATAAAAAGTTACGAAATGGTGCAGAGATAACATTCTGGTTTACAGATTAAAATTATTGAAAAGCCAGGGGAGGTGACTCATGGTTGGAGTGGTAAAAATAGACCGCGTGCCACAAAACTATTGCGATTTCGCGCTTGTTTTTCTATAAATTTTACAAAGATTTCTTCAGCCGAAGTCGGAACATACTGGGCCTAGCTATTTCTTAGATAGGCGCATAACGGCATCTACGATCATGTGACAGGAAACTGTCTGAGCGAACGAAGAAGAAGTTTATGCCATTTTCAGTTTGGCAGCATTGATTGGCGGCCCATACCGGAACTGAGAAGCATGTGAAAACGCGTGCAAATACGACACGACGTTACAGCCAACATTTACCAAACAAGTTTGTGAATGCCTTTTATCCGATTTTTGTGTGCGAAAATGTGAAAATAGAAAGAAGGCTGATCTTCCCCGTTGACTTCACTCGTCGCGTTTTTCATGGTGGGGCCAGCAACACGTCTCTATCTCTGTGACTCTTATTCTCTCTCATCTCTCTGATTGTCAGTCTTGTCTGTGTGGCATCTGTCTCTATCTCTCTATGTCTGCTGTCTGTTATCTGTCGTTTGCCTACTTGTCTGTCTGTGCCTCTCGTGTCTGTCTGCCTCTCGTGTCTGTCTGTATCTATCTATCTTGTTCTCATTATTTTGTCTCTCTTCCTCATCTGTTTCTGTTTGGCTTCTTTCTCCCGACTGTCTCTGTCTCACTGAAGTTTGTCTGTCTGCCTGTCTGTTTCTGACTCATTGTCTTCGTCTCTCTTCCACTCTGTCGTGTCTGTCTCTCTGTCTTTCCTGTCTGTTTCTCTGTCTCTCTGATCTCCCTCCCTCTCTTTATCTCTCTCTTTCTCTCTTTGTGTCGCCCTGACCCCCCACTGGGGGCGTTGCCCCCTGGATCCCTACTGGGGGCCTTCTGCGACCCCCAGACTCCCGCTTTTCAGCTCTTTTTCATTCACTTTTCCAATTCCCAAACCTATCTTCTATGACAAATTGTGCCTGTGTCTGTCTCGCCCTCCAGATCAACTGGGAGTGGGAGTACAGAAATTCTCCCTCCCAGTCGTGGAGCAGATACATTATGGACACAGACGGGTCTCCCAGCGACATCACCCAGGGGAATCTCATCAACATGGCCAACGGCTGCTACAGAAACCAGACCAGCACCCTGGTCCGAAACCTGACCCTGAACGACAACGGCAGGGAGTATCAGTGCTACGCCAAGCGCGGGTTTTCGGGAACGGATGAGTTTGCCGGCAGTCATTACGTCGGGGAAGTCACAGTTAATGGTGGGTTGAATTTTTGGGGGCGTTTTTGTGTCGTGGATATTGTTGATACTTGAAGGAACAAATCTCGCATGTGCACGCATGTAGACATCAATGATGTACCGAGGATCGAAAAGTGACAGGACAATCTGTCCTCAGACGAAGAAAAATCAATAGGACAATGTCCTGGCCTCTTGCAGAAATCAAAAAGGACAATGTCCAATTTCTTGCAGAAATCAATAGGACAATGTCACTGGCTCGTGCGAAATTCAATAAGACAATGTCCTGGCTCTTGGCGGAAATCAATAGTTCAATGTCCTGGCTCTTGCAGAAATCAATAATACAAAGCGCGCCAGTGCTTGAATAATTTAATCAGACATTTGGCCTGATAGGGAAAAACGCAATAGGGCATTTTCAATTTTAAATAGGTCATTGTCCTATGACCGGGGCCTCAAGACATCACTGTATGCTTTTCAGGTCATGTATGTGTGTGTGTGAGTGTGTCTGCCCTGCAAGTGGCGTGTCATTCATTTAGCGGTCTATTCACGATAAGTGGATCAGATGTTAAATGAATGAATTTCTTTCCCAGTGACCACACACACACACTTGCACCACAAAACTATGCAGACATTGTCAGTTTTGTCATTTATAACAGTTGCTAAAGGATCCTTATTTTGTTACAATTGCCAAACGAAGTCTGACCGGTATTGTTTTGTCTGCTCATGTTATTGGATTTTTTTTTCATGTTTTCATTCAATTTCAATTCTGTGTAAAGCTCCCTGTAGCCTACAAAATAGGATGGGCGCTATATACATTTTCATCATTATTAGTATTAGTATTATTTTCTTGCGTGGTAACATTTCTGTGTGACAGCCCTTGTCGACGGGGCTATAATTTTTAATCTTAATCCCTTTGCTTTATGCAAAAAAAATCATCTACTATCTTCCAGACTTAACGGCCCATTCTCATGCCTTTTTTTTCTCAAAAATAAAATCTTCAAAAATATTTTCTCCTTTGAGCTTCTCCAAAATCGAATGTGTCGGCTGTGAGCAGCGGGGAGACCGGTGAAAACTGAAAACCGAACACATACGTAGCTTACCATTAATGGCCAGTATGGCCTGTTGGAAAACGCAGAAGAGAAGTTCTTTTTGCCTTTTAGAAGTTCCGTCTAGCAACTTTTCTTTTAATTGATCATTGTGTGCAAGTCACTTTAGATGTCCTCCGACCTGTGAGACATTTGTACTATAAAGATAGTGGGACGATCCTGTAGGTAACTTGCAATACCAGGACGTCTCGATTAAAAAAAATCTATACATTGGAACCTCCCTTATAATACCTTCAAAAATCAGCCAAAATGAGGTCTTATAGGGAGGGTCTTATAAGGGAGGGGTCTTATAAGGGAGGGGGTCTTATAAGTGAGGGGTCTTAATAAGGGGGGGTCTTATAAGGGAGGGGTCGTATAAGGGAGGGGTCTTATAAGGGAGGGGTTCTTATATAAGGGAGGGGTCTTAGAAGGCGGGGTCTTATAAAGGGAGGGGTCTTATAAGGGAGGTATTCTAATACGTAACCAAAGAAGGGCATGTCTCAGAGAGTGGTCTATGTTGGGAGGGAGTCTTATCAGGGCGCTTTCCACTGTAATCAATTATTAGTTGATCACTCCTCTTTTGACTCTGGTCTGCCTTTTTCCTTTCTTTACGTTAACAGAATTATTATTGATGCCTCTCTTTTGACTCTGCCTTTTTACCTTTCTTAGTATAACGAATTATTATTGATCCCCCTCTCTTTTGACTCGGCCTTTCCCTTTTCTTAATAATAACAGAATTATTATTGATCACTCTCTTTTGGCTCTGCCTTTTCCTTTCTAGTATAACAGATTATTATTGATCCCTCTCTTTTGACTCTGCCTTTCTTTCTTAAGTAGAACAGGATTAATTGATTGATCACTTCTCTTTTGACTCTGTCTTTTTCCTTTTCTTTCAGTAAATATTACTGTCTGTGTCCCCACTTCTTAACTAATTTGTCAGCCCTTGTTGTCCATTCTCCTGTCCCCTTGTTTTTCTTCAGCTTCTGACAAGGACATGTGTTTACTACTGAAGCCCGTCCGTGGGATACTGTGGGTTCTTTCCGGTACAATAGTTCCCCCACCTTCTCGAAGTTCTGTGCCTGCAGTTTCCTTTAGCATGGGTGCTGACTCTTTCATTTTACACTGATTTCAGGGTTTTTTTAATTTTACCTAGAACTGAACAGTGAAAAAACAAATGAATCCCAAAACATTGACACGGTGATTTGGGTCGTTTCAGAGATGAGATGTTCCTCCATTGGAGGATTTCCCTCTGTTTGATGGCGCCCAGAAGGTCATTTTTTGAATCCGTTGTAATGCCAATTGAGAAATTGGGGTAGGGCTGTTAGGTTTTTGTGTTGATCGTAAATACGCAAGAAGTAACGAATTGATATTTTGTTCTCGATTTGTTCATTCTCAATGGTCATATTCTGTTACTTACTACTGCTTGGTACTGCTTGGGGCAAACCAGACTGTTGCTTCTAATATTATCATTACCTGCAGTTTGCAAAACGGAAAACGGAAGTTGTTATCTCCCATTTGTTGATGTAGCCTCACCGTGGACACCGGGGCCCCCGAACCACCCTCCGGCTTTCTTTTTTTCCTCTTTTTTTTTTTTTTTTTTCTTCTTTTTTTTTTTTTTCCCTCCTTTTTCCTTTTTTTTTTGGTTTTCCTGAGAATCCTCATCTCTCTCTGGTCGTTTTGAACTTGGTTGTTTCTAACATATATTGGTCTCGTCTCCTCCCTCTCGTCTCGTCTCCTCTCGGTCTCAAAGTCTCGCTCTCTCTCTTCCTCCTCGAGGAAAGGTTCTCTCTCCTCTCTCGCTCTCTCTCGTCTCTCTCCCCTTCTTTCCTCGCTACTTTCTCTCCCTCTCTCTCTCTCGTCTCCTCCACTCTCTCCGTCTCTCTCCGGGGAAATCTTGAACACGCAGCATCATGGTGATGCCAATATTTGTTTTCCCAAAGGCAAAGGCAATGTGTCGTATTTTAATTTACAAGGAATTTATTTATTCCGGACCGAATTCTGATTAATCGCTGGACGACCTCGAAAACTGTCTAATTCTATATCCTATACTATAATCTATATCCAACCAGCAAAAAAATTTCCATGCATTGTTACTAGCTGTGAACTACTTGTCCTGTGTCGTGTCGTTTCGCCATCGTTCCCTCATTCTCTCCCCCTTTTCTGCCTGTCCTGTCCTGCTGCTGCTGGTCTCGTTTCCGTCTCTTCGTTCCTCCTCGTTTTCTCACCTCGTTCCTCCCGGCGCCCTCCTGTGTCTCGTTTCCTCTTCTCTCGTTCTCCCTCCGTTCTCCGCCCCGCCTCCTCGAGACTTCTGTCTGTCTGTCTACGTTCTCTCCCGGCCCCTCTCCCTTCCTTGTCTGGTGTTCTGTCCCTGGGTGTCTGTCTCTGGCTGCCTGTCTGTCGTCTGTCTCGTTCTCACTGCCCCTGTCCTGTCTCGTTCGGCTGTCTGGTTCTCGTTCTCCTGTCTGTACTCGTTTCTCCCCTCTTCCTCGGTTCTCCCCTCCGCCCCCTCCGTTCCCTTCTCCCCCGTCCTCGTTCCTGTCCGTCCCTCGTTCTCCCTCCTTCTCTCCCTTTCTCCCCTCATCTCTGTCTCCGTGTCCTGTCTGTTGGTCACCTCGTTCCTCTCGTCGTTCTCTCCCTGTGTCTCGTTCTCTCTCCCTCTTCTCTCTCTCCGTCCTCTCCGCCCTCCGGTCTCTCTCATTCTCCCCTCCCTCTCCTCCTTCCCTTCCTCCCCCCTCTCCGGCTTGTCCTGGTCCTTCGTTCTTCCTCGTTTCTCTCCCTTCCGTGTTCTCCGTCTTCGTTCTCCTTCTCCCCTCCGTCTCCCTTCTCCACCCATTTCTATTATCCAATTCAGCATTGGTGCAATTTGTGACTGTCTGCTGGGTGACTACTTGGTCTGTCTGTCGGGGCTCCCCGGTAGTTCTCCCATCCTCACCTTTCTTTTTCTCCGTGTCTGTCACTTGTCTGTCTGCTGTCGCTCGTTTCTCCCCTCTGTCCCGCTCGGTTTCTCCTCCCGCGTTCCTGTCCTCCTGTCTTCTGTGTCGGTCTCGCTCGTTTCTCCTTTCCTCCTCTCTTTCTTCCATTTTGGTCCCGCTGTCTTTTTTGTCTGGCTGTGTGTCTCCTGTTCTCTCCGTTCCTCCGCGCCTCGCGTCCTCCCTCTCCCCTTCTCCCCTCCCCCCTCGTCGCCTCCCCTTCTCAGGACCTATTCTGCTGTCTGTTCGTTCTCTCTATCGTTCCCTCCGTCTCCTCTCTCTCTCTTTCTTCTCCGCGTCTTCCCCGTCTCTCCCACTCTCCTCGTTCGTCTGTTTCTGGTCTCGTTCTCCCTCTCCTTCTCGGTCTCCTCCTCCCTCCTCGTTCTCGTTCCTCCCCTCCTCGGTCGTTCCTCATCTCTTCTCTCTTCCTCCCTCGTCCTCGTTCTCCTCCTCCTCCGCCACCCTTTCTCCCTTCTCTCCGCCTTCTCCTCATCTTCCCCTCTCTCTCTCTCCTCTCCTCTTCAGTTCGTCTCTCTCTATCTCTCTTCATCTCTCTCTCGTTCATCGCGCTATCTCTATCCTCATCTCGCTCTCTCATTCTCATCTCTCTCTCTCTCTGCTCTCTCTCTCGCCTCCCTCCTCGTCTCTCTCTCCCTCTCTCTCTCTCTCTCTCTCTCTTGGCGTTGTTTGCCCCCATGAATCGTCCCAACGGGGCTCGCCCTGGACACCCTGACTTCAGTTTGCACGCCATGCTTTACCCTTATCGACGCCAGCCATTTTTCAGCCCCCCCAAATACCATTAACTTAAGCTGGGTGAGATATTTGTTATCTGCATATTGGGAATTCCTCTTTGACTGTATAACATTAGGCCTATCCTTACCTCCCAAATTAAGAAAATAGGGTCTTCAGATAATAGCACTGTTGATGACTTTTAGTGACATAGGTGTTAAACATTGAAGTGCGTAAATGCGACATGGCGGCGAAGGTTTAATCATCAGTCCTTTTGCATCTGCCTGCTCCTTTTCTGCTGTCACCACTGTTTGTTAATGCCTTATTGTTCTTTCTCCTGTTGTTGTTGTTGGGTGGTTTTTTTAAATCTTGCAATGTTCTCCTTGAGCTTACCCCGAAATCGTTAATTGTTGGTTTAAGGACAGCGACGAGACCGGAAGAAGTGAGACTGATACTAATAGACTGTACTTTGCCCATTCTGTTTGGCGTGCGATGCCGAATTATCTTATGTCATTTATTGAATTGTTCTGTAGCGTTTTTGATGAAAGGAAGTGTGTGTGTGTGTGTGTTATGTACAAAGCTCTTCAGGTGTTCACTTGTGTGATGATTTTTCTGTTCTTCACGAACGCTGATGATGTCTAAGCTGATGGATGATTAACGTAAGTCTCCATCCCCACCTGTTTTTCTTTATTTCTCTCTCTCTTCTTCCTCTCTCCCTCTCTCTCCTCTCTCTCTCACTCTCTTCTCTGCTCTACGATGTCTCAGTCCATCCAGTCTCCTTTCTCCTCCTCTCCTCTCGCGTCGTCTTCTTCCAGCTCTTCATATTCTCTCTCTCTCTCTCCTCTCTCTCTCGCTCTCCTCTCTTCTCTCTCTCTCACTCTTCTTCTCTCTCTCTCTCTCTCTCTCTCGCTCTCTCTCTCGTCTTTCTCTCTCTCTCTCCTTGTACTTCCACTGTACAGTCTTGTACTGTACTGCATTGCATGTGCGTATGCAATATCATCCATATAGCGCTCAAAAGGGCCAATAGTAAATGAAAGCTGTACTATAATCATATTCTACAGTTTGGGAATCTTTATGACACTGGGTTTATTATCCACTGTTTGCCACGGGTTTAACGTTCCTAAGTGCATTGGGCAACACAGACCTTCGTTTTATCTTTTTCAATCTGAAAGCCACTCCACATTGGGTTTTGTGGTGGTGGTGATGGTAATTTGGTGTGTGTTGTGTGGTGTGTGTGTGTGTGTGTGTGTGTGTGTGTGTGTGTGTGGTGTGGTGTGAGTGTGTGTGTGTGTGGTTTCTGTCTGTCTGTCTGTCTGGTCTGTCTGTGCATACATGATGCAGGGGTGCTACTACCTTCCTTATAAACGGAAATCTGTAATTAGTTTTCTGCTTAGACGGAAATTCCGTTATTTTTGGTTTTGCCCCCCACCCCCCGCCCCCCCCCCCCACCCCCCCCCCCCCAAAGTTGATCTTTTATCTGGCGGTTGTGCATTTGATCTGGGTCTTCAACACCGAAGTGAAAATACACAAAAAGGGCGGCCGATTACATTCACCATACTTATTTGAATAAATTCAAACGTTATCAGCATGAGCTTTTGTGTCATGAAAAGCTACAAAACTTCACAGAAGGTAAGTTACAACTATATTAAGTTCACCAAAGGATATTATGATGTTTAAACGTATGAATGTATGTTAAAATGTTGCTTAGAAAAACTCAATTGAGAGTCATATGTTTGGATCCACGGACATCGCATTTAACTTATCGATGGCTTGGAGTCAAAACGGACTATCTTTAGATAGTCCATTGACATATTATTGAACATAGTACGAAAACTAATAATTGTATAAAAAAAGACTGCTGAATATAAAGAGCAAAACCCCTTTTTATCTTTCTGCTAGTCCAATTGTTTAATACAAGTTTCTTATTTTTGCAATAACATCAATAATAAGTCATGGACTGATATACAGATACGTTTTACTCTAGCCATCGTTATGTCTAGGATTAATTGTGTTTTATTTGAACGGCTTTATATCTTTATAGTTGTGGTTCTGAATGTCATTATAAAAAGTCTTGTGTCATGAAATATGATTTAAAGCATAGATCTTATTTGTATTTCTTGTAACAAGGAATGGACTTGTCCTGTCTCAGCTATGTTCAACTTTAGACAGTCCCTTTACAAAGTGTCAACTGTCGTCTGCCAACAGAACATAACTATGGACGGTGTCAAAAGGTAATGTGACTTTGTCCTGTCCTCAGCTTATGTTCAACTTAAGACAGTCCTCTTTATCAAAGTGTCACTGTCGTCT
>CM065713.1:10509892-10537392 GCA_017654935.2 Phymorhynchus buccinoides
CGTTTCCTGATCTTTGCAGGCAACGATGGTTTCCTCGACGTTTGTAGACGACGATGGCGACGATGACAAGGATGAGAGCGATGACACCGCCAACGCTGCCAGCGATGATAGCTATAGGGGGGCCCTCTGCTTGGGTTGGCGTGTCTCCCACTAGGCCTACTAGTCATGCACGAACATATAACCAAGCACGCATACACACACACACACACACACACACACACACACACACACACACGTACATTCATGCACACACACAGTCATGCTCGCACAAGGGTACACACACATTCACATGGGTGCTACTCCCCAAAATGAAAATGCAGAGATCGTTTCCATAGCTCTCCTGCAATCTGAAGAGGAAATGTTAGGTAACTTTCTTGGCATCCTGAAGATGGATTCAGGGCTATATCTTGACCTGCAAGACAATTGGTCCCACGGAAGTTAGAGTATAGAGGGTCCAAAAGGAGGGATAATACGTCCATGTTAAGTCAAAAACACTGAAATGAATATTTCAAGTGCATGTGATTCAAATTCCAGTGAAAATTGCTTAAGTCAAAATTGGAGGGACTGAAATTTCATTTTGAGATAGCTATTGTTTTGAGTTAAAAAGACAATTTAGCATAAGGATTATTAAACTGGGATCAGAAAATTATTGTAATTTACCCAGTGCTTTTGAGTTATCTGTTTTTGAGTTAGCTATGTATAATAAAATGTATGTACCCTGATAAAGAACAAAACGCACATAATTCACACTCTTGACACAAGGATCACTTTTTTTTTCAGTCTGTTTAATAGAAAAACTTGTGTCTGGGCAATGGGAAGACGTGTTGTAAAAATTTGAAAATACAGTGTGGTATGCTAGATGGATTCTGCCTCTTTAGAACTCTTTCCCTTGCCAGTCACCAAGAAAACAGGCTTATGTGTTGGTTGTTGTCTTTTCAACCAACTATTCCAGACCCATTGTTCACTGGTGTCCCCCTTCTCTCTTTCAAGCTGGTGTCTGAGACCGAAGTTCTTTCTACTCTGAAAGAAATGCATTTTAAATCCTGTGATCTTGACCCCATCCCAGCCTCTCTTTTCTCACAAATCTATCAACACCTTCTGCCATCAATCACCAACATCATCAATTCTTCTTTAGTTTCAGGTGTGTTTCCTTCTGCTTTCAAAACCGCTCTTGTAAGGCCCCTTCTCAAGAAGAACAATCTGGATCCTAATAATCTGAAAAACTACAGACCTGTATCTAACCTCCCTTTTCTCTCCAAACTCCTTGAGAAGACTGTTCTGAAACAACTTAGCGATCATCTATCCTCAAACAATCTTCATCATCCTTATCAGTCTGCCTATAGAGCCAACCACAGTACTGAAACAGCCCTTGTTCAAATCGTCAATGACCTCCTACCTGCTTCTGATGCTGGTCAGATCTCTCTTTTGATGCTTCTTGATCTCTCTGCTGCCTTTGATACCACTCCATTCTTCTGTCTAGTCTTGAACATACTTTTGGAATTAAGGGCCCTGCCCTTTCTTGGTTTTCTCTTACCTTTCTGATCGTTTTCAATCAGTTCTGGTCAATGGTCGTCAGTCTGAACAGGTTAGGCTTTTTGTGTGGAGTCCCCCAGGGGTCTGTGCTTGGTCCTGTCTTGTTTACTTTGTATACGTCACCTCTTGCCAATATCATTGACCAGCACAACATGAAACATCACTTCTATGCAGATGACTCACAACTCCAAAACAGTACAACCCCCGAAGATCTAGATTCCATTCTCACAGAAAGTAACAACTGCTATATTGATATTCAAAATTGGATGGTTCAAAATAAACTTCAATTAAATGGTGAAAAAAACGAAGCAATGCTTGTAGGGACAAAAAACAAACTAACCTCTGTTTCCATAGAGTCAATCTAACTGGGTAACAACATCATTCCCCTCTCAGACTCTGTCAAAAACTTAGGTGTCACTTTGGACAATACTCTTTCCATGCAGAGTTTCCTGACTCAGACCTTTCAGTCCTGTTACTATCAAATTCGTCGCATTGGCTATATTCGTAAATACCTCTCAGATGAAGCCACAGCAAAGCTTGTTACTTCCCTCATCCTATCTCGTATTGACTACTGTAATGCTCTCCTTTCTGGCCTATCAGTCTCTTCTCTATATTGTCTCCAGCGTATTCAAAACACAGCTGCTCGTCTTGTCCTTAGGAAGAAAAAGTTCGATCATGTTAGCCCTCTTCTCCGTTCTTTGCACTGGCTTCCTGTCGCAGACAGAATTGAGTATAAATTAAACACACTTTGCTATAAATCTATCCATAAAGCTGCTCCATCTTACCTCTGCGACAATATTTCCATCTATACGCCAGCTCGCACTTTACGTTCAGTTTCGTACCCTTTTTCTCTCCAGATCCCTAGGTATAAGCTTTCAACTGTTGGTCAGCGCTCTTTTGCTGTCTCAGGACCGACCTCCTGGAACAAACTTCCTCTCTCCCTCCGTCAGCGACCGACCCTCTCTACTTTCAAAGCTAACCTCAAAACCCACCTGTTCCCCCGTCATTAAAGCTCCGCTCTCTTTCTCTTCTCTCTCTTGCCATTAGGTCTGTTTCTGCTATATTCCATTTATGTCATCCGTGTGTTCGCTTTGTATTGCGTTTTTGTTTGAATGCGCTATGAATGCTAACGTGTGTGTGTGTGCTTTGATTTGATTTCTATCAAGATTCAGCGCCGTATAAATACTGTATGTTGTTGTTGTTGTCTGCAATACACACATATACAGGGTTTTGCATTTTGCACACACATACACAACTACTCATGCCCACACATGTATGAACCCACCCGTGCATGCGCATGCGCACGTACACACACACACAGACAAACATATTTGCACTATACACATGTGCACACAGATATAATTCAAGCACTCGCATACCCAAGTACACACACACACACACAGAGTGGCAGACGGTTCAACACAAATTTACAAAGAATGCATACAAAAACAACTCTTAAAAGTTGACATTTAGAAATATAACAATTCCATCATTTGTTTCTTTGTTGTCACAAATAAAACTTTGTTACGATTTTTAAGAACAATGAAACTGATTCTGATATACACACAGACACACACACACATACAGAAACACACACACACACACACAGTGACACACACACACACACACACACACACACACACACACACACACACACACACACACACACACACACACACACACACACATACACACACAAAACACACACACACACACACACACACAACTCAACTCAACTCAACTCAAACAACTTTATTATCTCTTAAAGAGAAATTTAGTGTGGTGATGTCTGCGATTGACACAGTTAAAACAAGACACATTATAATATACATTAAAAACAAGATGTGCTTCTAAAACATAAATGACAGTACCATTAAATCAAAACACACATGATGATAATTATCACTTGAAAGCAAAACAGCAGTGCTTAAAACAAAATGTTGCCAATATTATAAAAAATAAAAATAAAAACCCAAAAAACCCCAACCCCAGTACATAAAATATTACCGTTTAAGATAAATCACTTTAATTATATAATTTTAAATGCACAACACACACAATGGACTTATTTATAACAAAACACGCATATTTTATGTTTAAACAAAGTCATATATTATCATATTTACAAGTTAACATATCCACATAATTCATCACATACACACACACACACATACACACACACACACACACACACACACATACACACACACACACACACACACACACACACACACACACACACACACACACACACACACACACACACACACAAACACACAAACACGCATAGGCTATCTGCTGTTACTCTCATACAAAGACAGAGTGAAGTTCAAGTTTACATCCTCTCGGCCCATAAAGACACATATGGGTCCTTTTTCTGATGAAGATGGGGGGAAAGACAGAGACACAGAGAGGCCGGGTTTTAAAATAGATGGTGGGTGGGGTGGGGTGGGTGTGTTTATATATGTTTCAGAATCTGGATAAACAGAATGGGTGAGGAACAGATTACGATTTGACATCATAGTTCTGTTGGCAGACGACAGTTGACACTTTGTAAAGTGACTGTCTAAGTTGAACATAGCTGAGACATGACAAGTCACATTACCTTTTGACATCATAGTTGATAGTTCTGTTGGCAGACGACAGTTGACACTTTGTAAAGTGACTGTCTAAGTTGAACATAGCTGAGACATGACAAGTCACATTACCTTTTGACATCATAGTTGATAGTTCTGTTGGCAGACGACAGTTGACACTTTGTAAAGTGACTGTCTAAGTTGAACATAGCTGAGACATGACAAGTCACATTACCTTTTGACATCATAGTTGATAGTTCTGTTGGCAGACGACAGTTGACACTTTGTAAAGTGACTGTCTAAGTTGAACATAGCTGAGACATGACAAGTCACATTACCTTTTGACATCATAGTTGATAGTTCTGTTGGCAGACGACAGTTGACACTTTGTAAAGTGACTGTCTAAGTTGAACATAGCTGAGACATGACAAGTCACATTACCTTTTGACATCATAGTTGATAGTTCTGTTGGCAGACGACAGTTGACACTTTGTAAAGAGACTGTCTAAGTTGAACATAGCTGAGACATGACAAGTCACATTACCTTTTGACATCATAGTTGATAGTTCTGTTGGCAGACGACAGTTGACACTTTGTAAAGAGACTGTCTAAGTTGAACATAGCTGAGACATGACAAGTCACATTACCTTTTGACATCATAGTTGATAGTTCTGTTGGCAGACGACAGTTGACACTTTGTAAAGAGACTGTCTAAGTTGAACATAGCTGAGACAGGACAAGTCACATTACCTTTTGACATCATAGTTGATAGTTCTGTTGGCAGACGACAGTTGACACTTTGTAAAGAGACTGTCTAAGTTGAACATAGCTGAGACAGGACAAGTCACATTACCTTTTGACATCATAGTTGATAGTTCTGTTGGCAGACGACAGTTGACACTTTGTAAAGTGACTGTCTAAGTTGAACATAGCTGAGACAGGACAAGTCACATTTCCTTTTTACAAGAAATACAAAAGATCTATGCTTAAAATCATATTTTCATGACTAAGACTTTTTATACTGACATTTCAGAAACACAACTATAAAGATATAAAGCCGTTCAAATACAACATAATTATCTAGATCATAACGATGGCTTAGAGTCAAAACGGACTATCTTTATATAGTCCATTGACTTATTATTGATGTTATTGCAAAAACTAAGAACTTGTATTAAACAATGACTGCAGAAATATAAAAAGGGGGTTTTGCTCTTTATATTTCAGCAGTCTTTTTTTTATACAAGTTATTAGTTTTCGTAATATGTTCAATAATATGTCAATGGACTATCTAAAGATAGTCCGTTTTGACTCCAAGCCATCGATAAGTTAAATGCGATGTCCGTGGATCCAAACAATGACTCTCAATTGAGTTTTTCTAAGCAACATTTTTAACATATTATTCATACGTTTAACATCATAAATATTATTTGGTGAATTGAAATATAGTTGTAACTTACCTTTCTGTGAAGTTTGTAGCTTTCATGACACAAAGTTCATGCTGATAACGTTGAATTTAATTCAAATAAGTATGGGTGAATAGGACTCGGCCGCCATTTTTGTGTATTTTCACTTCCGGTGGTTGGAAGACCCAGATTCAAAATGCCCCCAACCGCAGCTAACAGATCAACTTTTGGGGGGGGGGGGGGGGGGGGGGGGGGCAAATACGGAATTTCCGTCTCAGCAGAAAACTTAATTTACAGATTTCCGTTTATAAGGAAGGTAGTAGCACCCCTGCATTCATGTATGCACAGACAGACAGACAGACAGACAGACAGACACACACACACACACACTCACACACACACACACACACACACACACACACACACACACACACACACACACACACACACACACATACCATCACCACCACCACCAAAACCCAATGTGGAGTCTTTCAGATGAAACGATAAAACGAGGTCCCGTGTGCCCATGCACTTAGTACACGTTAAACCCAGTGGCAACAGTGGCATAATAAACCCAGTGGCATAATATTCCAATACTGTAGAATATGATTTATAGTACAGCTCTCATTTACTATTGGCCCTTTGTAGCGCTATATGATATTGCATAGCACAATGCAATGCAGTACAGTACAAGACTGTACAGTGGAGTACAAGAGAGAGAGAGAGAGAGAGAGAGAGAGAGAGAGAGAGAGAGAGAGAGAGAGAGAGAGAGAGAGAGAGAGAGAGAGAGAGAGAGAGAGAGAGAGAGAGAGAGAGAGAGAGAGAGAGAGAGAGAGAGAGAGAGAGAGAGAGAGAGAGAGAGAGAGAGAGAGAGAGAGAGAGAGAGAGAGAGAGAGAGAGGAAGAGAGAGAAATAAAGAAAACAGGTGGGAGACTTACGTTCATCATCATCATCTTCGCCATCATCAGCGTTTCGTGAAGAACAAAAATCATCACACAATGAACACCTGAAGAGCTTTGTACATAACACACACACACACACCACTCTCCTTTCATACAAAACGCTACAGAACAATTCAATAAATGACATAAGATATTCTGCATTCTCACGCCAAACAGAATGGGCAAAGTACAGTCATTAGTATTCAGTCCTCAGCTTCCCGGTCTCTTCGCTGTCCTTAACCAACAAATTAACGATTTCGGGGTAAGCTCAAAGGAGAACATTGCAAGATTTTAAAAAAACCCACCCAACAACAACAACAGGAGAAAGAACCAATAAGGCATTTAACAACAGTTGGTGACAGTCAGAAAAGGAGCAGGCAGAGTCAAAGAGACTGATAGATTAACCCTTTCGCCGCCAATGTCGCATTTACGCACTTCAATGGTTTAACACCTATGTCACTAAAAGTCATCAAACCAGTGCCTATTATCTGAAGACCCTATTTTCTTAATTTTGGGAGGTAAGGATAGGCCTAATGTTATACATGTCACAGAGGAATTCCCAATATTGCAGATAACAAATATTCTCTACCCAGCTAAGCTTAATGGTATTTGGGGGGGCTGAAAAATGGCTGGCGTCGAAAGGGTTAAAGCATGGGTGAAACTGAAAGTCAGGGGTCCAGGGGCAGAGCCCCGTTGGACGATTCATGGGGGGCAACAACGCAAGAGAGAGAGAGAGAGAGAGAGAGAGAGAGAGAGAGAGAGAGAGAGAGAGAGAGAGAGAGAGAGAGAGAGAGAGAGAGAGAGAGAGAGAGAGAGAGAGAGAGAGAGAGAGAGAGAGAGAGAGAGAGAGAGAGAGAAGAGAGAGAGAGAGAGAGAGAGAGAGAGAGAGAGAGAGAGAGAGAGAGAGAACGAGACAGACAGACAGTCACAATGATGGATAGACAGTTTCGAGTCCGATAATCCTTGTAAAATGACTACATTGCCTTTGAAAACAATATGGCATCACCATGCTGTGTTCAAGATTCCCCGAGAGAGACTTCTATGATAGAAACAACCAAGTTCAAAACGACCAGAGATGAGATTCTCAGAAAACCAAAAAGGAGGAAAAAAGAAGCCGGGGGTTCGGGGCCCGGTGTAGGCTACATCAACAAATGGATAACAACTTCCGTTTTCAGTTTTGCAAACTGCAGAGTAATGATAAATTAGAGCAGTCTTGGCTGCCCCAAGCAGTAACCAGAAATGACCATTTGAGAATGAACCAATCGAGAACAAAATATCAATCGTACTTCTTGCCGTATTTACGATTCAACACAAAACCTAACAGCCCTACCCCCAATTTTCTCAATGGATTTACACTGATTTCAAAAATGACCTCTGGGGCCATCAAAAAGGAGGAAATCCTCCAATTGGAGGAAATATCTCATCTCTGAAACGACCCAAATCACCTGTGGTCAATGTTTTGGGGATTCATTTGTTTTTTTAACTGTTCAGTTTCTGGTAAAATTAAAAAACCCTGAAATCAGTGTAAAACTGAAAGAGTAGCACCCATGCTTAAAGGAAACTTGCAAGCACAGAACTTCGAGAAGGTGGGGGGAACTATTTGTACCGAAAGAACCCCTGGTATCCCCACGGGGGCTTCAGTAAACACATTCCCTTTTCAGAAGCTGAAGAAAACAAGGGGCAGGAGAATGGACCAACAAGGGATGACAAATAGTTAAAAGTTGGTGACACAGACAGTACTTATTACTTAAGAAAAGGAAAAGACAGAGTCAAAAGAGAGTGATCAATAATAATTCTGTTATACTTAAGAAAAGGAAAAGGCAGAGTCAAAAGAGAGGGATCAATAATAATTCTGTTATACTTAAGAAAAGGAAAAGGCAGAGTCAAAAGAGAGTGATCAATAATAATTCTGTTATACTTAAGAAAAGGAAAAGGCAGAGTCAAAAGAGAGGGATCAATAATAATTCTGTTATACTTAAGAAAAGGAAAAGGCAGAGTCAAAAGAGAGGGATCAATAATAATTCTGTTATACTTAAGAAAAGGAAAAGGCAGAGTCAAAAGAGAGTGATCAATAATAATTTTGATACAGTGGAACCTCCCTTATAAGACTCCCTCCCACATAAGACCTACTTCTCTGAGACATTGCCCTTCTTTGTAAGTATTAGAATTACCTCCCTTATAAGACCCCTCCCTTATAAGACCCCTCCCTTATAAGACCCCTCCCTTATAAGACCCCTCCCTTATAAGACCCCTCCCTTATAAGACCCCTCCCTTATAAGACCCCTCCCTTATAAGACCCCTCCCTTATAAGACCCCTCCCTTATAAGACCCCTCCCTTATAAGACCCCTCCCTTATAAGACCTCATTTTGGATGATTTTTGAAGGTCTTATAAGGGAGGTTCCACTGTATTAGTTTTTTTTAATCGAGACGTCCTGGTATTGCAGTACCTCCAGGATCGTCCCACTATCTTTATAGTTACAAATGTCTCACAGGTCGGAGGACATTAAAGGGACTTTCACACAAGTGATCAATAAAAGAAAAGTTACTAGCACGGAACTTCTAAAAGGCAAAGACTTCTTCTTCTGCGTTTCCAGGCCATATGGCCATAATGGGTAAGCTACGTATGTGTCCGGTTTTCGGTTTTCACTGGTCTCCCCGCTGCATAAAGCCGACACATTCCGATTTTGGAGAAGCTCAAAGGAGAAAATATTTTTGAAGATTTTATTTTTGAGAAAAAAAAGGCATGAGAATGGGCCGTTAAGTCTGGAAGATAGTAGATGACAGAAAGCAAAGGGATTAAGATTAAAATTATAGCCCCGTCGACAGGGCTGTCACATTAAATGTTACCACGCAGAAAGTAAATAATAATAATAATGAGGAAAATTTATGTAGTGCCCATCCTACTATGTAGGCTACAGGGCGCTTTACACAGAATTGAAATTGAATGAAAACATGAAAAAAAAATCCAATAACATGAGCAGACAAAACAATACCGGTCAGACTTCGTTTGGCAATTGTAACAAAATAAGGATCCTTTAGCAACTGTTATAAATGACAAAACTGACAATGTCTGCATAGTTTTGTGTCAAGTGTGTGTGTGTGTCACTGTGTGTCATTCATTTAACATCTATCCACTTATCGTGAATAGACGCTAAATGAATGACACGCACTTGCAGGGCAGACACACTCACACACACACATACATGCCCTGAAAAGCATACAGTGATGTCTTGAGGCCCCGGTCATAGGACAATGACCTATTTAAAATTGAAAATGCCCTATTGCGTTTTTCCCTATCAGGCCAAATGTCTGATTAAATTATTAACACTGGCGCGCTTTGTCTTATTGATTTCTGCAAGAGCCAGGACATTGACCTATTGATTTCTGCAAGAGCCAGGACATTGTCCTGTTGATTTCTGCAAGAGCCATGACAATGTCCTGTTGATTTATGCAAGAGCCAGGACATTGTCCTATTGATTTCTGCAATGGCCAAGACATTGTCCTATTGATTTCTTTCGTCTCAGGACAGTTTGTCCTTTCACTTTTCGATCCTCGGTACATCATTGTGTCTACATGCGTGCACATGCGAGATTTGTTCCTTCAAGTATCAACAATATCCACGACACAAAAACGCCCCCAAAAATTCAACCCACCATTAACTGTGACTTCCCCGACGTAATGACTGCCGGCAAACTCATCCGTTCCCGAAAACCCGCGCTTGGCGTAGCACTGGTACTCCCTGCCGTTGTCATTCAGGGTCAGGTTTCGGACCAGGGTGCTGGTCTGGTTTCTGTAGCAGCCGTTGGCCATGTTGATGAGATTCCCCTGGGTGATGTCGCTGGGAGACCCGTCTGTGTCCATAATGTATCTGCTCCACGACTGGGAGGGAGAATTTCTGTACTCCCACTCCCAGTTGATCTGGAGGGCGAGACAGACACAGGCACAATTTGTCATAGAAGATAGGTTTGGGAATTGGAAAAGTGAATGAAAAAGAGCTGAAAAGCGGGAGTCTGGGGGTCGCAGAAGGCCCCCAGTAGGGATCCAGGGGGCAACGCCCCCAGTGGGGGGTCAGGGCGACAAAGAGAGAAAGAGAGAGATAAAGAGAGGGAGGGAGATCAGAGAGACAGAGAAACAGACAGGAAAGACAGAGAGACAGACACGACAGAGTGGAAGAGAGACGAAGACAATGAGTCAGAAACAGACAGGCAGACAGACAAACTTCAGTGAGACAGAGACAGTCGGGAGAAAGAAGCCAAACAGAAACAGATGAGGAAGAGAGACAAAATAATGAGAACAAGATAGATAGATACAGACAGACACGAGAGGCAGACAGACACGAGAGGCACAGACAGACAAGTAGGCAAACGACAGATAACAGACAGCAGACATAGAGAGACAGAGACAGATGCCACACAGACAAGACTGACAATCAGAGATGAGAGAGAATAAGAGTCACAGAGATAGAGACGTGTTGCTGGCCCCACCATGAAAAACGCGACGAGTGAAGTCAACGGGGAAGATCAGCCTTCTTTCTATTTTCACATTTTCGCACACAAAAATCGGATAAAAGGCATTCACAAACTTGTTTGGTAAATGTTGGCTGTAACGTCGTGTCGTATTTGCACGCGTTTTCACATGCTTCTCAGTTCCGGTATGGGCCGCCAATCAATGCTGCCAAACTGAAAATGGCATAAACTTCTTCTTCGTTCGCTCAGACAGTTTCCTGTCACATGATCGTAGATGCCGTTATGCGCCTATCTAAGAAATAGCTAGGCCCAGTATGTCCGACTTCGGCTGAAGAAATCTTTGTAAGAATTTATAGAAAACAAGCGCGAAATCGCAATAGTTTGTGGCACGCGGTCTATTTTTACCACTCCAACCATGAGTCACCTCCCCTGGCTTTTCAATAATTTTAATCTGTAAACCAGAATGTTATCTCTGCACCATTTCGTAACTTTTTATATCTTTTGGAAAACATTTACAACTATGTATCCTACTTATGCTCATCAAAAGAAGCACTGCATACTCGTCGTGTCTGTTGTAGTGTCTGTATTACGTATGTTTATTATTTTGTACGCTTTTAAAATACATCATTTTAAAGAGCGGCCTCAATTTGAAGTGTAGCCTCGATTTGAAGTGCGACAATTTTGTCAAAATGTGCGACAATTTTGGACCGACCGACAGACAGACAGACAGACCGACAAAGTGAATTATAGGTTTGTGGCTTGAGCCACAAACAAAAACAAAAAGGCAGGAGAATGAACCAGTGAGATAGAAAGATAGCAGATGACAGTAAGCAAATGGAAAAGGCAGAGTCAAGGAGAATGACAGAATTAGAGGAAGTTACAAGCACAGAACTTCCAGAAGGTGGGATAACTATTTGTACAAAAGATCCCCACGGGGGAGAAATGGCGTGAACGACATGTTCGCCACAAGCTAACCACAACTGCTGTCTGACTGTGGGTTCTAAGCTGTCTGACTGTGGGTTCTAAGCTGTCTGACTGTGGGTTCTAAGCTGTCTGACTGTGGGTTCTAAGCTGTCTGACTGTGGGTTCTAAGCTGTCCGACTGTGGGTTCTATTCTAAGCTGTCTGACTGTGGGTTCTAAGCTGTCTGACTGTGGGTTCTAAGCTGTCCGACTGTGGGTTCTAAGCTGTCCGACTGTGGGTTCTAAGCTGTCCGACTGTGGGTTCTATTCTAAGCTGTCTGACTGTAGGTTCTAAGCTGTCTGACTGTGGGTTCCATTCTAAGCTGTCTGACTGTGGGTTCTATTCTAAGCTGTCTGACTGTGGGTTCTAAGCTGTCTGACTGTGGGTTCTATTCTAAGCTGTCTGACTGTGGGTTCTAAGCTGTCTGACTGTGGGTTCTATTCTAAGCTGTCTGACTGTGGGTTCTAAGCTGTCTGACTGTGGGTTCTATTCTAAGCTGTCTGACTGTAGGTTCTAAGCTGTCTGACTGTGGGTTCCATTCTAAGCTGTCTGACTGTGGGTTCTATTCTAAGCTGTCTGACTGTGGGTTCTAAGCTGTCTGACTGTGGGTTCTATTCTAAGCTGTCTGACTGTGGGTTCTAAGCTGTCCGACTGTGGGTTCTATTCTAAGCTGTCTGACTGTAGGTTCTAAGCTGTCTGACTGTGGGTTCTAAGCTGTCCGACTGTGGGTTCTAAGCTGTCTGACTGTGGGTTCTAAGCTGTCCGACTGTGGGTTCTATTCTAAGCTGTCTGACTGTGGGTTCTAAGCTGTCTGACTGTGGGTTCTAAGCTGTCTGACTGTGGGTTCTAAGCTGTCCGACTGTGGGTTCTATTCTAAGCTGTCTGACTGTGGGTTCTAAGCTGTCTGTCTGACTGTGGGTTCTAAGCTGTCTGACTGTGGGTTCTAAGCTGTCTGTCTGACTGTGGGTTCTAAGCTGTCTGACTGTGGGTTCTAAGCTGTCTGACTGTGGGTTTACTACAACAGACTACCATTGCCATCTCCACGTATTTTCACAGCCTCTATCATCAAACTTCTCTCCTCGTTGCACGATTCTGGATACCGACGCTATTTACCTTGTAAACAGGAAGACACAAGCTTGCATATAATTATGCAATAGCATTCTGGGAAAGCAGGATGGAAACTGGTTCTACATTAGACCCTCGCTTTATTTTCTTAGGCGGATATTTGGGGGAGGGGGGGGGGGGTATAGCCGGACAGATTTTAGTTTGTTGTTGTTGTTGGGTGTTGTTTTTTTTCGGGGGGAGGGGGGGGGGGGGGTTGGGGGCGTCAAATGTCATTTCAGCGTAAATTTGCTGTTTGGGGGACAAATCCCATCCCTGAGAAGAGCTTCTCTGTCTGTGTGTGTGTGTGTGTGTGTGTGCGTGTGCGTGCGTGCGTGCGTGCGTGCGTGCGTGTGTGTGTGCGTGTGTGTGCGTGTGTGTGTGTGTGTGTGTGTGTGTGTGTGTGTGTGTGTGTGTGTGTGTGTGTGTGTGTGAGTGTGGGTGTGAGTGTGTGTGTGTGTGTGTGCGTCAGTGTGAGTTTGTGTGTTCTGATGCAAAAAAGCATACTGTAATTATGCTTATTCAATGTCCATCTGGAAATAAAATGTTGACTTTGACACGCACATACACATTTTCAGTACTGACCGTAGGCTGTGGATTCGGTCCAGTGGTGTTGACTGACCCCACTGCTCCGGTACACCTCATGGTCAGCGTATTGCCCACTTTCCACGTGTCCTGGCCGAAAGGGCGCAAGTTGGCCGCCACGTACATCTGTCCAAGGCCCACTGCATAAAAGAAAAAGAAAGTGAAGAGCAATGTCATACAATTCATGCATTGACCCCTTGACTGCCACCAACATATTACATACTGACCTGATGACATCACTGATGACATCACTGATGACGTCATCAGATGAAGAGGAATAACCCTGATATGTTGGCTTTTGCTCTAACATAGTCAAGAGAGCAACATCCCCAGACCATTTTGCCAGATTGGCTCTATCAGCTGTCTTTATCGTGGCATTTTTTTCCCAATGGGGTTTTTTCTTTAAGTTTCTTTAAGTTTCCCTGGCAGTCAAGGGGTTAAAAGCCAATACGACAGAATGCAGTACAACACGATCCAGAACGACGTAAACACACACACACACACACACACACAAAAGCTGTATGATGTAGTAAAGTGTGTTGTTGCCTGTCTGTCGTTTCCGACAATGACTGCCAGATAGCAGAGAGGGCAGATACTATTCCGGCGGGCCGGGCGAGAAATTAGTTTGTAGTGGAGATGCCTTGCCCAGGGTACATCCCCACTCTCTCGGCCAAAGGGATTTGAGGACGAGATTTGGCGTTGGGGAAGGTCCCCCAAAGGCCAACCAATCCCTTTGGCTGCAGCATCAGAGCCGGTGCAAGGGCCCCCTCGTCCGAGAGTCATAGTCTTCCACGAAAGACTAAGCTGTAGCATGATATTCCAATACTGCAGAATATGATTTATAGTACAGCTCTCATTTACTATTGGCCCTTTGTAGCGCTATATGATAGAGCATAGCACAATGTAATGCAATGCAGTACAGTACAAGACTGTAGAGTGGAGTACAATATACATGTATGCTAACCCTTTCACCACCAAAGTCGCATTTTAGCACCACAGTGATTTAACACCTGTGTCACTAAAAGGCATCAAACTGGGGTCTATTATCCAAAGACCCTATTGTCTTAGTTTTGGGAAGTAAGGTTAGACCTTATTTTATATATGTCACAGAAGAATCCCCAATACTGCACGTGGATTTTGTTCTCTACACAGGTAAACTTAATGGACATTTTTGGCTGAAATATGGCTGGCGGTGAAAGGGTTAATGAAGTACAGTTCTGTACAGTGAAGCTTAGCACAGAAAAGAGTAGTTAATTTTCTTCTCTCTATTTTTTTGGCTGGGTAGCACACTGATATTGCTCTCACTCCACTCAGTCTATGTACAAATCTGTAAGCTAAACTTGCTTTCTTGGGTTGCAAAATCTGAAACCAGCAGTCCAAAGGGAGCACATCTGTGATGGGCGATCAGGAGGCAACCACCAGAGGAGACACTGCACGGCTGCTGAGTCACTTCGGTGGAGTTCAGTGGAGCCTGTTCTCAGCTAACGTATGCAGGACACCACCTGCTAAGCCCCCTACTGACAACAATAATGCCACAAGTCGTGGAGCCAGTGTGAATCCTCCACCGAGGGCGCCGCTACACCCGTCCATCGACAGCCCCCCAGAACACACTGATCCATATCACTTGGACCCGAACGCACCAAGGACATAGACTGGATTGGAAATTGAAATTGAGGTCATCATGACAGCAGGGCATGCAAGGCCACAGAACCTGAGACATTTTTTTATAATCATTGATGGAGATGATGATGATTATGATGTTGATGATGCTATGGAGTTCCTTATTGGTCTGAGACTACATAACAGGGCTGTACGCTTATACTTCCTTTCATAATGATATCTTGGCATCAACCAGCCCCAATAGATACAGACATATGCTATGTTGGTCAGAAACTTAGATCAACACTCTCAGATTCGCATCCATGAAGTGGATGAAGCTCGACTGTGTGGCTTCAGTCTTCTCTTTGAGCCCATAGCTCAGTCAGGGTAGGAGCCAGTCCAGGACCCCTTAACCCTCGCCTTTCTTATAGAGTTTGAACAGTCACTAATCGGATATGCTACCACTGCGCAACGTCGGCTGGTGTTAATGTACAGTTCTTTATAGTACAGTACGGCACGAAGAAGTTGAGTAAAAATCAGTTATGTAAAGTGCAATGCAGCACACTACACTGCATTATTGTGCCCTCATACACAGCAAAAGTAATACACCGCAATACAGAAAAATAGAACAGAGCACAATACAATACAGTACAATACAGCAACAAAACGCAACCCCAACACAGCATCGACCACTGCAATACAGAAAAATAGAACAGAGCACAACACAATACAGCAACAAAACGCAACCCCAACACAGTGTCAACCACAACCACAATTCGGATCCCATACAAAGCCTAGCTAGCTCACCTTCCAACTCCAGATCCGCTTCCTTTACTAGGTTGAATTGCGTAAATCCACTGTCCAAGTAGAGGGCAAAGCACTGGTACCTCCCACCATCGTTGCAGCCTGCTTGGTTCAGGGTCAGGCTGATGGGTCTGCTGGTCAGACTCCCGGAAACGCTGACGTTTGTCAAACTTTGGTCAGTAAGCTGAGCCACTCCGTCAGCGTTGCCAACCAAAGCACTAACCAGAGCTTTATGTTTGGATAAAGAAAAACAAACGAGAGAGAGAGAGAGAGAGAGAGAGAGAGAGAGAGAGAGAGAGAGAGAGAGAGAGAGAGAGAGAGAGAGAGAGAGAGAGAGGGGGGGGGGGAAACTAAAACTGAAAACTTTACTATGTAAGGATAAAGATTTTAGGCAGTCTATTCTTCCAATCTGTTTGTGATACACATACAAAGGTAGAACGAAAGAGAGAGTTTAGAGAAGGTTCAGAGGTTTTTTTGTTTGAACTTTAAATGTGTGTGTGTGTGTGTGTGTGTGTGTGTGTGTGTGTGTGTGTGTGTGTGTGTGTGTGTGTGTGAGTGTGTGTGTGTGTGTGTGTGTGTGTGTGTGTGTGAGTGTGTGTGTGTGTGTGTGTGTGTGAGCCCACTAGTCATGAAACAGCTTTGTGCAGAAGGGTCTGGGAATTTAACCCCCCAGACGCTGATAATAATTAAAAGTAAAATGGATGGCCTCCACCGGGAGAATAAGCCATAACTCTGGCATGGAATTATGTACATAATACATGAAATTCAAAGTGTTGACAAGGTAGGTTTCCCCTCTTCTTGTTTTTTTAAAGGGGTGGGAGGGTGGGGTGTATAAAACCCTTGTAATACCCCTCCACCTCTGTTGTGTTAAAGGGGCACCCTGACGTATGAGTTTTTGCAAGAAACACGTCGAGATCAGCAGGAAAACACCCTTTACAGAGATCGCAACACTCACTTTGCTCTGGTTTCCCAGAAATCAAGCCGTCAAAAAGGCGATTCCTCCTTGGCGGAGGTGCTGGAAGTCAAATTCTTTCACCCAAAGAGAAGGCGTTTGCCGTCTCTTTTCTAATGGTCGCCTGTGTTTAGACCAAATCGTTTGCACGAACTTTTTTGCAATACAAGCCTTTTTATTTTTTTTTTTTTAATTTTATACAGTTTATCTAAAGGAGTTTCGCTCACAACAAAGGAAATAGCTCCTCTTTTTTTTTTTACTGCACTACAAAAAAAGAAAACGCTTCATGAGTGACCTCCACCCACCCCATCCAAAATGGCTACTCTCTCCGGCATCTCCGCCAAGGAAAAATCGCCGTTTTGACGGTTTAATTTCTAGGAAACCAGAGCAGTGAGTGTTCCGATCCTTGAAAAGGCTGTCTTTCTGGTGATCTCGACGTGTTTCTTGCAAAAACTCATCCGTTCGAGTCCACCTTTAAGAATAAAGAATGTTTATAATTTGCATAACATTAACACTAACAGCAGGGGTGTTGAAATCTTTTCATGGCAGGCAGTTCAATGGACTAGCTCCATAAAAAATGAACTAGTCCCAAAAACTGTGACCAGCCCGTCTGATGCTCACAAGAAACTTGACACATTTCTGTTTTCATTAGATTCCACTCGAAATAAAAAACAAACAAAAAAAACAAGCATATTCAAATAAAAATCTGCAATCTCTCTCTCCCTCCTGAAAAACAAACAAACGTTTAAATCAAATACTCACCTAGCTGTTATGTTATCATTCTTTTTATGGTACACTGAGACATAGGAAGAAACAGAGAGAGAAAGAGAGAGAGAGAGAGAGAGAGAGAGAGAGAGAGAGAGAGAGAGAGAGAGAGAGAGAGAGAGAGAGACAGACAGAGAGAAAGAGAGAGAGAGAGAGAGAGAAAATAGAAAAAGATGGAGAGAAACAGAGACAGAAAGATAAAGAGAGAGACAGATACACAATTTGACAATTTGACAATTTGACAGTTTTATTGTCATCACCATAAAAGGTCTCATGACAAGGGGGTAAACAAAATATGTCAACTTAATAACAAATCAAGCATAGAAAACATGAAAACAATGAAACATGAATTGTAGAAATGAAAAAGTGAAAAAATGAAAAATGAAATGTCATAGATCCTTCGTCTATATAAGCATGTAAACAACATCCCTTTCTTATCTTCCATTACCTCTCTCCCTCTATCTCTCCCTCCCCCCCTTCACACACACACATGCATACACACACACACACACACACACACACACACACACACACCACACACACACACACACACACACACACAGATACGCACTCACTCACTCACTTTTGTTCACAAAAATAGGTTTAAGAAACTCATATAGGAATTCATGCATCAAGAAAAATAACTCGACCATCCAACTACAATTTTATACCAAGTATGTATCTCCCTTTCTTTCCTCTATCCCACTCTCTCTCTCTCTTTCTTATAACCATACGTCAAAATAATCCTGAGTTGCCAACATAAATCAATCATCATTGCTGGCATGCCTTTGCCTTATCTTCAAGGCTTCTGCAATAAACTTTGCAACAGATTTGATAACAGAGTCATCCTCTGATGTAAGAGCAGAAACAATGTCATTACTCCCAGCAATATGCAATTGAAAGAATATACATTTCTTACGAACTGTCTCATATGCTTTACATTGAAATAAAAAATGTGATTCGTTCTCAGTACTTGCTTCACACATAGGGCATTGTGATTCTGTGGACGCCTCAGGATGGAACCACCTTTTATTAGCATTAAAACCCAGAGTCCTTAACCAGAATCTTGCGTAATTAAGTCTATGCCATTTGTTAGTAATGACGTTAAGATATTTTTCACATTGAAACACATTTTTAAACGAGAAAAAACAACTATATTTATCCTTGCTTTCCATGTCAGAATGCCAATTTTGTCTGAATGAACAAATGAGTCTGTCTTTAAATTCTAAAATGAATTGTTTATCATTACCTACTTCCTGAAACATCCACACAAATCCAAAACCATGTTCTGACAATACCTTCTTTACTTGATAAGCCCAGTTTTCTTTGCCATAATCGAGTTGTTTTACCATCATTTCATAAGCTTGCCAACAAAGACGAGACTGTGGAAGTTTCAAGATTTTCAACCAGTATCTTATGCATTTCATAAAAGATCTAATGTATAAGGGATATCTGCCCGTTTCCCCATAAAGAACAGTGTTAGATGAGTGCAAGGGTACCTGTAAAAATCGTTTCATGGCATAAGTATGTACTTTTTCCATTTGTGTATTAGTATGTAAACCCCATATTTCAGACGCATATGTCAGTAGTGGCTCTATTTGTGCATCAAACATTTTCCAAAATAAACGATTGTTAATAGTATTCAATTTTCGCATTGTTTTCAAAATAGTTATGACTCCTTTTTTCCCTTTCTTACATGACTCATCCCATGCATAAGTCATACTAAGCTTAGTTGAAAATATCACACCTAAATACTTGTAAGAATTAGTAATTTTGACTTCAGTATTCCCATAAAACCACTTTTCATGTGATGAGATATGACCACCCATTCTAAAAACCATAATGTTTGTTTTATTTAGATTGACTTTTAACCCCAAGCGATCACCTTCATTTTTTAAAACATTTAATTGGTTCTGTAAACCTACTACTGTTCCTGATAGAAGAATAACATCGTCGGCAAAAAGTAACAAGAATATCTCCAAAGCCCCAGATATCAACTGGATACCATGCTTGCCTTTTTTGGATAGCTCTATTGCCAATTCATTTATGAAAAACGAAAATAGTTGGGTACTTAAGAGACATCCCTGTTTAACACCTTTTGGACATTCAAAGCAATCTGTATATTCGTTTTTCACACGCACACTGGCCAGCACTGAATTGTATACACCTTTGACAGCAGAATACAATTTTCCGTTCACACCACTTTTTCGAAGAACATTCCATAGAGCATTTCGATTCACAGAATCAAAAGCCTTCTGGAAGTCTATGAAAGCAACATAAAGTTTTGTATTACTAAATAGATACTTTTGCACAAGAGCATATAGGGTAAATATGTAATCTATGGTACTATATTTGGATCTAAAACCAGCTTGCTCTTCTATAATTTTCTCTTCATTCTCTGCCCATTTTGTTAATCTACGGTTTAGAATATGAGTATACACTTTGCTAAGGATGCTAGTGAGAGCAATGCCACGGTAGTTGTCAGGATTGTTTGTGTCCCCTTTTTTGTATATCGGAATAATAATCGATTTTGCCCATTCTAAAGGGAAGGTCCCACTATCAAAAAGTTGATTAAACATTTGAACTAAAAAATCAATTATAGCATCATTCGAATTTTTTAACATCTCTCCAATTACTTTGTCCGGGCCAGCACTTTTTCCTGTCTTTAAATGTTTAATGCCAGCAATGACCTCTTCTCGTGTTATTTCATTATTAAAAAATGGTACAAACTCATCTTTCTCATTATCTTGTGTTTTGTCATCTTCGAATGCAAAGTCGGTGTGCATGCCATTGGTGTAGTGATATGTCATTATAAACATAACTCTTTCTGTTGACAGACCTTATCACTGACCAAAACGTCTTAGAGTCACTTATTGAATCAGTTAGCTTTTTTATTCTTTTTTATTCAAACTCTAGTTGTTTTATTGATCTTAATATATTGTATTCATTTCTTGACTTTGCATAGTCTTTATGTTTTGTTTCCTTATCCTTTTTAGTTTTACATCTTTGTACTCGTTTCAATAACCGCTTGACCTCTCTCTTCTTCCGTTCACACTCTTCGTCAAACCAGTCATCACATTTCTTTTTGGATTGACCAACAGTTCTCACCATACAAGCAGCTGCTGCGCACAAGGCGTGAACAAACTTGTCAAGACTTTCATTAATATTTACACTCAGAGCCTGAAGAGCTTGTTGTAAACTAACTTTAAAATCGTCACTTTCCAGTTCATTTTTGTATGCATTTGCATTCTCTTCTGACCAGACAATTTTTTGTTCACTAACAGTTTTTTGTTCCTTTGTTTGTCCTGAGTTCGAATCTCCCTCTTGATTAACAACTCTGTTCCATGTTATTTCTACTGGTAGATGCCAAGAAAACAAACTGTTACCCACACGTAAGTCACAATAAGGCAACAAATCAGCATGAACAAGAAAATAATCAATAACACTACATCCGTTAGGGGAAATAAACGTATAAGCTCCATCTTTATCACCACTACAAAAACCATTCACAATAACCAAATCAAACAAAAAACAAAAATCCAATAAAGATTTTCCAAACTGATTTACAACTTTGTCTTTAGAACAGCGTGCAACAGTACAGTTATCAACATCATCACCCATAGAATCGTAGTTAAACATAATTTCATTTTCAGTCTGATTCTCTCCCGTTCTGGCATTAAGGTCACCCATAATAAGCAAATGCACATCTTCTTCCTCTACACAATTCAACAAACTATCTTCTAATAACAGAACACCATTTTTGACATTTTTATCATTGTACATAACTCCTCCTTCAGGGGCTATATAACATGCTACAAGCACAACATCTTTGTCAACATTAAACACATTTTTATCTATCTTAATGGCAATAGAATTATCACTCTCTGTTAACTTCATTTCTTTCACATACTGTTCTAAGCTTTTCCTTACCAGTAGCAGTACGCCTCCAGAGTTTCTGCCATAGTAAGAAAACCTTTTAGCCGGTGCACAGAACTTGATATAATCAGGAAAAATACCATTAAAGTGGAATGATAAATCAACAAAAGTTTCGGTAAGACAAATAAAATAAAATGAGTTAATATAATTCATAAAAGCTACATCATTTAATTTGCTACATAAATTCTCTATATTATAATTCAGAAATGTCAATTTAGTTGGAAGGTCGGGCCTGTCCTAGATGAGACAGATACACAGAAAGAGAGAGACAGAGAAAGGCAGAGATAAAGAGGCACACAGAGAGACAGAGAGAGAGAGAAACAGAGACAGAGTAAAATAGAGACATAGTACATCAGACATACACAGCAGAGACAGAGAGAGAGAGAGAGAGAGAGAGAGAGAGATCGAGAGAGAGAGAAGAGAGAGAGAGAGAAGACGAGAGAGAGAAGAGAGAGAGAGAGAGAGAGAGAGAGACAGACAGACAGACAGACACAAAGAGAGAGAGAAAAGACAGAGATACAGAGACACACACAGAGAAAGACAAAGAGACAGAGAAATAGAAAGACAGTAACAGACACAGAGAGAAAGACAGACAGACAGACAGAGAGAGAGAGAGAGAATGGGAATGCGAATGGTTTATTCAAAAGGCCATGGGCCACATTTGAAGGGGGGGAAACATGGACGGATGTGAAACTCCGAGATCGCCCCCCCCCCCGTGACCTAGTTCAGTCTATTATTAAACCCAGGACAAACGGGCAGAAAAGCACGTGTGTTGGCGTTTAGGCTTGCTAAACCACTGTTCAGAGGCTGTGTACCAGCATGACTTTGACACGAATGTGTTTGTGTGTGGTGCATGCACATGTGATAGCATAATTATGGATGTTTGGTGTGCCCACATGCACTCGCTCTCTTTCTTTCTATCGCTTTCTGTCTCTCTCTCTTTGTCTGTCTATCTCTCTCTGGTATATATGTGCACATGGATTTTTTCTCTGTCTCTCTCTCTGTCTGTCTGTCTGTTTTTCTGTCTCTCTTTGTCTCTCTGTCTGTATGTGTCCCTCTCCCTCCCTCTCTCTCTCTCTCTCTTTGTGTGTGTTAACGACATTAAAAGGGTCCAGTATCTCTCTCTCTCTCTCTCTCTCTCTCTCTCTCTCTCTCTCTCTCTCTCTCTCTCTCTCTCTGTATGTCTCTGTGTGTGTCTGCACATGCGTGTCAGTGTTAACTGTGTGTGTGTGTGTGTGTGTGTGTGTGTGTACATGTGTGCTTGCAAGCACATAAGATAACTTGAAAAAACTTTATTTACGCAAGGATTGAGATATTAGGCGCCAGAGAGAGAGAGAGAGTGGTGTGTGTGTGTGTGTGTGTGTGCGTGTGTGCGTGTGCGTGTGCGTGTACGTCGCACGCGTGTGTGTGAGTATTTGTGTGGGTGTGGGTGGTGGTGGTGGTGTTGAGCGTGGGTGTGTGTGTGTGTGTGTGCGTGCAAGCGCGTGCGCGTGTGTATGTGCGTGTGCGTATGTCTCTGTGTGTGTGTATTTTCAAGGCATAAGTGTCCGAATTGCAAGAAACACGTGCGCATTTCCTAACCATTGTCACGAAAATCTTCACGAAAATAACAAACTTCATTAGTGTAACTTAGTGGACCTTAAATAAGGGGTACACTAGTGCATGTGTGTGTGTGCACCCGCGAGTGTGTGACTGTGTGCGCGCGCATGCGCGTCTACACATTTAATTGTGAACACATGTGTTTGTGTGTGACTTTTTCCCCTCTTGATTTTGATGCTAGTTAATTGGGGTATATTGCGGCGTAAAATTTTCAGAGACGGCTTAGGAGTGGGCTTATCGGGTTCTGAACACCCCCCACCCTTCTTTCAAAATAAAATGGGAAAAAGAAAGAAAAGAAGAGAGAAAAATGAAATGCCATGTCATTGCTTCTTTGTTTTCATTCAAATCAAGCTTGCATCAGACTCCCAAACCAGCCACTTGGAACACCCCCTCCCTCCCTGCCTTGACTTACTGATCCGCAATTTCTTTGGTCATTTTTGCGCCAAATTTATCAAAATATTTTTTCATTTTGTTCCAAATTTCCTTGTTTCTTTCCACCCATGACCCTCCACCCCCGAGTTAATTTCCTAGATTCCATGACTCTCTCAAAACATTAACCTCTCATGAAATATTATATTTCCAAAGTACAATGTGTGTGCGTGTGTGTGTGTGTGTGTGTGTTGGGTATGAAGTGTCCGCATTGCATGAACCCGGGGTATATTTCTTAACCATTTTCGCATAAATATTCAGGAAAATAACCAACACGCCTCTCTTTACCATTGCTGTACAGCGCCTTGGACAATGCTAGCTTGTCCAAGGTGGGCATGGCTCTCGCACGCGGTAAGCGTGTTTATGAAATCACGTTTTCCCATTGGCTGACCTTTCTTAGTGTGTCAAGGTTGTGCATCGGTCAATTCATCTAATTTATCTATCTATCTCTGAGCTTAAATGCATGATAAAGAAAAACAGAAAATTGTTTTATAATATTTTCATTGCTAGAGGGAGAGAAAGAGGGAGAGACAGAGACAGAGAGAGAGAGAGACAGGGACACAGAGAGGAAGACAGAAAGAGACAAAGTGAGAGACAGACAAAGGCACAGAAAGAGAGAGGCAGAGACTGAGAGGAAGACAGACAATGACAGAGACATAGAGAGAAAGAGAGGGAAATAAAAGAGAGAGAGAAAGAGAGAGACAGAGAAAAAGAAGAGAGAGACTCAGACAGAGAAAGACACAGATAAACACACAGAGAGAGACAGAGAGAGAGAGAGAGAGAGAGAGAGAGAGAGAGAGAGAGAGAGAGAGAGAAACAGACAGACAGACAGACAGACAGACAGACACAAAGAGAGACAGAGAGAGAAAGACAGATACACAAAGAGAGAGAGTCAAAGAGGGACAGTGAGAGACAAAAACAAAGATAGAGAAACAGACAGACAGAGAGAAAAGAAAGACAGAGACACAAAGAGAGAAGGATAGAAAGAGACAGAGACTGAGAGACAGAGACAGAGAGAGACAGACAGACAGAGAGAAAATAAAGACAGAGACACAGAGAGAGAAGAGAGAGAGAAGACTCGAGACTGAGACAGAGAGAGACAGAAAGAAATGTTGAGACAGAGAGGGATAATGGAGAGTGCACCTGTGTTTATAGTTTTCTGACAACAGTTCTACCCAGATGCTCAGCAGAGTTGAAGCAGCTGGCCTCCTGGTGAGTGATGAACAGGAGTGCATAAAAAGTCCAGTTCAGAGTCTTCTTGGCAAAAGTGTGTATATGTAAGAATAAGCCATACACACTGATGCTGAAATTGTTGTTTTACATACAAAGTGAGGACTTGACTCAAACTTGGTCAGATACCCTTTGACATCATGTTCAGCTCAAATTCAGCAAAAACGTTCTGAGGACTAAGGTGCAAGTCCTCAGGTGTGCTTCAGGGCCTGAGAACGTTGGCGTGCAAACACGGTCAAGTCCTCAGGTGTGCTTCAGGTCCTGAGAACGTTGGCGTGTAAACACGGTCAAGTCCTCAGGTGTGCTTCAGGTCCTGAGAACGTTGGCGTGCAAACACGGTCAAGTCCTCAGGTGTGCTTCAGGTCCTGAGAACGTTGGCGTGCAAACACGGTCAAGTCCTCAGGTGTGCTTCAGGTCCTGAGAACGTTGGCGTGCAAACACGGTCAAGTCCTCAGGTGTGCTTCAGGTCCTGAGAACGTTGGCGTGCAAACACGGTCAAGTCCTCAGGTGTGCCTCAGGTCCTGAGAACGTTGGCGTGCAAACACGGTCAAGTCCTCAGGTGTGCCTCAGGTCCTGAGAACGTTGGCATGCAAACACGGTCAAGTCCTCACTATACACCTAAAGCAAACACACTCACCGCTCTCGCCGTCTATTTCCCTCTCTCTCTCTTTCTGTCTGTCTCTCTCTGATATTACAAACTCATGTGCAACGCAGGGGTAAGAGGGAGGGAGGAGGAGGAAAGAGACAGATGGATTATCTTTACAGACGAAACGCACAGGCACTTGTTCTTTGCGTTTCGGTAACTAAGCCAAGCCATACAGATGACGCCACATGCAGCAAAGTGTGACGTTTTTCTGGGAATCGGCGAGTAAGACGCAGAGTAATAGATCTGGATCTAGTCACTGCCGACCACCCAACATGTTGGGGTAGTCCTATCAGATGACTGACCCTGCAAGAAGAAGTAGTCCGGAGGAAATCTAGGTCGCCCATGGCGAGTTGGCGACTTGATTGAACACCCCCGCCAACAGCTTTACGAGTTTATCATGTTGAGAAACTTTTTCCAATAGTGCGAGAGATGGAGCGACTATGACGGAGAGAGAGCAACTTCAAGAGAGCAAGAGAGAGACTGTCACAATGTCTGAGAATGAGACAAACAGAATCAGACAGAAACAAAAGAGAGCCATGTGATGAGACAAGGTTCATTTTGATAAAGGAAAACATAGATGTGACTTTGAAAATAAAAGTGCTGTTTAAACAAAAAAATAAAATGCTGTTTAAACCAAAACATAGATGTTTGTGTAGACACATTCAGACATTTGTGATGGTGCACGGGAAAACCAGACATAAGTCGCTCAGAATGTTTTTGAGCAAAAGCCAAAAGTAGTCAACAACCCCCAAAATACTAATTTTCTAATTAGGCTATATTTATGTCTATTTTTATGTATTCTACCAGCATCCACAACATGAAAGACAATTTTGAATGATTTCTTTGTTTATTTGACTGTTTTTTAAATCAAGTCAATAGAAACAAAGAGACAAAATTCTGTCTTCTATGTCCGATTTCTGCAAATGATCTATTTCGAATGTCAAACTTTGAAATGGCTATAAAATAAAAACTAGACAAGACAACTCAATTCTGTTTTCTGTGCACTGACTAAAAAATCTGGTTTTCCCCCTACAATAATGTACCATCATATTTTACAAGTTGATAACTCACTGTCAGCGGAACCCTGTCCCGAAATCTTGGTGATCTGCATTAATATAAGGCTTTTCACACCCGCAGTTGAGGTGATATCGCATCTGATGGTGATGCTGTTTCCCATGGTGATTGTGGTGGGAGTGAGGCTGATCTTACTGGGGGTGAAGGTTATGGTGGTTTGTTGACCTTGAACACCTGAGGAAAGCAAAAGACAAAACCCAATAAATAGCCTTTTAGCGTTATTACTGGCTGACATAAGTCTACAGTACAGTGAGAGCTCCGTTGATTTTCTACAACACAGTGAAATAGAAAATTATATATGAGATGATCGTGCAGGTACTTGGTACAGTGGAACCTCTCTTATAAGACCTTCAAAAAATCGTCCAAGATGAGATCTTATAAGGGAGGGGTCTTACAAGGGAGGTCATTTTGATAGTTACAAAGAAGGGCAATGTCTCAGAGAAGTAGGTCTTATATGGGAGGTCTTACGGGAGGTTCCACTGTTACTGCAATGAGTGCAGCCCTGGAGATTACCGTAGTTGGCTTTTGGTGATCTCTACACACAGTGATGTCCCAAGGCCCCGGTCATAGGCCATTGATCTATTAAAATTGGAAAATGTCCTATTGTGTTCTCCCCTGTCACTAGACAAACGTCTGATTACATGTTTAACACTAGCATGTTTCGTCTTATTGATTTATGCAAGAGCCAGGACATTGACCTCTTGTTTCAGGACAGTTTGTCCTATCATTTTTCGATCCTCGGTGCATCACTGCTACCAGTGCAGGCAGTCATGAAGTCCCTTTGGCCAAGTGAACAGGTGTTACTTGGGCAAGGTTTCTCCACTTAAATTCAACCCAGTTCTCTATAATAGCGGATGCCTCTTAACTATAGAGCTGGAAGTCATGAATGATA
>CM065713.1:10539892-10564227 GCA_017654935.2 Phymorhynchus buccinoides
GGGGGACGCGGGGGGGGGGGGGGGGGGGCGTCACACACACACATACACGCTGCATGCACACACACACATACACACACACGCACGCACGCGCGCACGCACGCACGCACGCACACGCACACACACACACACACACACACACACACACACACACACACAGAACAAACACACACACACACCACTCAATTTCCATACGGCACAATCAACACACACACTGCATACACACACATACACACACACACACACACAACACATTGCACGCACACGCAAACGCACGCGCACGCACACACGCACGCGCACACGCACACGCACACACACACACCACACTCAATGTCCACACTGCACAATCAACCTATGCATGTCAGCTACAACTTAGAAAAGAGATGAGTTTTTAGACCGGCTTTGAACGCGTCCAGAGAGTCAGAGTGTCTGAGAGACAGGGGTAAGTTGTTCCACACAGATGGAGCCTGGAACGAAAAGGACCTTTCACCATAGGTTTTGGTTTTGACAGTGGCTGGTTGCAGGAGGCGTGTGTCAGAGGAAGAGCGGAGGACACGAGAAGGTGTGTAGAGATGAAGTAGGTCAGACAGGTAATCAGGGGCAGAACCAGAGATGACAGCGAAGGAAAGAGTGGAGAGTTTATAGTCAATCCTATCAGAAATTTTTAACCAGTGCAGAGAGTGCAGAAGTGGCGTGACATGTTCATACTTAGAAGACTTAAGGACTAATCGGGCAGCATTGTTTTGAATTCTTTGGAGGCGACTGAGAAGATACTTTGGGAGGCCACCAAGGAGAGAGTTGCAGTAATCGATTTTAGACAAAACAAAAGCACAGACCAAAGTTTTCGTGGCGTCAGTAGATAGATAGTGGCGAACAGAACTTATTTTGCGGAGCTGAAGGTATGCAGATCGACAAACATTTGAGACATGCTTGTTGGAGGGAGAGGGTCTGATCTAACGTGACTCCGAGACTGCGAACAGAGGGGGACAGAGAGACAGGAGTGTTGTTGATTGTAACAGAATCTGGAAGAGATGGATGGCCAAGTAATCTCTTTGGACAGGCTAACATAAGTTCAGTCTTGTCTTCGTTCAACTGCAGTTTATTAACAGTCATCCATGTTTTGATATCTGCTATACAGTTCTGTGTCCTTGATACTAGCCCATCAACTTCGGCAAGAGAGACTGACTGATTGATCTGAGTATCGTCAGCAAAACTCTCGTGGGACAATGCATGCTTACTAACGACATCAGAAACAGGAGCAGCATACAGTACAAAAAGAATGGGCCCCAAGACAGAGCCCTGGGGAACACCAAAGGAGAGGTCGGAAGGCCCTGAGTATCTGCCATTCACACAGACAGTCTGTATGCGATGTTTCAGGTATGACTCAAACCAGGAAAGAGCAGGACCCCGAATGCCAAAAGAGTCATGGAGTCTGTGAAGGAGGATGGAGTGGTCTATTGTGTCAAAAGCAGAACTGAGGTCTAATAAAGCCAAAAGAGATACTTTGTTGTCATCAAAAGCAAGGAGGATGTCATTTAAAATCTTAAGGAGGGCTGTTTCAGTGCTGTGACACTTTCTGTATGCGGACTGATGGGGGTTGAGGAGGTGGTTTTCTTCAAGATGGGACAGAAGTTGAAAGAGGACAACTTTTTCTGTGAGTTTTGAGAGGAAAGAAAGATTAGACACAGGTCTGTAATTTTTCAGATTGTCTTGATCTAAGGAGGATTACTTGATCAGAGGTCGGACAATGGCAGGTTTGAAACAGGAGGGGAAGCAGCCAGACAACAGGGAGTCATTAACAACATGGGTAATATATGGTAACAAAACATCAATACATTCACAGAGCAGTGGGGAGGGGATGGGGTCAAGTTCACAGGTTTTGGGGGCAGTGCTCAAACACAGTTCTTTGATAAATTGTTCAGTTACATGGTTAAACTGCTGAAGAACAGGACCACAGTACATCTTTTCAGAAATTGGTGAAGATGCGGAAATGGAAGAATCAAGTTTTTCTCGAATTAATGCTATTTTTGTTCTGAAATAATCTGAGAATTTCTGGGGGAGTTCTTTTACATTAAACTTCAATGGGAGTGGGGAACTGTTCACTTTACCTAGTATGTTGTTTGTAACAGCGAATAGCTGTTTGACTGTGGTACACGCAAGGATTTTCGAAGAATAAAAGGCGGACTTAGCACTGTCTACAAGATACGTGACATGATTCCTTGCAGCCTGGAACACCTCCCGATGAACCATCAGGTGGGTGACACGCCACTGCTCCTCAGCTCTCCTCCTCTCTCCTCTTTGCGTCCTGGAGCTCAGGTCCCACTGCGTTGTACCAGGGAGAAGGGGGACGGTCCGACACCAAGCGGCGTGTCACGGGGGCGTGTAGATCCAGCACGGCTCGTAAGACCCTGTAGAGGTGCTCAGCGGATGGTTGTAGGGGCAGGTCAGCCAGAAGGTTGTTCTTGAAGGCCTCGATGTCCAGAGAAGCCAGTCTCCGTACTTGCCTGAAGACTCTGGCAGAGGGAGGCTTGGCGAGGTGAAGCCCACATCTGACACAAAAATGGTCAGACGACAGAGTGGGCTCCACAGTCGTCGACTGCAGCAGACAATCCCCCTCTCTGTACACCACCCAGTCGACGATATGGCCACGAACGTGAGTCGGTTCAGACACAGACTGGGAGAGGCTGAACAGACTGATAATGTCCAGGACTTTAGACGTCAACACGTAGGATGGAACATCAAAATGAACGTTGAAGTCACCCATAATGAGTAATGAACCCGACAGACTGTTGGCATATTCAAGAAGATCAGGAAGTTGATCAACAAACATAGTCATTCAATTTATTTCTTTTGCTAGGAGGGGGGCGGTACAGACAGAAAATATTGAGGGTGGACTTTTGACAAGAGAGAGTCAGTTGTGACAGTTCAAAGGAAGGGTGACTGAATGGAAAATTGGATGTGAGATTAACGTACGGTTTCAGTTTGTCCGACACAATAAAAGCCAGACCACCGCCACACGTAGTTGTAGAACGGGGAAAAGAGAGGAGGTGGTGTATCCTGGTGGGGCTAGATCGCGACACTTTGCTTCATCTCCAGTTTCACGGAGCCATGTTTCTGTTACACAGAAAATGTCAACATCGTTTGAAAGAATGAACTCGTTTATGGCCGAACGCTTTTCTTTGCGACCTACTGATTGAGCGTTGTAAACAGCAACACAAACGTTGGGGGATGACACACATTCGAAAGGACGGAAAACAGGCACTTGAATTAAGTTTTCGACATTAACAGCTCTCGCCTTCTTGCCTGTCTCACTTGTTTGTGTCCTATCAGTCCAAGACACCACAGTGATTTTTCTCTGCTTGCGACGGCCTCCTCGATGTTTACGGGTTCTAGGCAGGCGACATCCAATACCAGCAGCTCTGATGGCGTCAGCAACAGCAGAGTTGAGAGGGGCAGGAGGGATTGACAGAAGTTGTTCCCGTGTGTAAGTCAGAGAGGAGGGTGGTGTAAACACAGAGAATCCAACAGGCGGGCGCCTGTAGTGGAAGGCAGAGGGGCGGTGGGTGAACAACAAAGCAGGTTGCACGTGCGTGAAATCGCGAAAGAATGGCGACTGACCTTGTGACAGCAGAGCACTAGCAAAGTTTAGCAGGAAACATGTCCAAACAACTCGAAGATGTTGAGGCAACATTTCACAAAAAAGACACCAAAATAAAGTAGGATCCATAATGAATACAGTGATACACAAATGACGATCATACACAACCACAGTCCGTCACAAACAGCACTCATTCACAGAGACGAAACCGTACAGCCAGTCAGGCGTGGCTTCGTGATCACAAACTGTATGGCTCTGACTTTGACGTTGAGTGTGTATGTGTCATAAGTCATAAGTTTCTTTATTGTTGTATGTGTGCGTGTGTGTGAATATTCTGACAAAAATGTGTTTGCATAGGTAAGACTAGTGATTAGAGTACTTGTTAAGAAAACCGGTTCGATAAAACCGGTTCAATAAAACCGGTTCGGGAAGATAAACGGTTTAAAAAACCGGTTCGGAATTTTGAACCGGTTCTCAACTCTAACTAAAACCGTATTAACACTTTCAGAAGAAGATAGAACTCGAGGGTATAATTTCAAACTTACAAAGAAAATAAATAATACTCGTTCCACTCAAAAAAAATTAACGAATAGAATTACAACTGCATGGAATAACCTTTCAAATGAGACTGTTAATGCATCGTCACTGAACGTATTCAGTCTACGTTTTAGTCCCATATGGCTTCGGCCGGGAGGACGTAAAGCATAATTAGTCGTAGGGGAAGACGGGGTAAAAAGCGCATGGGCGGGTAAGAAGCCCACCCCAATTATTTCATGAAATAAAGAAAATTTCAGTCAAATTTGCCCATGAGACGAATGCTAGACATTAACGCTCGTCTCATGGGCAAATGAGACTGAAATTTGCTTCATTTCATGAGATAATTGGGGGTGGGCTTCTTACCCGCCCATGCGCTTTTTACCCCGTCTTCCCCTATTCAAAAATCATATTGACCAAAAATATAAAAGCGCGATGTACTCCTCAAATTTAGAGTAACTTTATTAGGATTCAAATCAATACACAAAAGCCTATTAGTTCACGGGTAAAAAAGTATATTGATATCACTTGAAACGATATCCAGAGGGCAAAACACATAAGCCTATAGTGCCAAATTGCTATGCTATGCAACCCACCCAAACCCGAAAATGAAGTCTCATTTTGTTCAAACTTTGAAATTTCAAAGGTTAATTCGCAAATTTTAGCCCACCAAACACTACAATGAAAGCAAGATCAAGTTTAAACTGAGTTTGGACCATCAATCTCTTCCAGTTTTCACTCTGCAATTCAAAATCTGACTCTAAAAAAGCAGACGAAATTCCAAATGAAACACTTCCTTGTCTGTTCAGTAGCCGTGTTACGGACGGCCATTCTTATTCAAGCTTAGACACATGCATCACATGCCCGTCCTCTTTTTGGTGACAACAGGTATGCAAAATAACGAAGATTTCTGCAAATTTATCTAAGTTTTTATACTCACATATTGGAATCAAAACCAAAAACAGAACACGAAAAATTGTTCCCATGTTTGCCACACTTTCCAAACAGTAGCTTCGCTTCGGTTTCGCTGCGACTTGTTTTCAAAATGCCATGTCCCACTTATCATCCACTGGTATCATCCACCTAGGTTGCATTTTTGGGTAGAATGCTTTGCTTTTGTACAATAATATAAGGCTTAATATGGCCTAGTTAAATTTGGAATTTCCTGCCTACGTAACATCCATGCCTGAGCAGCGTGTACCGTAGAGCGATCGCTCGCCTTGCGCTTGGCCGCTTTGTCTACGGTACGCGTCGCTTGGTGCAAACTGTTTAAAGCGCTTGCTAGCCTAGTTGGGAGCATGCTAGCTTGCGAAGCAAAATGGCGTCGAATGTGTGCGGTTTTCTCTTCGATGGTTTTTGTTTCGTTAATTGCCTCCTTACAAATGACGAATTGGCAGTCACAAAGTGCGGTAAATAATTCTGTCATCATTTTTATTATCAATGACTAATAGATAGTGAATAATTTAACTTTATTAAAGACGATGTAGTCAATAATTGATCTGTGAAATGGAGGCAGTCCGAGTCGCAGGGTTTAAGTTTCACTTCTTGCCTAGTGCAGAAAGCATACAGCTATCCAATCTATGGTAAGGAGGAAGTGTCAAAATACTACAATAATTATACATCATTATAATGGTGTTTACTCATTGTCTCTGTCTCAGTCTCTGTCTCTCTCTCTCTTGCTTTGTCTCTGTCTCTCTCTCTCTTGCTTTGTCTCTTTGATGTCTCTCTCTCTGTCTGTCTCTCTCCCTGTCTCTGTCTCTCTCCCTGTCTCTGTCCGTCTCTGTCCTGTCTCTGTCTCTCTGACTGTCTCACTCTCTCTATCTGTCTCACTCTCTCCGTCTGTCTGTCTGTCTATCTCCCTCTCTGTGTCTCTGTCTCTCTCTCTCTGTCCCTCCCCCCATTGGGAGAAAAAAATAAATCAGCACAATTTATATAACTTTTTAATTTTTTTAATTTTTATTTTTTAATTTTTAATTATTTTTTTTTTTTTGAACACGAACATTACTCAAAGTTAACATTAACTGGTTTTGTTTCTGAGGTTCACAAATAAAGACATTGGACACAGAAAAGCTTTATCAAAGCAAACTATAATATATATATATATATATATATTAACAGAAAAAGATAACAGCCCGCACAAGCCAAACTTCCCACTCCACACAACTCTGTAGGACTAAAAAGTTGTTGCATTTGAAATGCCGAATTGATGAAACTTTTCTGCATCTAATGTATGAATTTGTGAACTGACTGGCTGGCAGATCCCTAGGATGGCTTCCAACGTTTTGCCTCCACCATAGCATACTACTATTTTTATCCTTAATTTGGATATCTCAATCTCAGTAGTTTGCCCTCTTTAGTCAGGTCTATTAGGGTTTTTTTTTTTTTAAATTAAAATTTCAGAACATTATTATTTTGTTCATTTTACATAAGATTTTTACTTTTTCTGGTTTAACTTTGTGCTGATTTGCTTTTATTGTGGATTTTCGATTTGATGCACGGAAGACACCATTCTCTTTGTAGAATGTCTTTTTTTTGCTCAGGTTGGCATCCACTGGACAGTTCAAATTACAGGCCGATCATGCAAACTGATGAGACCTTCTCTTAGGTCGAAACAGCTGTCTTTGCATCAGGCACTGTCCCTCCCCCATTGGGAGAAAAAGTAACTCAAAAAAAAAGTACATCAGCCAACATTTTATTATTAATAATTTGTTCTTTGAAGTTCACAAATTCATACATTAGATACAGAAAAGTTTCATCAATTCGGCATTTCAAATGCAACAAACTTTTTAGTCCTACAGAGTTGTGTGGAGTGGGTGTAAGTTGGGCTGTAGTCTCGGCGGCTAGTTTGGCTTGTGCGGCTGTTATCTTTTTCTGTATTATCTTTATCTTTTTCTGTATTATTTGATTCATCTGTCCTGCACAGCTCACCATCTGATGGTGATCGTTGGTCTATAGGATTTATTTCTTAACTATATATATATATATATTTCACAAGCATTTCTTGAGCGCATAGGTAAAATGGTGGAATTTCTGCTTATTTCAATCTGTTACATGAGCATATTGAGCTCATAGGTTAAAATGGAGACATTTTTGCTTAAACGCAAGAAACACTTGAACAGTTTACTGTTTGGTGCATCCATCAAGACAATGGAACCACACCTCTACCAAAACAACAACAACACCTCTACCACTGAAGCTGAGACAAGAAACAAACATTTAAAGAAAGTAACAATTCCTTATAGACTACAACTATTCAAACAATATTGTTCCTTCAACATTTTGCAAGCAGCAGTCCAGATAATTTGTATGGAGCAAGTTTAATCAAATAAAATAGAAATACAACAGATTTACATCTTCCTTTTTCTTTTTGGAGATATAAAAAGAAAGGCAAACATCGAGTACTGGTCTGGATAACACTTTGCCAATCAGAACATTCCTGCCTTGGGCCGATACAATGAGGCTGCAACACAGGGTGCTCATGTGGCTGTAAGTGTGCTGCAGTCATCATCCCTGCATCGCACTGTTTAGCAATTTGGGAAACACTCTGTTTAACCAAATTTGATATGCCAATGAAGATAAACATGACAGTAGTAATATGTGCATAGATGACCATGATGCAGTAAGGACTACTTTTTGGGGCAAGGTTAATCCTGACACATGCAACCTGTGGATTATGCACACATAATAAGAGCATAGATGCACTACTTGTCTTATGCTCTGGTTGTATGGAATAACTTTACATTACATGTGTTCACTACATGTGTTGAAGAAAAAGCTTGCCAGTTACAAGACCACTCCATGGTTTGATTTATATCATTTTTGATATTGGACTGTTTTATTTTAATTTTGGCCCTCCACCACCTCTGAATGATAGGTGGTATTACCACTACCATAGTTCTTTTCTGTTTCTTTCTTAGGTTTTCAGACTAATACCACAACTCAGACAAAGAAACAAGAAAGTCAAGGTCAAATAATCTGAAAACAATATATCATCCAATCAAAGTTCATAGCTGTAGCTGCGAATTTGTTAAACATACAGCTAAGAATCATGTCCCAAGGTCAATTATAGTCAGGGTCAAGGTCAACAATGTTTAAAAAACGTCTTCCTTTGCATTCCTTGGGTGATTCTGATCACAAATACATATGGTTATGCAGGTATACGATCAATGATTTAGAAATTATACAGATGAATTATTTAAGAAATGTGACATTGATATTACATTAATTTCAAATACACCGGTAATGCCTATTGTACCTCAGTGGGAGCATTTTTCTGCAAAATTTGATACAGATTATACTGCCTTAAAAAAAAGGATGATAATATCAATCTGATAGCAGTTGAAGCAAAAGAACATCTAGAAAATGTATATCCGTATCATCTTAAAATGTATACAGATGGTTCAGTTTTGGAATCTTACACTGGAGCTGGATTTGTGATCCCCGATTTAAAAATTAAAAAATCATATTGTCTAGGAAAAGGCTTTTCAATATTTACTGCTGAACTTACGCAATTCTTATGGCCTTATCTTGGATTGCTGATACTGATATTTCGATTTATAGTATTTTACTTTGTGTTGACTCAAAATCTGTTCTTTATAGTTTACAAAATTGGAATGCGAATGCTAGAAGAGATCTATTTTTTTTATATAAAATACTTAATACATTCTGTTATGTCCAAAGGAATTGATATAGAATTTTGCTGGATTCCATCGCATTGTGGTATCTTTGGGAATGAACTAGCTGATAGATTAGCCAAAGAAGGTGCTAGCAGAAAACTTTCGGACACTTCACTAAAACTTAAAAAAACATGAAATAAATTCAATTTTAGAAAATTGTATGTATAAAGAGAAACTTACTTCAAAATCTGAAATATTGTCATGTTCAAGATCTTTGTCTAGCCTGATTTACAAAATTCGATTAAATTCATGGAAGACCAAATTTTGTAAAGATGTAGAATGCACTTGTGGTCACCCACTATCAGTTCAACACATTCTTTTCGAATGTCCATTTTTAACATCGCTATGCACCTTGTCTGGGATTCAAGTAGCAAATATAGGAACTTTACAAGATGTAGTTTACAGCCATGAAATGATCAAAATAGCTTCTGTCATATCCAGCTCTGGAATTGCAAAATTACTATAATTGATACGTTAGTTAATATTAATGTTCTTTTCTTTGCCCCAAATCCTTTTTTTTTTTTTCCTTCCCCCATCACGGACATACTCTCTCTCTCTCTCTCTCTCTCTCTCTCTTCTCTCTCTCTCTCTCTCTCTCTCTCTCTCTCTCTCTTTCTCTCTCTCTCTCTCTCTCACACACACACACGCACATGCACACACACACACACATACATATATTACACACACACACACACACACACAAACACACATACACAACACACACACACACCACACACACACACACACACACACACCACACACACACACACTCTTTTCACCTCATTTTAATTCAATATTTGTTTATGTCTGTTTTGTTTTTGTTTAATTAATGTATTTAATTAAGTCTAATATCACCATTGTTGTGAACAGACTTTAAATTAAATCAATCAAATCAAAATCAATGATTTTTTTTTTACTACAACCTCCACTAACAAAAAACAAGGTCAAAAGTCAAGGTCAAGGACATCAAGGTCATCATTGCTTTGCAACACACATAACCATCAGCCTGTTTAGCTGCCTACCAAAATTGAAGCCTGTAACTGCAAAAATGTGAGCAATATGGCTGATATAGCAATTTGACATAGCCGAGGTCAAGGTCAAGGTAAAGAAGGCAAATGTTACGCAGTGTTCTGAATGATATTAAGCCAGTATATTCACATGCCAAATTTGACGATTATAACTCTAAAGATGTGAAAGATATGACCAAAAAACAAATAAAATGTGACATGGCCACGCCCACCAAGGTCAAACAAAGGTCACAAACCTTTGCTTCTACCGCTTTTTCAAATCAGCATGGCAAGAAGTATCTTCACACCAAATTTCATGCTTCTACCTCAAAATGCAATCTACCCTTAAAAATAAGGAAATAACAAGCCGGCTATTAGCCTGTGCTGTTCAAGTTTATCCACGCGCGCGCGTCCTTGTCAACCTCACCAATGAGGGTCTAATTTTAGGTCCATCGTGACCACCCTTACCTGAATTAAATTTAAAAGATATCTACCTTGAAATACATTCTAGTTAATATTTAGAGCCAAACAAGTAGAGTTGATAACCGGTTCAAAAATATGAACCGGTTTAAAAACCGGTTTACCCTACCCGAACCGGTTTTATCGAACCGGTTTTTTTTAAACCAGTACTCGCATCACTAGTTTCACCTATGCAAACACATATTTATTTGTCAGAATATTCACACACACACACGCACGCACGCGCACACACATACACACACATACGCACAATGAAAAAACTTATGATTCATGACACACACACACACACACACACACACTCAACTCAACACTCAAAGTCACCACAAACTAGAAACAGCTACTCTTGGTTTACAAACACCCAATCTGCGCTGAGAATCAGTGTTATTCTTATAAAAGAATGCGTTATTCTAAGAAAAAAAAATTACTTTCAGTTTGCAGTTGAAAAACCGGTTCACAGCAACTCGAACCGGTTTTTCGAACCGCGAAAGCTTAGCACCGGTTTTTCGGTTCAAACCGGTTTTCCCCTCCCCACCTCTACAAACAAGTGTCGTCTGCGCTACGAATTGGACAACTGGAAAAAACACTGCCTACCTCATGTCACACGTACACAAAAGAGCAAACAGATTAATGTGGGTCAAGTACTTCGAGAATGAAATCTTTATTGAAATCAAATAACTTAGTGGTGTTTTGTTTGGTTGTGTTTAAAAGGGGATAGAGAAGGCCGTCGTTTCTGTAACTAATTTTTGTTGTTGGTACCAACGGCTGGCACCCACGTGTCGTCATATCCGGCCACAAGGAGCGTGCCATATTAAGGGAGACCGCCATCTTAGTCAGTAACTTTGTTTGAAAAATGCCAGATCGATGCTGTTTACACACAAATCTGACTAAGATGGCGACACTTCCGTTGGAATGCGCACGCAGGTGGGGGGGGGAGCCACATGTGAACTGTTTCAGTCAAACTAATGTTTTGTGGTGTTAGGATTCAAAGTAGGCCTATGCACTATGTGTGTCGATCGAGGGGCGGTGCATGCATGCGTCCCTGGGAGAAGGAAAGAGAGACACTTAAAAACTTTATTACGCAGAGGTAGAGAGATATAGAGGGAGGGGGGGGGGGGGGTGAGGGTTAAGTTTTAGCAATGCCCCATTATTGTTAGCTCGGGTTAAAGGTTACCGGAGAAAACGGCCCTTGTCCTACAAAAACGGCCCTACAAAATGAAAAGTAGGGCCGTTTTCTCAGGTCACGGCTTTAACCCTTTCACCGCCAAAGTCACATTTTAGCACCACAGTGATTTAACACCTATGTCACTAAAAGGCATCAAACTGGGGTCTATTATCCAAAGACCCTATTGTCTTAGTTTTGGGAAGTAAGGATAGACCTTATTTTATATATGTCACAGAAGAATCCCCAATACTGCAGATGGATTTTGTTCTCTACCCAGGTAAAATTTAATGGTAAATTTTGGCTGAAATATGGCTGGCGGTGAAAGGGTTAAAGGGGCCGATGCACGGTGCGTGGGTCGGTATGCGGTAATGGAAAATCGTGGTACAGTTTAGTCTTTTGTAAAAGGACTTTTTTTCATTTATTTTGATTTTGTAAAGGGACTGATTCGCAAATTAGGACGCATTCGCAAATTAGGACGCATTGGGGCTGGCTCTTCGTGCTGCAACCACGGAGATTAGTTGATCTTTGGGACCACCCCCCCCCCTCTCTGGTCTTTGGGACCCACCCCCCGTATAGCTTGTAGAGTGGCACAGAGGTAACGCGTTCGCCTCATATCCAATAAACCCGAGTTCGAATCTAGGTACAAATCACACAAAAACCGCATGAGAAAAAAAAAGGGTGGTGCGCCTCTGGCTGCGACGCGCTCTCTATGTGGGAGCAACCCGAATTTCACAGAGACGCCTCTGTGACTATAAAGTACCTAATAACTAAGGGATTTTTCCTCTCACTCTGCACTAGGCCTTACGGTCTGAACGTGGAGTCTTTCTTTCGGATGAGACGATAAACCGCGGTCCCGTGCACTTAGTGCACTTAAAGCCAGTGGCGGCAACGAAAAAGTTGTCATTTGGTCAAAATTTACATACCCCCCCCCCCTCCCCCTTTCCTTCCTTATCAGTCACAAAAATCGCTTGCAAATAAAACAATTTTGTTTTTTAAATGGGTGCAATGCGCTCTCCAGGCTGGGAGCAACCCGAATTTCACAGACGCCTCTGTGACTACAAAGTACCAAATACTAAATTAGAAATACCCAATGCCAACTGTCCTCAAGTCCTCATAGTCCAGATAATGGGGATGTCTCCTGGGCAAAGGCTTTTCGGTAAAGGTAAAGATGTGCCCCCTTTCTTACATTTCACAGCTCTCTCATTTTCACACCTGCCTTTCTTACCAAACATTTGAGCAAATTAGCTTTGTTGAATAATTAATCGCAGTCATGATGAAAATGATGTTTTACGTCCTCTCGGTCATAGACACATAGGCCTATGGGACGTTTGTAAATACAAAGATGGTGGGAACAATACTGGCTGCAATGCCCGGAGGGCAGTGCAACACCAGTAAAGTCCCGAGTTTTTAACAATATAGATAGGTGTAGCGGTAACCACGCCTCGGTTAAACCTCATCGGCTATGGTACCGCCACATATAAGTATGAATAAAGTTAATCGCAGTCATGATAAAGGCCTTTATGACCTATGTAGTGCAGTCACAGACTCTATAAGCTCAGACTACCGTCTTGACGAGGTGTGAGAATGGGCTGAAAGAGTTGTCGTTACTGAGGAGAGATGATCAATGGCGGTTAACCGGAGAAGAGGTGGAAACATTTGTGCAGCTATTGGATGCTCAAATGCACAATATAAAGAAAACTGTGAAGGAAAATATCTTTTTTTTGTTTTCCCAAGAAAAAAAAGGCGAGTAAACCCTGTTTAATTGTTTTTCTTTTGTGTATCTTTAGCAATTAGCTAGCAAATATATAATTTATCACATCATTATCATGTGCACGACCGTTTCTGACTTTCTCACTTCAACTTGACACTTGATTGTAAACAGGCTTTTAGTGCAGCTGAATTTTTTTCAAATGCATGGCCCAGTTCTTTTCCCTGTTTCACGAAATATAGATCTATTTGTTTGAGATGTAAGGAACATTTAGTTGTAATTGTGCACTGTAAAATTTAACTAATTGAACCTCCCTCCTCTGGAAGAACGTCGCACTCGCAGGCAGCAACGTCTCAGCCTTTTCTACAGGATTAGATCTAGCCGAGGGTGACTAGCCTACCAGCAGAAAAGTTTCTCACTCCAGCAAATACAAAGCGTCCCAGGATCAAATCCACCAAATATGAAGGATTCCGGTCCACAAACATCCTCGAACAACAGGCTTGAACAGGTCATCAACCACTCGCATGGATTTCGTGTCCAAGAGTCGAACAATAGGCATATCAATGTATCATAGCTCTTTCTTCGTGCGGCCAACGCAGGCTCTATCGTCGCATTTACATCAGCACTGATCAGATCTCCTTCTGAGCCTGTGCAAATTACCACATTAACCACTAAAATTAGATTTCACCTTCTCCCCCTCCTCCTCCCCCCCTCCTCCTCCTCCTCCACCTCCTCCCCTGCGTGTTGCTGTAAGTGGGGCCTGTTCCTTCCCGGCTGAACTGGGAGAGTTAATGGTCTTACTTAGCCCAGTGCAAGAGTTAGGTCTTTCCTTTCTCTGTTATCTATAGGTACATGCGCACTCCTAGTTCGGTCGCGACAAAAGGGAACCCTTTTCAGTGTCTTTCACTCTTTGGTATTGGCACGTGCGATGTATTGATCTTGATCCTGATCCTGAAATGTGCGTTTGAGCATCAAAATCGATGTGATTTTAGATCTAGATCAAATCGAGGAGAATTTGCGTCAGTTCTTCCGCATCAGTTTCTACGTTGGCAAAAAAACAATTCTGGTCATGAACGGAAGAACTGTGGGCAGAGCACAATAAATAAATAAATGAATAAGAAGAAAAATAGTATAAAACTAAAAGATAAATTTTGAAAAAAACCTCAGGTCAGAAATCACAATAAAGCCCATTGATTTGTGTATAGGACATAGATCTGCCCAGCTGGTCTTATTTTTTTTCTGTCTATGAATCGTAACATATTTCAGGGCTCCCAGGGACCCCCATTTGGGGGTCTATGAAGTACTTAAATTCTAAAGGACCCTCTAAAAGAATGTGCATGGGGTCCCAGGGATGCACTAGAAAAAATATTTTTAGCATTCGCAATGCCACTGGGATCCTCTATCCTGCCTCTAGGACCCTCTATACTGTAAGTGAAGGAGTCCCTGGGACCCCTTGTTTTGCGGGACGATTGGGAGCCCTGACATTTGTTGAATTATTCTACTGTATTGATTTTTCGAAATGAGCACTTAAACAATTATGAACAATAACAATATGAATCAACCTAATACAATCAGATTTTCGCCCCATGAGTTTGAGAATAACTGTTTTTTTATTATGCCTCTCTCTCTCTCTCTCTCTCTCTCTCTCTCTCTCTCTCTCTCTCTCTCTCTCTCTCTCTCTCTCTCTCTCTCTCTCTCTCTCTCTCTCTCTTTTGTGCTATGTTGTCCTGCCTAGTATGATTTAAGTAAACGGTACATTATGCAAAAGTTCTACAAACATCCAAACTATTTTCGTTTTAGTTTACTCTTAGCTTCTACGAATGAGAAAATTGTAAGAAATCTGTCGATTTATCTATACAAAGCTTTACGTTTACGATCAGTTATGATATCATGAGATACATTAATTTGTTTATTATAATCAGGTGTAGTTTTGTTTATTATGTACCCCCTCCCTGAGGGGCAAAGGCCTAAATGAATAAATCATTGTCATTCTCTTCCCCCCCTCTCCCCCCCCCCCCACCACACCCTCTCTCTCTCTCTCTCTCTCTCTCTCTCTCTCTGCCAGATGTAGACGTGGACCCCTGCCGATAAAAAAACCACCTAAAAAAATGATTTTCCACTTACACACGCACGAGCACGCACGCGCGCGCACGCACGCGCGCGCACGCACGCGTTTCCCCAGCCTTTACCTCAATGTGTCCGTTTTACTGAATAATAGGCCTGTAACCAAAGAGGTAAATCTTTTGATTCAAACAGATGGGGAACATGGGTGCAAACGTGCGACAGGTGATTAACTTGGTTTGGACGTGGAAGCCATGCGCTGTGACTACACATTAATGTTCAGTCTACGCGGAGGACCCCCAGTTTAACAGTCCAGGTACCGCAGGTGATGCTGTTTGGAAAACGATGACAATCACAAGACATACGCTTACTATAATTCGTCTAACTGAAGGCGTGCGGTTTAGATCTGAATGCCTAAAAACTTATAATAGTGCATTTTATAATACATGTTAAAAGTAAGTCACCATAGTAAGATAGTTGTTCCTGCACTTTTTTTAAAATTATTAAATGATTTATTGTTTGCTTAACAGACGATTTGAATGAAGAGGAATCGTTCTTTGCAACAAAATTACAATTGATATACCCACTGACTATGTAGTTACTGACACCCTTACAAATGGTAGGTCAAATACAAAACAATACATCATAATCTTCTAGTGGATGAAGGGGTATTAGGTTCAAGGAAGAAGAAATAAAAAACTATTTACTATTGGGGATGATGACTGATGCTCTCTTTCTGTCCCCCTGTCTGTCTGTCTGTCTGTCTCTCTCTCTCTCTCTCTCTCTCTCTCATCTCTCTCTCTCTCTCTCTCTCTCTCTCTCTCTCTCTCTCTCTCCCTCTCTCTCTCTCTCTCTCTTCTCTCTCATTCATGATGTTCTTTCCTACATCATACAGCCACTTGCTTCAGAAAACTAAAACTTCGGGTGTTCCATGACAGTTCAATATGCTGTAGAATATTATTTATATGACATCAAGAATATTGCTTTGCTTAAGTTTTTCGCTAACAGTCGTGGTTCATTGCGTTTTCCCGTCTTATAGGGGTGGGGGTAGTAGGGTTAGGGATAGGGTTAGTATTCCAAAAAAGGTTAATAAAATGCAGCTTTATGTTTGTTAAGAAAGGCAAAAACGGAAAATTGCAATTAACCGAGAAATGCAGGGGGGGGGGGGGGGGGGCACATCTTTACCTTTACCGAAGATAGTTTTTACAATATAATCCACACATACATAGCTGATAAATCTTGTCCGTTTTGTAACAATGTAACACAAAATGAGATACACTTAGCTCACGAAAACAAGTAATTACAAAAGTATCTATGTACTTAAACAAAAGTCTTGTAGTTGGAAATCAGTCTTTCTGAAAGTTAGAAATTGCACGATGTGTTTCTCTGAAATGTTTATTTGTCACAATTGTCATGGGCCAGAGGCCTAAACATTAAACCCTTTTGACTTTGATTCTCTCTTTCTCTTTCATGTCATGAACATTTTTAAATGTGCAGTGGTCAGAGACAGACCTGCATAGAATGCTGTTTTCCTGCTGTGGCCAGTCCATCGCCTGAGGTGGCTTTAAAAAGACCAGCACCGTCACATGATATGGCGTACCAATGCCAGTTCAAAGGAAGGGAAAATGGACCCAGTCAGGAAGAACTTACAGTGGTAATATTCACTAAATAAACATTTACTGACAACTCTTATATATACTACTCAACAAATGTTAAGTACCACTTTTTCACAAGCGCATAAAACATTGTAAAGAAGAGGTACAAAACTATTGTTGATCTCTGTATGCGTACATGGATGCTACTCTTTCATTTTTACACTGATTTCAGTATTTTAAATTTTCCAAGAAACTGAACTTAAGTTTTTTTCAATTCATCAAAAAGAAAAAAAATGACCACAAGCGATTTGGGGCGTTTTGAACTTAGTCTAGTTGTTCTATCTTGGAAGATTACAAAGGCAATGTAATAATTTTACAAGGCTTATCAGACTCAAACTGTCTCTGTCTATCATTTTAACTGTCTGTCTGTCTCGTTATATCTCTCTCTTAAGTTGCCCCCCCCCCCCCTCCTGAATCGTCCAACGGGGCTCTGCCCCTGTACCCTACCAGGGCCATGGGTCCCTGGACCCCTGCCTTTCAAGTTGCACCCATGGTATAGAAAATTAGCATTAACGGGTGACCAGATGTTTTGTGTTGCACATGAACTTATGTTTTCTTCTGTAGACATCCCGAGGCTTGTGTACTGAGCAATAAAATATAGGGACCGTTTAGTAAAATCATAGACTTTTGAAATGCATTCAGCATACTGTTTATTGAGGACAGTTGGTGTGTTGGTGAATGCTGTAACATTGTTTATGCATTAACATTGAATGTGACGAGGACCGTTTTCATGGCATACCTCCAGTAAACTGTGTTTTGAATGCAGTTTAAAAGTCCATGATCATGTTTTATAAAATGGTCCTTATATTTCATTGCTCAGTACACATGCCTTGAGATGTCTACAGAAGAAAATATAGGTGCATGTGAAACACAACACATTTGGTTACACTATGTGCCCATGTTCGTGTCTAATTATGATACGCATACAGAGATCAACAAAAGTTTAGTAACTGTTCTTCACAAGACCGCAAAACCAACATGGCTGATCCAAATCATTTTATTTATTATACACATTTAAGTCAGTTATTTGTGCACAAAATACTAAAATTTCATTGCATTTTCATTATTAGGTTTGAAGCATTAGCTCAACAAGTAACGTTACCCCCTAAGTTAACAATCACAAATCGCAGCTTCTCAAAATGAATTAGTCAAAATCGCGTTGTCCACCCAAACCGCAATGCACTGTAGTCATGCAGGGCGCAGTTCTTCCAGGCTTCCTTCACATCTTAGGGGGTTCATGAGACATCATGTACATTGTTTGCCTTGCCAAAAACAGTGGACACACCCAATTGTGACCCGTTTTGAGTACCATACTTTTGTGACTTTCAAATTTGGGGGTGGCGTTGTTTGTTCATCCACTGTATCTAAAGTAAAAACGCGAATACGATAACATTTGAGATTTGAGTATACACGTTATTGAATTACTTCACTGAAAAATTTATGATCATTTGGCTAAGCCATCTTTCTTTTGTGCGTTTGTGAAAAAGTCTTACTTAACTTTTGTTGAGTGATAGATAAGAATTCGCCAAGGCGAACTGAAACAATCTTACTTTAATATCGAAAGTCGTAAACATAAGGGGGCGTCTAATCTCCAAGGTTGCTAAATTTTGGTCGTTCACTCCTGCGTTAGTATTTTCATGTGTGGTTGTGCACGCAAGTGTGTGTGTGTGTGTGTGTGTGTGTGCATGTGCGTGCGTGCGTGTATGCGTGCATGTGTGTGTTTCCCATACCACAATGCATTCCCTATCGCAATGAAACTCTCTCTCTCTCTCTCTCTCTCTCTCTCTCTCTCTCTCTCTCATCTCTCTCTCTCTCTCTCTCTCTCTCTCTCTCTCTTCTCTCTCTCTCGCACACACACACACGCGCGCGCGCGCGCACCTTCAAACACGAAGGAGCTTGCAATAATGACATTATTTTTATATGATTAAATACTACATAGTTTTATAAGTCTATATCGAATGTTTACAGAGTAATACAGATGTTATTTGGTGTGTGTGTGGCATGTGTGCTTGTGCGCGTTTGTGTGAGTCATTTCAGATGGCTTCATCAAAAGAGGACGGGACTGCATCATCAGAAAGAGACACAGCTGTCACTTCATGTTGATTTGTGGAAAAAAGGGAATGGCGTTCATCTTTAATACAGAAAAGTTTATTCATTTAATTTTCTTTTATTTCCGTATGCTCTTGCAGAAATGTTTAGACTTTGTCAAAAGTTTCATTCTAAATTACTCGACTTTAAAAAAAAATGTCTGCTGAAAGTTATAATTGTAAATTTAGGCCTGGTTTCAAATTTAAAAAATACATAACTTTCATGTTAAATTTTGTTCGAAAATGTCTTGATATTCACCTCAGTTCTGAAAATCAAATAAATATTTCATTCCTTGTTATGAACAGATTCTTTATTTTCTATAATTTCAAACTATCTCAAGGCCAAATCACAGGATTGTCATTTAGTTTGTTTTGTTTTTCTGTTTGTTTTAAGGGTAAATAATAGCTACCATTTCTAATTGATTTCAAGTTGCTTTTACAATATTTTCACTTGGTCCTAGCAACAACAACAAAAGTTAGTTTCAAATTAAATGAAAACTGTCACGAATCCTGTCGTTCATGTTTGTTTTCACAATTTGTTTTAATAATAATCAATGCTTTTAGTTACCTATCTTCTTAGTGTTTAAGTCACAAAGAACTACAATGTTTCATCAAAATAAATTGTAAGAAATTTTATTTTAGAAAAGCATTAAAAATCGTTACTATTTGTAATTGTTTTCTGTAAAAATAAAGAATATTATAAACAATTCAAGCTTACTTTACGTGGGTTTATCTTCTTCAGAAAGGTTTATGCACAGTTTGATTTCGTTGTAACATTTTATCAATATTTTATCATTATTATACACTTGTGGCGGTGCCATAGCCGATGAGGTTTAACCGAGGCGTGGTTACCGCTACACCTATCTGCATTAATAAAAAAAAATCGGGACTTTACTGGTTTCGTAATGCCTCCGGGCATTGCCTCCAGTATTGTTCCCACCATATTTGTATTTACAAAATATTAATGTTCCATATGTGTCTGATTCAGATCAAGAGTACGTAAAACACTATTTTCGTGTAAATTGTATATTGTAGATTAAGCCCTATGTTGTTTAACATTCTATGCTGTTTTATTTCTAAATGTCGTGTTGAATTAATACCACTTAGGCATCAGATATTTTTTAAACTGCCTTTCAAAAAGGTTGCCTACATAATTCATATTTCAAATCCTTCCGACAAAAGAAATACTGCGATAGTATAAAAATATAGTTACAAGAATATGTTTATCACAATTTTTTCATTTGACCTGTTTCACCATAAAATGGTTTCTTTAGCATTTCATATGAAAACGTATATCATCATTTCTATTGTTGATTTTTGTTTTTGTTTTTCTTAAATACTATAAACGTTTTGCCTCATTCAGTGTGTATTATTTTTTCGAGTGTCAATGTTTTTAGTGAAAAATTAAAAATTAAGTATGGAAAAGAGGTTCACGGAGGCCCCAAGGTTTTAAGAAAAAAAGATGATATAACAATAAAAATCATTCGCAACATAATTATTGAAAGATCATCTGTGTGTTTATTAAGCAACGAGTGCATCTACATGCATTCACGTGTGTGTGTGTGTGTGCGCGCGTGGTGTGATGTGTGTGTGAAATATATGCCTGACAACGCTTCTGTGTAATGCAATAATATCTCAATCTGTGGGTGCCAACGGTTCTAATGGTTCAGGCGGGTGGACAGATATGAGTTGAGCCTTGTGCTGTTTCAAAGCGTCTGTGTAATTAATATGTGACTATGGTCAGGAATGTGTTTGGGTCTTATGGCGCTTGGCAAATGGTATAACAATCTTGTGTAGTGGATCCTTTACTGCTTTGTGCTATAAACAAAGTGCGTCTAGGACTGCATCATTATACATCCCGGTTAGTAAAGGGACTAAGCTGGCACTGTCGGGACAGGAGACCTTTCTAACAGTTCTTGTTTATAATCAGATCAGTAATGTAGACTCAAACACTTAAACAATCTTGTTACATGGAGGTCGTCTATATGGCTTGTCATGTCAGTGAACTAACGTCATGGGTGTCATCATTGGGCTATCTAGAACGGATTTGTAGTTCCATTATCAGTTCCATATCTTTAACATCATGCACTGATCATCTGGGATTTAAAAAAAATCCACCATGGGGGTTTTAAAAAAAAAAAAAACCTTTATATGGCATGCCATTAGTGGAACTGTCATGACAGGCATTGACGTCAGCAGATGAGATACTGTTATGTCACGTTTTGCCTACTCCATTTCTCACTGGACATGAGCACACACGCACGCACACACGCACACAGATAGTATTATGACCCCAACAACTTCAAACTCGTCCTACAACAGAATGAGTAAAAAATTCTATAAATTATGACGTTTGTGAACCTTGACCACAGAAAACATTAAAGGTGGACCCTGACGATGAGGTTTTTTGCAAGAAACACGTCGAGAAAACACAATGATCAGAACACTCACTTTGCTCTGGTTTCCCTATAAATCAAACCGTCAAAACGGGCGACTCCTCCTTGGCGGAGATGCCTGCGAAAAGAAAAGCCATTTTATATGGGGTAGGGTGGAGGCCACTCATTGTGGTTGAAACTTTTTATTTTGTTTATAGTGCAGTAAAAAAAAAAGACGAGAAGAAGCTATTCGATTGTTGTGATTTTTAAACTATATAATGTACCAAAAAATAATAAAAATGCTTGTATTGTGAAAATTTCGTGTAAAACGATTAAGTCTAAACACATGCCTTTTCTTTCACTGAAAGAATTGGACTTAAGCCCTACAGCACTCCCACCAAGGATGAATCGCCGATTTGACGGTTTGATTTCTATAGGAAACCAGAGCAAAGTGAGTGTTGCGATCTCTGTAACAGAGGATGTTTTCCTGGAGACCTCGACGTGTTTCTTGAAAAAACCCTCATCCTTCAGGGTGCCCCTTTAATACCTTCTATAAGTTATAAACTGTCAGATTTAGCAAACCGCCTTTAAAAGAACTGAAATAGAGCTTAAGATATTCAGTGAAAAGAAAATACTGTTTTGACCGTTAAAACCGTTGTTTGGGTGTATATCAGGATGCACTTAGGTGTACATCAGCAGCTCTTTTGTCAAGATTATTGATTCAGTTCAGGGATTTACATTCTGCCAGATAAAACTGGTGTGTTTGATGTTTTGGACGGTTTTTGACCGTTACAAACGGTTATTACAACACTAACTGTGATTTTAAAAAAGTACTATCACTCTACAATCAGATTTTACAAATAACGCACCAAATTGCATTAAAATTGGTTGAATAGTTCTTGAGATATTCAAAGTTAAAGATAAAACCGTTTTTGACGGTTAAAACGGTTAATTGTATTAACAACAAACATATTGACACTAGTGACACTGTCTAACAACCAAATAATCACCAATCAGATAAAAAATTAATAACTTCCATAAAACTTCCATAAAACGTGTCTTCTGACACTCAAATGGCACCCTAGATGCGCATCTCAAGTAAAGGGACATAATCAGGGTTGTTGTCCTCACATCCCAAATAGGGAAAATTGGTAAGTTGTTCCTCTCCCTATAGAAACTCTCTGGTTTAAAGAGCAGCCACAGCGGGTCACAGCGACCCAGAAAAAATCAAGGGACGTAACCGTGGCGCGTCACGAGGTCTTTAACATATTTCTCTCTATTATTCCAGTTCAAAACACAACACGCGCACGCGCACGCAACTACACACACACACACACACACACACTCACAAAGAGAAGAGAGAGAGAAGAGTGTAGAAACATGGAAAGAGGGTGTTGCCTGATTTTCTTTTTCTGAGGGGTATATGTGGAGGGAATTGGGGATGAGCGGGGAGGGGGAGGGGAGTGTTGCTGGATAATAATTATTATTTGGAGACCATCGACACAAAGGTGCCGATGGTCTTGGCCTGCACAGCTTCCTGGGGCAGCTAGTTCCAGTCCTGGATTGTTCGTGGGAGGAAGCTGGCTTGTCAGTACTGATTACGACAGAAGATCTGAGAGAGCTGCCGTGGGTGAGTGACGTGCTGGTGGTGGGGTGAGTTTTTGTTTCAGAGTGTCCATGCACACCTCTTCTTCCTGCAGCTATAAGGGCATCGCAAGCCTTGCGGAAAGTCGACGCTCACATTTCAAAAAATTTCTCAGGAAGCCTAGTCTTGTTCTTCTTCTTCCCGTTGATCGGCCTGCATCATCATGTTGAAGATTCTGCCGATGTTGGAGAAAAGAAAGAAAGGCTTGCGCGCAGATGTTCTCGACGTGTTTCTTCCAGCTCAGCTCCTTTGTCAGAGTCAAAGACTCCAACGTACTTGATGGAGTCGACTGATTGTCCGTCACCGAAGGTGAACGGACATTTGCGCTGGGCTGGTTTGTATTTTCCCCCCACCTCCCCCCCCCCTGTCTGTCCCAATGATATCTCCCGAAACGCTTGACCGAATCGCGTCAAATTTTGTGTGAATGTGTGCCTCCTTAATAGGTAGAGATCCGCGCAAACCATTTTGTCGTCGTGACTTTTACTTTGACGTACGAACTTGAAAACCGAAAAATCTATTTTTAGCCATATCTCGGGCACCGATCGACATAGTATGTTGAAACTTGTTATGAAGGTGGTTGTTTGGCTTATGCCCGTTCGGATGATAGCATACCGATCAAGGTCAAGGTCAAGGTAAAAAAGATCGCTGAAGCCTGATAATCGGAGTGTCATTTTTTTTTCTCATTCTCTCTGTCCCAAGGATATATTTTTCGAACGGGTTGACCGAATCACGTCACTTTTTGTGTGGTGGTGTGTCATTATGAGAGTAAGGCATCCGCGCAAACCATTTTCGCCGTCGTGACTTTGACCTTGGCTTACGACCTTGAAAACCGAAAATCTTTCAGGGGCCATAACTCCCACACCGTTAGTGTTAGAGTCTTCAAAATTGGCATGAAGGTACTTTGCCTTATGCCCATTCTGATGGTGGCATACCGATCAAGATCAAGGTCACTTCCGGGAGATCGGTAAGCCTTTTTTTTCTTTCTTTGTTTCTGTCTGTCTTAAGGATATCTCCCGAACCGCTTGACCGAATCGTGACCAATTGACCTTGGACGTACGCCACCTTGAATTGAAAACCGAAAACTTTCAGGGTGCTTTCCGCCCACTCCACCCTCCCCACACACATAACCCCCCTATCATTCACCTCGCCTGTTTACACGCGGTTAGAGTTCCTTTCAATATTCGTGCTATGTATTCGGCTACTTGGCCTCATGCCCATTCTGTATAGTGGCATGCGATCAAGGTCAAGGGCTCAGGTCCGGAGCTAGGTAAGCCCTTATTTTCTTTGGGTCGTTTTCTGTCTGTCCCAAGGATACTCCCGAACCGCTTGACCGAATCGCGTCAAATTGTG
>CM065713.1:10564727-10584007 GCA_017654935.2 Phymorhynchus buccinoides
GATTCCATTACTCACAGAAGTAACTAACTGCCTAATTGATATTCAAATTGGATGGTTCAAAATAAACGTCAATATAAATGGTGAAAAAAATGAAGCAATGCTGTAGGGACAAAAACAAAACTAACCTCTGTTTCCTAGAGTCACTAAACTGGGTAACAACTCATTCCCCTCTCAGACTCTGTCAAAAACGTGAGGTGTCACTTTGACAATGACTCTTTCATGGCAGAGTTTCCTGACTCAGACCTTCAGGTCCTGTTACTATCAAATCGTCGCATTGGCTATATTCGATAAAACATCCTCAGATGAAAGCCACAGAAAGCTTGTTAATCCCTCATCCTATCTCGTTATGAACTAACTGTAATTGCCCTCGCCTTTCTGAGCTATCAGTCTCCTTCTCTATAACTTGTCTCAGCGTATCAAAAACCCTAGCTGCTCGTCTTGTCCTTAGGAAGAAAAGTCGATCATGTAGCCCTCTTCTCCTTCTTGCACTGGCTTCTGTCGCAGACCCAGGATGAGTATAAAATTAAACACACTGCTATAAATCTATCCATAAGCTGCTCCTTATACCTCTGCGACATAATCATACTATACGCCAGCTCGCACTTTACGTTCAGTTTCGTAACCTTTTTCTCCAGATCCTAGGTATAAGCTTTTCAACTGTTGGTCAGCGCTCTTTTGCTGTCTCAGGACCGACCTCCTGGAACAATTCCTCTCTCCCTCCGTCAGCGACCGACCCAATCTCTACTTTCAAGCTAACCTCAAACCCACCTGTTCACCGATCTTATAAGCTTCCGCTCTCTTTCTTTCTCTCTCTTGCCATTAGGTCTCTTTCGGACGATATTCCATTTATATCATCAGTGTGTTCGCTTTGGATGCGTTTTATGTTTAATGCAATTATGAATGCTAACGTTTGTGTGTGTGCTTGATTGATGTATATCAAGATTCAGCGCCGTACAAAACTGTATGTTGTTGTTGTGGTCGCAATACACACATATACAGGGTTTTGCATTTGCACCAACATACACAAACTACTCATGCCCACACAGTATGAACCCACCCGGCATGCGCATGCGCACGTACCACACACAGACAAACATATCTTGCAATAACACATGTGCACACAGATATAATTCAAGCACTCGCATACACACGTACACACCACACACCACAGAGTGCAGACGTGTCACACAAATTACAAAGAAGCATACAAAAACAACTCTTAAAAGTTGACATTTACGAAATATAACAATTCCATCATTGTTTCTTGTTGTCACAAATAAAACGTTTGTTTCACGATTTTAAGAACAATGAAACTGATTCTGATATACACACAGCACACACACACATACAGAAACACACACCACACACACAGTGACACACACACACACACACAACACCACACACACACACCACAAACACACACACAACACACAACACACACACATACACACACAAACACACACACACACACACACACAAACTCAACTCACTTCAACACTTTATTACTCGTAAAGAGAAATTAGTGTCGGTTTGCTGTCTGCGATTGACACAGTTAAAACAAGACACATTATAATATACATTAAAACAAGATGTGTTCTAAAACATCAAATGAACAGTACATTAAATTCAAAAACACACAGATGAAATTATCACTTGCAAGCAAACAGCAGTGCTTTTAAACCCAAAATGTATGCCAATATTATAAAAATAAAAAATAAAACCCAAAAACCCCAACCCAGTACATAAATATTACCGTTTAAGATAAATCACTTTAATTATAAATTTAAATGCAACAACACACAACAATGTACTTATTTATACAAAACACGCATATTTTATGTTTAAACAAAGTCATATATTATATATGTACAAGTTAACATATCCTACAATAATTCATCACATACACCACACACCCACACATACACACACACAAATACACACACACACATACACACACAAACACACACAACACACACTACACACACACACACACACACACAACACACACACACATAACACACAAACACGCCATAGGCTAAATCTGGCCTGTTACTCTCATACAAAGACAGCAGTGAAGTCAAGTTTACGACTATCCTCTCGGGCGCATAAAGAACACATTATCCGCCGGTCCTTATTTCTGCCATGAAGATGCGGGGAAGACGAGGAAGGACAGAGAAAGCACAAACAGAGAGGACCGGTATTTAAAATAGAGAGTGGGCTGGGCCAGGTGGCGATGGGTGTCAGTATCCATACTATATGCTTTCAGAATTCTGGATAAAACTAGACTCATGGGCTGAGGAACCAGTAATTACCGAATTTGAACATACAATAGTACTGTGGCAGACGACAGTTAAACTTGACTACATTGGCTAAAGATGACTAGTCTAAAGTGACTGTCTAAGTTGAAGACCCCTGAAGACATGACAAGTCACACTACCTTTTGCAATCAATCATAGTGCATAGTTCGCTAAGTTGGCCAGTACGACAGTTGACACGTATGATAAAAAGTGAACTGTACTAAGTTGAACATAGCCTGAGACATGACAATGTCACCATTAACACATTGAACATCATAGTGATAGTTCTAGCTTGCTTGCGCAGACAACAGTTGCACACGTTTGCTAATAAAGCTGACTGTAAATAACGTTGAACATTTTTTTGTTTAGCATAGAGACATGAGCAAGCTCACATTACCTTTTGACATAATAGTTGATTTCGAAGTCTCTGTTGGCTGCTGGAAAGACAGACAGTTGGCACTTATGGTAAAGTGACTGTCCTTAAGTTGAACATAGGCTTGAGGACATGACAAGTACACACTACTCTTTTGACATCACAGTTGATAGTTCTGTTGGCAGACGTCAGTTGACACATTGTAACAGAGACGACTAAGTTGAACACATAGCCTGAGACAGTACAAGTCATATTTAACTTCTGACCATCACGTGATACGAATATAAGTTGCGACAGGACAGAACATGTGACACTTTCATAAAGACCTTTTTAGACATCTATTAGAAAATAGTTCTTGTTGCGCAAGACACGCCCCCCCGTGAGACACTCTTGTAAACATCCAGAGTTAACTAGTCTTAAGTTGAACATAGATGAGTACATAGACACGTCACATTACTGCTTTGACATCATGATGCATAGTTCTGTTGGCAGACGACAGTTTATACTTTGTAAAGTGACTGTCTAAGTTGAACATAGCTGCTGAGACATGACAAGTCACATTGCCTTTTTACAAGAAATACAAAAGATTTATGGTTAAAATCATATTTTCATGACTACGATTTGTTATTGACATTTCAGAAACACAACTATAAAGATATAAAGCCGTTCAAATACAACATAATTATCTAGATCATAACGATGGCTTAGAGTCAAAAACGGACTTTCTTTAGATAGTCCATTGACTTATTAATTGATGTTATTGCAAAAAACTAAGAACTTGTATTAAAAATGACTGCAGAAAATAAAAGGGGGTTTTGCTCTTATATTTCAGCAGCTTTTTTATACAAGTTAATAGTTTCGTACTATGTTCAAGAATATGTCAATGGACTATCTAAAGATAGTCCGTTTTTGACTTCCAAGCCACGATAAGTTAAATGCGCTGTCCGTGGATCATAACAATGACTCTCAATGGAGTTTTCTAAGCAACAGTTTAACAATTATTCAACGTTTTAACATCATAATATCATTGGTGAATTAATATAGTGTCACTGACCTTTCTGTGAAGTTGTAGCTCAGGACACAAAGTTCATGCTGAATAACGTGAATTTAATTCAAAAATATGGAAGTGAATCAGTACCGGGCCGACATTTTGTGCTATTTTCACTTCCGAGTGGTTGGAAGACCCAGATCAAATGCCCCAACCGCAGCTAACAGATCAACTTTGGGGGGGGGGGGGGGGGGGGGGGGCAAAAAATACGGAATTCCGTCTCCAGCAGACACTTAATTATACAGATTTCCGTTTATAAGGAAAGGTAGTAGCACCCTGCAGCATGTATGCACAGACGACAGACAGACAGACAGACAGACACACTACACACACACACTCACCCACACACACACACACACACACACACCCACACACACAACACACACACACACACACACAATACCATCACCACCACCACCCAAAAACCCAATGTGGAGTCTTTCAGATGAAACGATTAAAAAAACGGGACGGTCACGTGTGCCCAAGCACTTGGTACACGTTAAACCAGTCGGCACAGTGGCATAATAAACCAAAGTGGCAAATAATTTCAATACTTGAGTAATCTGATTATAGTACAGCTCTCAGGTACTATGGCCCTTTGTAGCGGCTATATGATATTGCATAGCACAATGCACAGCAGTACAGTACCAGACTGCTACAAGCTGGACAGTACAAGGAGAGAGAGAGAGAGAGAGAGAGAGCGCGAGCGAGAGAGAGAGAGAGGAAGAGGAGAGAGAGAGAGAGGAGAGAGAGAGCGAGAGAGAGAGAGACGAGAGATGAGAGAGAGAGAGAGAGAGGAGGAGAGGGCAGAGAGAGCGAGAGAGAGATAGAGATGGAGAGAGAGAAGAGAAGAGAAGAGAGATGAGAGAAGAGAGAGAAATAAAGAAACAGGTGGGAGACTTACGTTCAGCATCATCATCTTCGCCATCATCAGCGTTTCGTGAAGACAAAACTCATCACACAAGAACACCTGAAAGAGCTTTGTACATAAAACACACACACACACCACTCTCCTGTCATACAAAACGCTACAGAAACAATTCATAAATGACATAAGATATTCTGCATTCTCACGCAAACAGAATGGGCAAAGTTACAGTCATAGTATCATGTCCACAGCTTCACCGGTCTCTTCGCGGTCCTTAACCAACAAATTACGATTTCGGGGTAAGCTCAAAGGAGAACATGCAAGTTTTAAAAAAACCCACCAACAAAACAAACAGGAGAAAGAACCAATAAAGGCATTAACAACAGTTCGGTGACAGGTCAGAAAAGGAGCAAGGCCAGAGTCAAAGAGGACTGATAGATAACCATTTCGCCGCCAATGTAGCATTACGCACTTCAATGGTTAACACTATGTCACTAAAAGTCATAAAACCACAGTGCCTATATCTGAAGACCCTATTTTCTTAATTTTGGGAGGTAAGGATAGGCTAATAGTTATACATGTCACAGAGGAATACCAATATTGCAGATAACAAAATCTTCACCCCAGCTAGCTTAATGGTATCTTGGTGGGGGCTGAAAAATGGATGGCCGTCGAAAGGGTAAAGCATGGGGAAACTGAAATGTCAGGGGTCCAGGGGCTAGAGCCCCGTTGGACGATTCATGGGGCGCAACAACGCAAGGACGAGAGAGAGAACGAGAGAGATTGAGGAGATTCGAGCATGGAGAGAGATGGCGAGAAGACGAGAGATGAAGAGAGAGAGAGAAGAGACGAGGAGATAGAAGAGAGAGAGAGAGAGAGAGAGAGATCCGCAGAGAGAGAGAGAGACAGAGAGAGACGAGAAGAACCGAGGAGAGAGAGAGAGAGAGAGAGGAGAAACGAGACAGGACAGACAGTCACAAGGATGGATAGACAGTTTTCGAGTCCGATAATCCTTGTAAATGATACATTGCCTCTTGAAAACAATATGCACACCATGCTAGGTTCAAGATTCCCCGAGAGAGATTCTATGATAGAAACAAACCAAGTTTTTTTTCCCCCAAAACGGACAGAGATGAGATTATCAGAAAACCAAAAAGGAGGAAAAAAGAAGCGAGGGGTTCGGGGCCCGGTGTAGGCTACATCAACAAATGGATAACACTCCGTTTTCAGTTTTGCAAACTGCCAGAGTAATGATAAATTCAGAGCAGTCTGCTTGCCCCAAGCAGTAACAGAAACGACCATTTGAGAATGAACAATCGAGACACAAAAATCAAATCGTACTTCTTGCGTATTTACGATCAACACAAAACCCAACAGCCCTAACCCCAATTTATCAATGGATTACATGATTTCAAAAATGACCTCTGGGGCCATCAAAAAGAGGAAATCCTCCAATGAGGAAATATCTCATCTCTGAAAGACCCAAATCACCCTCGTGGTCAAATGTTTTGGGGATCATTTGTGTTTTAAGGTTCAGTTTCTGGTAATTAAAAAACCACTGAAATCACGTGATAAAACTGGAAAGAGTAGCACCCAGCTTTTAAGGAAACTGTCAAGCACAGAAACTTCGAGGAAGGTGGGGGGAACTATTTGTACCGAAGAACCCTGGTGTATCCCCCCGGGGGCTTCACGTAAAACACATTACCCTTTCAGAAGCTGAAGAAAAACAAGGGGCCAGGAGAATGGACCAACAAGGGATGACAAATAGTTAAAAGTTGTTGACACAGACAGTACTTATTACTTAAGAAAAGAAAGACAGAGTTCAAAAGAGATGTGATAAATTAATATTCTGTTATACTTAAGAAAAGGGGAAAAAGGCAGAGTCAAGAGAGGGGATCAATAAGAATTCTGGTATACTTAAGGAAAAGGAAAGGAGAGTCAAAAGAGAGTGACTCAATAATAATTCTGTTATACGTAAGAAAGGAAAGGGCAGAGTCAAAAGAGAAGATCAATATAATTCTGTTAACTTAAGAAAAGGAAAAAAGCAGAGTCAAAGAGAGGATCAAATAATTCTGTCTATACTAAGAAAAGGTAAAAGGCAGAGTCAAAAGAGAGGATCAATAATAATTTTGATACAGTGGAACCTACCTTATAAGACTCCCTCCCAATAAGACCCCTACTCCTGAGACATTGCCAGTCTGTTGTAAGTATTAGAATTACCTCCCTATAAGACCCTCCTTATAAGAACCCTCCCTTATAGACCCCTCCCTTATAAGACCCTCCCTTATAAGACCCCTCCCTTATAAGACCCCTCCCTTATAAGGGACCCTCCCTATAAGACCCCTCCCTTATAAGACCCTCCCTATAAGACCCCTCCCTTATAAGACCCCTCCCTGATAAAGACCTCATTTGTATGATTTGAAGGTCTATAAGGGATGTTCACTGTATTAGTTTTTTTAATCGAGACGTCCTGTATTGCAGTACCTCAGGCATCGACCCACTATCTGTATAGTTACAAATGTTCACAGGCGGAGGAAATTAAAGGGACTTTCACACAACGTGAATCAATAAAAGAAAAGTTGCTAGCAACGAACTGCTAAAAGGCAAAGACTTCTTCTTCTGCGTTTCCAGGCCATATGGCCATAATGGGTAAGCTACGTATGTGTCGGTTTCGGTTTTCACTGGTTCCCCGCCTGCATCAAAGCGACACATCCGATTTTTGGAGAAGCTCAAGGAGAAAATATTTGAAGATTTATTTTTGAGAAAAAAAAGGCATGAGAAAGGGCCGTTAAGTCTTGCGAAGATTAGTAGATGACAGAAAGCAAAGGGATGAAGATTAAAAATTATAGCCGGTCGACAGGGCTGTCACATCTAATGTTACCACGCAGAAAGTAAATAATAATATAATGAGGGAGACATTCTCCTATTGATTTCTGAAAGAGCCAGGACATTGTCTTGTTGATTTCTGCAAGAGCCAGGACATTGTCCTATTGATTTCTTTCGTCTCAGGACAGTTTGTCCTATCACTTTACGATCCCTGGTACATCACTGAGTATACATGCGTGCAAATGCGAGATTTGTTCCTTCAAGTATCAACAATATCCACGACACAAAAACGCCCCCCAAAATTCAACCCACCATTAACTGTGACTTCCCCGACGTAATGACTGGCGGCAAACTGGTCCGTTCCCGAAAACCCGCGCTTGGCGTAGCACTGATACTCCCTGCTGTTGTCGTTCAGGGTCAGGTTGCGGACCAGGGTGCTGGTCTGGTTTCTGTAGCAGCCGCCGGCCATGTTGATGAAGTTCCCCTGGGTGATGTCGCTGGGAGACCCGTCTGTGTCCATAATGTATCTGCTCCACGACTGGGAGGGAGAATTTCTGTACTCCCACTCCCAGTTGATCTGGAGTGCAGGAACAGACACAGGCACAATTTGTCATAGAAGACAGGTTTGGGAATTGGAAAAGTGAAACAAAAAAGCTGAAAAGTGGGGGTCTGGGGGTCGCAGAAGGCCCCCAATAGGGGTCCAGGGGGCAATGCCCCCAGTGTGGGGTCAGGGTCAACACCCCCAGAGGGGGGGTCAGGGCGACAAAGAGAGAAAGAGAGAGATAAAGAGAGGGAGGGAGATCAGAGAGACAGAGAAACAGACAGGAAAGACAGAGAGACAGACACGACAGAGTGGAAGAGAGACGAAGACAATGAGTCAGAAACAGACAGGCAGACAGACAAACTTCAGTGAGACAGAGACAGTCGGGAGAAAGAAGCCAAACAGAAACAGATGAGGAAGAGAGACAAAATAATGAGAACAAGATAGATAGATACAGACACGAGAGGCACAGACAGACAAGTAGGCAAACGACACAGATAACAGACAGCAGACATAGAGAGATAGAGACAGATGCCACACAGACAAGACTGACAATCAGAGAGATGAGAGAGAATAAGAGTCACAGAGACAGAGACAGAGACGTGTTGCTGGCCCCACCATGAAAAACGCGACGAGTGAAGTTGTTTTGTAAATGTTGGCTGTAACGTTTTGTCGTATTTGCACGCGCTTTCACATGCTTTTCAGTGCCAGTATGGGCCGCCAATCAATGCTGCCAAACTGAAAATGGCGTAAACTTCTTCTTCTTCGTTCGCTCAGACAGTTTCCTGTCACATGAGCGTAGATGCCGTTATGCGCCTATCTAAGAAATAGCTAGGCCCAGTATGTCCGACTTCGGCTGAAGAAATCTTTGTAAGAATTTATAGAAAAAAAAGGCAGGAGAATGGACCAGTGAGATAGAAAGATAGCAGATGACAGTAAGCAAAGGGAAAAGGCAGAGTCAAGGAGAATGACAGAATTAGAGGAAGTTACAAGCACAGAACTTCCAGAAGGTGGGGGAACTATTTGTACAAAAGATCCCCACGGGGGGGGAAATGGCGTGAACGACATGTGCGCCACATGCTAACCACAACTGCTGTCTGACTGTGGGTTCTAAGCTGTCTGACTGTGGGTTCTAAGCTGTCTGACTGTGGGTTCTAAGCTGTCTGACTGTGGGTTCTAAGCTGTCTGACTGTGGGTTATAAACTGCCCGACTGTGGGTTCTAAGCTGTCTGACTGTGGGTTCTAAGCTGTCTGACTGTGGATTCTAAGCTGTCTGACTGTGGGTTATAAGCTGTCCGACTGTGGGTTCTAAGCTGTCCGACTGTGGGTTCTAAGCTGTCCCGAATGTGGGTTCTAAGCTGTCCGACTGTGGGTTCTAAGCTGTCCCGACTGTGGGTTCTAAGCTGTCCCGACTGTGGGTTCTAAGCTGTCCCGAATGTGGGTTCTAAGCTGTCCGACTGTGGGTTCTATTCTAAGCTGCCTGACTGTGGGTTCTATTCTAAGCTGTCTGACTGTGGGTTCTATTCTAAGCTGTCTGACTGTGGGTTCTATTCTAAGCTGTCTGACTGTGGGTTCTAAGCTGTCTGACTGTGGGTTCTATTCTAAGCTGTCTGACTGTGGGTTCTAAGCTGTCTGACTGTGGGTTCTATTCTAAGCTGTCTAACTGTAAAAAAAGCTTAAAAAAAAGTTTCCCTGGCAGTCAAGGGGTTAAAAGCCAATACGACAGAATGCAGTTCAACACGATCCAGAACGACGTAAACACACACACACACACAAAAGCTGTATGATGTAGTAAAGTGTTTTGTTGCCTGTCTGTCGTTTCCGACAATGACTGCCAGATAGCAGAAAGGGCAGATACTATTCCGGCGGGCCGGGTGAGAAATTTGTTTATAGTGGAGATGCCTTGCCCAGGGTACATCCCCACTCTCTCGGCCAAAGGGATTTGAGGACGAGATTTGGCGTTGGGGAAGGTCCCCCAAAGGCCAACCAATCCCTTTGGCTGCAGCACCAGAGCAGGAGTCATAGTCTTCCCCGAAATACTAAGCTGTAGCATGATATTCCAATACTGTAGAATATGATTTATAGTACAGCTCTCATTTACTATTGGCCCTTTGCAGCGCTATATGATAGAGCACAGCACAATGCAATGCACTACAGTACAAGACTGTAGAGTGGAGTACAATATACATGTATGTTAACCCTTTCACCACCAAAATCGCATTTTAGCACCATAGTGATTTAACACCTATGTCACTAAAAGGCATCAAATTGGGGTCTATTATCCAAAGAGCCTATTGGTTTAGTTCTAGGAAGTAGGGTTAGACCTTATTTTATGTATGTCACAGAAGAATCCCCAATATTGCACATGGATTTTGTTCTCTACAAAGGTAAACTTAATGGACATTTTTGGCTGAAATATGGCTGGCGGTGAAAGGGTTAATGAAGTACAGTTCTGTACAGTGAAGCTTAGCACAGTAAAGAGTAGTGCAGTTCATCAGTTCATTTTCTTCTCTCTATTTTTTTTGCTGGGTAGCACACTGGCATTGCTCTTACTCCACTCATTCTAAGTACAAATCTGTACGCTAAACTTGCTTGGCTTGCAAAATCTGAAACCAGCAGTCCAAAGGGAGCACATCTGTGTTGGGCCATCAGGAGGCGACCACCAGAGGAGACGCTGCACGGCTGCTGAGTCACTTCGGTGGAGTTCAGTGGAGCCTGTTCTGAGCTAGCATACGCAGGACACCACCTACTAAGCCCCCTACTGACTGCAATAATGCCACAAGTCGTGGAGCCAGTGTGAATCCTCCACCGAGGGCGCCGCCACACCCGTCCATCGACAGCTCCCTAGAACACACTGATCCCTATGACTTGGACCCGAACGCACCAAGGACATAGACTGGATTGGAAATTGAAATTGAGGTCATCATGACAGCAGGGCATGCAAGGCCACAGAACCTGAGACTTTTTTTTTTAATGATCATTGATGGAGATGAGGATGATTATGATGTTGATGATGCTATGGAGTTCCTTATTGGTCTGAGACTACATGACAGGGCTGTACGCTTATACTTCCTTTCATAATGATATCTTGGCATCAACCAGCCCCAATAGATACAGACATCTGCTATGTTGGTCAGAAACTTAGATCAACCATGGACACTACACATCTAAATATAGAATCCGTGGATCAACACTCTCAGATTCGCATCCATTAAGTGGATGGTTTGGTTGGTTGGTTGGTTGGCTTACCCTGGCTAAAAGACTCCAGGGATCATCCCAACAGCGAGAAGCACTTGAACACTAAGGTACAAATGCATCAGCTAGGTATGAGAACATTACGATGGCTTGGAATCAAAACGGACTATCTTTAGATAGTCCATTGACGTATTATTGGATTTATTACAAACACTAATAACTTGTATCAAACATTGATTGCAGAAATATAAAAAGGGGGTTTTGCTTTTTATATCTCAGCAGTCTTTTTTTATGCAAGTTATTAGTTTTCGTAATAAGTTGAATAATATGTCAATGGACTATCTAAAGATAGTCCGTTTTGACTCCAAGCCATCGATTACGTGTGTGACCGGTTTTTCATTACCCCGCCATGTGAGCAGCCACACTCCGTCTTCGGGGGATTTTAGACTGATGATGTTATGCTGGGAGCTTGTCATGGCTTAAGACAATCCCCGCACAACCATGCAGAGCATAACAACATTTTGATGTAGCCTTGGCGTTCTAGCTTATGTCAACTGGTCTGACACAGCCTCATGCCAAGGCATGATTAAGTGGATCAAGCTCGACTGTGAAGCTTCAATCTTCTCATTGAGCCCATAGCTCAGTCTGGGTAGGAGCCAGTCCAGGACCCCAAAACCCTCGCCTTTCTAATAGGGTTTGAACAGTCACTAATCGGATACGTTACCACTGCGCAAAGACGGCTGGTGTTCATGTTCAGTTCTTTATAGTACAGTACGGCACGAAGAAGTTGAGTAAAAATCAGTTATGTAAAGTGCAATGCAGCACACTACACTGCATTATTGTGCCCTCATGCACAGCAAAAGTAAACATCAGCACACCGCAATACACAAAAACAGAACAGAGCACAACACAATACAGTACAATACAGCAACAAAACGCAACACCAACACAGCATCGACCATCGCAATACACAAAAACAGAACAGAGCACAACACAATACAGTACAATACAGCAACAAAACGCAACACCAACACAGCATCGACCATCGCAATACACAAAAACAGAACAGAGCACAACACAATACAGTACAATACAACACAACAAAACGCAACCCCAACACAGCATCGACCATCGCAATACAGAAAAATGGTGGAACAGAGCACAACACAATACAGCAACAAAACGCAACCCCAACATAGTGAACCACAACCACAATTCGGATCCCATACAAATCCTAGCTAGCTCACCTTCCAACTCCAGATCCGCTTCCTTTGTTCGGCTTTGTGGAGCACTTCCACTGTCCAAGTAGGACGCAGAGCACTGGTACCTCCCACCATCGTTGCAGCCTGCTTGGTTCAGGGTCAGGCTGATGGGTCTGCTGGTCAGACTCCCGGAAACGCTGACGTTTGTCAAACTTTGGTCAGTAAGCTGAGCCACTCCGTCAGCGTTGCCAACCAAAGCACTAACCAGAGCTTTACGTTTGGATAAAGACAAACAAACGAGAGAGAGAGAGAGAGAGAGAGAGAGAGAGAGAGAGAGAGAGAGAGAGAGAGAGAGAGAGAGAGAGAGAGAGAGAGAGAGAGAGAGAGAGAGAGAGAGAGAGAGGGGGGGGGAACTAAAACTGAAAACTTTACTATGTAAGGATAAAGATTTTAGGCAGTCTATTCTTCCAATCTGTTTGTGATACACATGTATGTACAAAAGGTAGAACGAAAGAGAGAGTTTAGAGAAGGTTCAGAGGTTTTTTTGTTTGAACTTTAAATGTGTGTGTGGTGTGTGTGTGTGTGTGTGTGTGTGTGTGTGTGTGTGTGTGTGTGTGTGTGTGTGTGTGAGTGTGTGTGTGTGAGTGTGTGTGTGTGTGTGTGTGTGTGTGTGAGTGTGTGTGTGTGTGTGTGTGTGTGAGTGAGCCCACTAGTCATGAAACAGCTTTGTGCAGAAGGGTCTGGGAATTTAACCCCCCAGACGCTGATAATAATTAAAAGTAAAATGGATGGCCTCCACAGGGAGAATAAGCCATAACTCTGGCATGGAATTATGTACATAATATGAAATTCAAAGTGTTGACAAGGTAGGTTTCCCCTCTTCTTTTTTTTTAAAGGGGTGGGAGGGTGGGGTGTATAAAACCCTTGTAATACCCCTCCACCTCTGTTGTGTTAAAGGGGCACCCTGACGTATGAGTTTTTGCAAGAAACACGTCCAGATCAGCAGGAAAACACCCTTTACAGAGATCGCAACACTCACTTTGCTCTGGTTTCCCAGAAATCAAACCGTCAAATAGGCGATTCCTCCTTGGCGGAGGTGCTGGAAGTCAAATTCTTTCACCCAAAGAGAAGGCGTTTGCCGTCTCTTTTTGAATGGCCGCCTGTGTTTAGACCAAATCGTTTGCACGAACTTTTTTGCAATACAAGCCTTTTTATTTTTATATTTTTAATGTTATACAGTTTATCTAAAGGAGTTTCGCTCACAACAAAGGAAATAGCTCCTTTTTTTTTTTTACTGCACTACGAAAAAAGAAAACGCTTCAACCACAATGAGTGACCTCCACCCACCCCATCCAAAACGGCTACCCTCTCCGGCATCTCCGCCAAGGAAAAATCGCCGTTTTGACGGTTTAATTTCTAAGAAACAAGGGCAAAGTGAGTGTTCCGATCCTTGAAAAGGCTGTCTTTCTGGTGATCTCGACGTGTGTTTCTTGCAAAAACTCATCCGTTCGAGTCCACCTTTAAGAATAAAGAATGTTTATAATTTGCATAACATTAACACTAACAGCAGGGGTGTTGAAATCTTTTCATGGCAGGCAGTCCAATGGACTAGCTCCACAAAAAATGAACTAGTCCGCAAAAACTGTGACCAGCCCGTCTGATGCTCACAAGAAACTTGACACGTTTCTGTTTTCATTAGATTCCACTCGAAATAAAAACAAAAACAAAAAAACAAGCATATTCAAATAAAAATCTGCAATCTCTCTCTCCCTCCTGAAAAACAATTGTCATCAACATAAAAGGTCTCATGACAAGGCTAAACAAATATGTCAACTTAATAACAAATCAAGCATAGAAAACAGTCAAAACAGAATGAAACATAATTGGTAGAATGAAAAATTGAAAAATGAAAATGCAATGTCATAGATCCTTGCGTCTAGATAAGCATTAAACAACATCCCGTTCCTTATCGTCCATTACCCTCCCTCCCTCTATCTCTACACACACACATGCATACACACACACACACACACACACACACACACACACACCACACAAACAACTACACACACACACACACACCCGATACGTCACGATCACTCACTCACTTTTGTTCACAAAAGATAGGTTTAAGAAATCCATATTGGAATTCATGCATCAAGAACAATAACTCGACCATCCAACTACAATTTTTATGCCAAGTATTATCTCCCTTTCTTTCCTCTCTCTCTCTCTCTCTGCCTCTTTCTTATAACATACGTCAAAATAATCCTGAGTTGCCAACATAAATCAATTATCATTGCTGGCATGCCTTTGCCTTATCTTCAAGTCAAAGAGGTCCACAGAAGGCTTTCTGGCGATAACTTTTGCAAAAGAGAACAGATTGTAACAGAGTCATCCTCTGGATGGTAAGAGCACGAAACAATGTCATTACTCCCAGCAATATGCAATTGAATGCCAGAAAAAAGAAAAAAGAATATCAATTTCTTACGAAACGTCTCATAGATGCTTTACATTGAACAATTTAAAATAATGTGATCGTTCTCAGTGACTTTTTTCTTGTCACACAAAATAGGTGGCATTGTGATTCTGTTAACCGAACGCTCGAGGATTTAAACCATCCACACCTTATTATTAGCATTAAAACCCAGAGAAGAACCAGAGTCCTGATTAACCGAAATTCTCGCGTAATTGAAGTCACTATGCCATTTGTCAGTAATGACGTTAAGATATTTTTCACATTGAAACACATTTTTAAACGAGAAAAACCAACTATATTTATCCTTGCTTTCCATGTCAGAATGCCAATTTTGTCTGAATGAACAAATGAGTCTGTGCTTTAAATTCTTGAAATGAATTGTTTATCATTACCTACTTCCTGAAACATCCACACAAATCCAAAACCATGTTTCTGACAATACCTTCTTTACTTGATAAGCCCAGTTTTCTTTGCCATAATCGAGTTGTTTTACCATCATTTCATAAGCTTGCCAACAAAGACGAGACTGTGGAAGTTTCAAGATTTTCAACCAGTATCTTATGCATTTCATAAAAGATCTAATGTATAAGGGATATCTGCCCGTTTCCCCATAAAGAACAGTGTTAGATGAGTGCAAGGGTACCTGTAAAAATAGGGGTTTTCGTTTCATGGCATAAGTATGTACTTTTTCCATTTGTGTATTAGTATGTAAACCCCATATTTCTATGACGGGGCTATATGTCAAGTAGTGGCTCTATTTGTGCATCAAACATTTTCCAAAATAAACGATTGTTAATAGTATTCAATTTTCGCATTGTTTTCAAAATAGTTATGACTCCTTTTTTCCCTTTCTTACATGACTCATTCCATGCATAAGTCATACTAAGCTTAGTTGAAAATATCAGAGACCTAAATACTTGTAAGAATTAGTAATTTTGACTTCAGTATTCCCATAAAACCACTTTTCATGTGATGAGATATGACCACCCATTCTAAAAACCATAATGTTTGTTTTATTTAAATTGACTTTTTTAACCCCAAGCGATCAGCTTCATTTTTTAAAACATTTAATTGGTTCTGTAAACCTACTACTGTTCCTGATAGAAGAATAACATCGTCGGCAAAAAGTAACAAGAATATTCGTCCAAAGCCCCAGATATCAACTGGATACCATGTTTGCCTTTTTTGGATAGTTCTATTGCCAATTCATTTATGAGAAAACGAAAATCGTTTGGGTACAAGGTAAGAGTAGGTCATCCCTGTTTAACTAGCGTTTTGGACATTCAAAGCAATCTGTATATTCGTTTTTTTTGCTACACGCACACTGTGGCCAGCACTGAATTGTATACACCTTTGACAGCAGAATACAATTTTCCGTTCACACCACTTTTTCGAAGAACATTCCATAGAGCATTTCGATTCACAGAATCAAAAGCCTTCTGGAAGTCTACGAAAGCAACATAAAGTTTTGTATTACTAAATAGATACTTTTGCACAAGAGCATATAGGGTAAATATGTGATCTATGGTACTATATTTGGATCTAAAACCAGCTTGCTCTTCTATAATTTTCTCTTCATTCTCTGCCCATTTTGTTAATCTACGGTTTAGAATATGAGTATACACTTTGCTAAGGATGCTAGTGAGAGCAATGCCACGGTAGTTGTCAGGATTGTTTGTGTTCCCTTTTTTGTATATCGGAATAATAATGATTTTTTCCCATTCTAAAGGGAAGGTCCCACTATCAAAAAGTTGATTAAACATTTGAACTAAAAAATCAATTATAGCATCATTCGAATTTTTTAACATCTCTCCAATTACTTTGTCCGGGCCAGCACTTTTTCCTGTCTTTAAATGTTTAATGCCAGCAATGACCTCTTCTCGTGTTATTTCATTATTAAAAAATGGTACAAAATCATCATTCTCATTATCTTGTGTGTTGTCATCTTCGAATGCAAAGTCGGTGTCTGTGTGATTGAAAACACTAAAGAAATGTGCATGCCATTGGTGCAGTGATGTGTTATTATAAACATAACTCTTTCTGTTGACAGACCTTATCACCGACCAAAACGTCTTAGAGTCACTTATTGAATCAGTTAACTTTTTTATTCTTTTTTTCTTCAAACTGTAGTTGTTTTATTGATCTTAATATATTGTATTCATTTCTTGACTTTGCATAGTCTTTATGTTTTGTTTCCTTATCATTTTTAGTTTTACATCTTTGTACTCGTTTCAATAACCGCTTGACCTCTCTCTTCTTCCGTTCACACTCTTCGTCAAACCAGTCATCACATTTCTTTTTGGATTGACCAACAGTTCTCACCATACAAGCAGCTGCTGCGCACAAGGCGTGAACAAACTTGTCAAGACTTTCATTAATATTTACACTCAGAGCCTGAAGAGCTTGTTGTAAACTAACTTTAAAATCGTCACTTTCCAGTTCATTTTTGTATGCATTTGCATTCTCTTCTGACCAGACAATTTTTTGTTCACTAACAGTTTTTTGTTCCTTTGCTTGTCTTGAGTTCGAATCTCCCTCTTGATTAACAACTCTGTTCCATGTTATTCTACTGGAGATTCCAAGAAAACAAAGGTTACCCCTCCGTACTTCACAATAGGGCAACAATCAGCTGAACAAGAAAAATAATCAATAACACTACATCCGTTAGGGAAATAAACGTATAGCTCCATCTTTATCACCATTACAAAACCATTCACAATAACCAAATCAAACAAAAACAAAAATCCCATAAAGATTTCCGAACTGAATTTTACAACAACTTTGTCTTTAGAAACAGCGTGCAACAGTAACAGTTATCAACATCATCACCCATGGAGAATCGTAGTTAAACATAATTTCAATTTTCAGTCTGATTCTCTCTCCCGTTTCGGCATTAAGGTCACCCATAATAATCAAATGCACATCTTCTCCTCTAACACAATTCAACAACTATCTTCTAATAACAGAACAACCATTTTTTGACATTTTTTATCATTGTACATACTCCCCTTCCGGGGCTATATAACATGCTATACAAGCACAACATCTTTGTCACATTAACACATTTTTTCTATCTTAATGGCAATAGAATTTCACTCTCTGTTAACTTCCATTTCTTTCACATACTGTTCTAAGCTTTCCTTACCATAGGCTACGCCTCCAGAGTTTCTGCCATAGTAAGAAAAACCTTTTAGCCGGTGCACATAATTGATTTTTATTAATCAGGAAAATACATTAAAGTGGAATGATAAATCACAAAGTTTCGGTAAGACAAATAAAATAAAATGAGTTATATAATTCATAAAAGCTACATCATTTAATTTGCTACATAAATTCGGAAAATCTATATTATAATTCAGAAAATGTCCAATTTAGTTGGAAGGTCGGGCCTGTCCTAGATGAGACGATACACCGAAAGAGAGAGACAGAGAAAGGCCAGAGATAAAGAGGCACACAGAGAGACAGAGAGAGAGAGAACAGAGACGAGTAATATAGACATAGTACATCAGACATACACAGCAGATACCAGAGAGAGGAGATAGAGAGAGAAGAGAGAGGGAGAGAGAGAGAGAGAAGAGAGAGAGAGAGAGAGAAGAGAGAAGAGAGAGAGAGACCAGACAGACAGACAGACACAAAGAGAGAGAAAGCCAGAGATACAGAGACACACACAGAGAAAGACAAGAGACGAGTAAATAGAAGACAGTAACAGACCCAGGAGAAAAGACAGACAGACAGACAGAGAGAAAGAGAAATGGTAATGCGATGATGGTTTATGCAAAAGGCCATGGCGCCATTTGCTGAGGGGGGAAACATGGACGGATGTGAAACTCCGGAGATCGCCCCCCCCCCCGTGACCTATTCCGTCTATTATTAAACCCAGGACAAATCGGGGCAGAAAAGCATCGTGTGTTGGCGTTTAGGCTTGCTAAACCACTGTTCAGGGTCAGCTGTGTTACCACATGAACTTTGACCACGAATGTGTTTGTGTGTGGTGCACTGCACATGTGTAGCAAATTATTGGATGTTTGGTGTGCCCACATGCACTCGCTCTCTTTCTTTCTATTCGCTTTTCTGTCCTCTCTCTCTTTGTCTTTCTATCTCTCTCTGGTAGTGCGACATGGATTTTTTTCTCTGTCCTCTCTCTCTGTCCTGTCCTCTCTGTTTTCTTCTGTCTTTCTTGTCTCTCTGTCTGATTTGTCCCTCTCCCTCCTCTCTCTCTCTCTCTCTTTGTGTGTGTTTAAACGACATTAAAAGGGTCCCAGTAGCTCTCTCTCATCTCTCTCTCTCTCTCCCCCCCTCTCTCTCTCTCTCTCTCTCTCTCTCTCTCTCTGTATGTCTCTGTGTGTGTCTGCACATGCGTGTCAGTGTTAACTGTGTGTGTGTGTGTGTGTGTGTGTGGTGTGTACATTATGTGCTTGCAAGCCACATAGAATACTTGAAAAAACTTTATT
>CM065713.1:10584507-10670794 GCA_017654935.2 Phymorhynchus buccinoides
CTGAAAAACCAAACACATATCGTTCCTTACCCATTATGGCGATATGGCCTGGGAAAGCAGAAGAAGAACCTTTAAGGGCCAGCCACACATCAGCTAAGGATGGCAATGACTGTACATGTACGATACGATTCGATTACGTGATCTCGAATTAAGCGTGAATCACATTTGTTCTTGGAGACCACGTGATCAAATCGTATCATACAGTCATGCGATTTTATTGGACGTGTGGCTGACCCTTTACTTTAAGTCAATTAAACCTCTTTTGAGGCATTCCAGTTTGTTCTGAGCTGCTCTCTTTGAACTTTACTTAGGCTATGCAAACATATCTAGCATACACCATATTTTTCGGACTATGAGGTGAAACTTATCATAAGGCGCACCACCCCGGAGGGATGGTGGGGGAGGGGGTGGGGGGCAGTGGAGATTACAAGGGGATAACAACTACAACGTATATGTATTATTAAAAAAATCGGGACTTTACTGGTTTAGCACTGCCTCCTGGCATTGCCTCCAGCATTGTTTCACTACTGCCAATGGGGTTAAAAACTGCCACGGGAGCGATTGCTATGAAATTATGAAACACTTTTTCTGCGATAGGTCAAGATGTGCCCCCCTCACTGAAATGAAAGACCTTACAACATTTGTGATCCTTTTTCTTGGAAGGTGAAATGCTGCCTTTTTCTTGGAAATGTAAAACCGAAAGTTTCTCTTTCGTGTGTTTGAGACTGGCTGTCTTGAAAGCCACAATAGCAAACAAGTGTGTCGCCGAGTGGCAGATAAGTCCCCCGAGCAATTACATGTGGGGAGGGGGTAGGTGTAGGGAGGAGATAGCTGCCACGGGGTTAAAACTGCCATGGGGTTAAAACTGCCACGGGACTTAACTGCCACGGGGCGATTGCTAGGTTACTGTATAAAGCGCGTAGGTCTCAGTTTTTTTTTGGGGGAAAGTACTGCTGCATAGTCCGAAAAATACAGTAATTATAGCCTACTAGGCTGGATAGTTGGCTGTTGGGATGATCCCTAGAGTCTAGTTTAAGCCAGGGTACAACAACAACAACAACTGCTCTTTTTTCACCCCTCTAGACTAGTACAAGTGCTACATTCCTTTGAATATAGCAAATGCTTATTATATGCCCTTTTTATTGTACAAGTGTTGTGTGTGTGTAAGAAAATTGTTGCTTCTCAAATTCTCATAATCCGGCGACGCCGGCTCTTGGCAATTTAAAAATCCTGCAATTCAGAACATCCATGCTTATTCACAGACGCAGACAGACACAGGAATAGTGGTCATACTGCATGGGCCAGTCTCTGTTCTGAAGGGACAGCCAAACTACACCTCCATTCAATTCCATTGAAAATTTACCAAGTCATAACAGTGGAACCTCCCTTATAAGACCTTCAAAAACAATCCAAATGAGGTCTTAAAGACCTCACGTCATCACGTGACACATTCCCTCTTATAGTTATGCTAGGAAGATTTCTTAAGATTCCTTACTAGCTATAAGAGGGAAAAACACGTGAAAACCGTGATTTTGACACGTGACGTGGTGGGTCTTTAAAAGGGAGGGAGTTGCATAAGGGAGGTAATTTTAACACTTAAAAAGAAGGGCAATGCCTCACAGAAAGTAAGTCTTAAAAACTAAACGGGAGTGAGTCATATAGGTATAATGGGGGGTCTTATATTGAGTTATAAAGGAGGTTCCACTGTAATTTGTGATGATCGTGACAAAATTTGGTGGGGATTGCTACACTCGCACTGCATTTTGTTTGGCCAAATGGCACTAATGGAAAATCATGGTACAGTTTGCGTCTTCATGGAAGACTATGACTCTCAAACAAGGGGGCCCTTGCACTGGCTCTAGTGCTGCAGCCAAAGGGATGGGCTGGCCTTTGGGGACCTTCCTCAACGCCAGCTGTGTCCTCGAATCCCTTTGGCCAGAGAGAGACAGGGGATGTACCCTGGGCAAGGCATCTCCACTATAAACAAATTCTTGCCCAGCCCGCCAGAATAGTATCTGCCCCTCTGCTATCTGGCAGTCATTGTCGGAAATGACAGACAAGCATACAAAAAAATGGTAAATATTGAATGAAACAATAACTTTCTGAATCTGATTCTTCTTCTTCCAGTTGGGGATGTTTATCCTGCCCCGCACTCACCGGTCTTCATTCAGACCATTAATAGCGCACAGGATGCGTGCTATGTGAATTCGTGTCATCCATCCCCCACACGGCCTTACTCGTACCAAATAGTGGGATGGGCTCGTGTGCGCAAGATCTTGTGGCGGCATGCGTTCGCACACGGCTCCTGTAAGTGTAAGATTAACTTAATCATTAATTAAGTTCATATCAGTTTAGGCTCTGTAGCCTTTTGCCCTCTAGATGTTTTTTTCAAATATAAATATTTATTTTCCTTTTTCTTTTTGTTTGCCCGTGAATTACTACGGCTATTGTGTATTTGTTTTGGGTTGGGTTGGTGGGTTTTTTGTTGGGTTTTTTTTAAAATATTTTTTATTTCTCCAAATTTGTGGAGTACATAATAGTATTAAATTTTTTGTCAATAAGATTTTTGAACCTATTTAGTGATGATGCATTTACAGTTTCATTAGAAAGATTGTTCCAATCTTCCATGCAGTTTAAAGTTAATGATTAACTCATTAAGACAGAAAGAAGAAGACCCGATCAACATAAAGACTTCGCACTCACCGACATTGATCAAATTTTACTGTAGCGCAAGGTAACACTAACAGAGAATCACACATCAGCTAGTAGTAGTATGGTTCTTCTCCTCGGTCTTTAGTACGTCGGTTGTGATGGACCGCGTGATGGAACACGTGAAAACTTCGAGTTCGACAGGAAGTAGAATTTCAAGGGAGGTCACTCACCCATTTTTCAAAACCACCACTGTCTTTTTACCACAAAGGGAGCGAATGGTCTGTCGTTCACAAATGGCGTGTTTGTCAGTAGCAAAAACTGAGCAAGCTATGTTGGTCTGTGGGTCTGTCAATGCTTGGAAGAAGAAGTAGAAGAAGAAGAAATAATATTGCAAGAGGTCGTACTTTAAACTACCAAAAAACAACCCAATCAGACCCAATCAGTGGGCGCAAGCTGGCTGGGTCACTAAAACTCATGGGCGCGAGCTGGCTGGGTCACTAAAACTCAAACACCCCTATGTCCATGCAGCAGCTTAGGCCCTTTATCAGATGGAACCGACCCCCCTTTTTCAGTCTTTTTTTTTTCCTGAGGGTGCCAGAATGATCAATTAAATGATCGTGGACCCCAAAGAGAAGAAGAAGAAGAAACAAATATAGGGGAAGACGGGGTAAAAAGCGCATGGGCGGGTAAGAAGCCCACCCCAATTATCTCATGAAATAAAGAAAATTTCAGTCAAATTTGCCCATGAGACGAATGCTAGACATTAACGCTCGTCTCATGGGCAAAATGAGACTGAAATTTGCTTCATTTCATGAGATAATTGGGGTGGGCTTCTTACCCGCCCATGCGCTTTTTACCCCGTCTTCCCCTACGTCAATTCTATTCGGTTTTTTTACAAACAGAATAATAAATTTATGGTTTGTCCCAGGATTCCCCGTGGGGATACCGGGGGGTCTTTCAGTAAAAATAGTTCCCCCACCTTCTGGAAGTTCTGTGCTTGTAACTTCATCTACTGAATCTGCCACTCTATATTTTCTGCCTTTTCCCTTTGCTTTCTATCATCTACTATCTTTCTGACTTAGGCCTATTGGCCCATTCTCTTGTCTTTAAAAAAACAACAACTTCCAAATATTTTTTCTCCTTTTTGAGCTCCTCCGAAATCAGAATGTGTCGGCAGTGTGGGCCACTCCAGTTTAGTGAGCATGGCTGCACTAGTCACGCTAGGTGTGGGGTAGTGGTGATCGTTCATGACGAAACTTGCTGTTCTTCCGTTGGATGGCTTCATATTATGTCATTAATGTGTTTTTGTGCAGTGGGATCCCAGACACATGGAGGCGTATTCAAGATGGTATTATAGGTATTAGGTACTTTATAGTCACAGAGGCGTCTCTGTGAAATTCGGGTTGCTCCCACCTGGAGAGAGCGTCGCAGCCAGAGGCGCACCACCCAATTTAAAAAAAAATAAATTTGCATGCGATTTTTGTGTGACTAATAAGGAAGGAAAGGCGGGGGGGGGGGGAGGGGGGGGGGGGTACATTTTGACCAAAATGACAACTTTTTCGTTGCCACTGGGTTTGACGTATGCTAAGTGCATGGGCACACGGGACCTCGGTTTATCGTCTCATCCGAAAGACTTCCAAACGTTCAGACCGTAAGGCCTAGTGCAAAGTGAGAGGAAAAATCCCTTGTACCCAGGTTCGAACTCGGGATTACTTGACACAAGGCGAACGCGCTACCACTGTGCCACTCTACATGGACAAGACTTTTGTAAGCTTGTTCTTTGATGCTCCTCTGGTTGGTCTTGAGGGGTCGCCTGATGAAGCCGAGGGTGTTGTTGGCTTTGCCCAGAATGGTGTTGATGTGGGCGTCCCATGCACTTGCTGCTGTCTTGCAGGATAACAGACTGAGGTATTATTGATTTAAAAAAAGCCACAAAACACCAATGCTTTCAAGATTTGTATTATCTTTTCATCAGGAAAATGAGTTTAAAACTGACATGAGATAAAAATGTACAGCTAAAAGGTTTATAAAACTTTTCTGTGTTCAGTGTCTGTATTTGTGAACCTAAGAAACAAAACCAGTTAACGTGAACTTTATGTAATGTTCCGTGGTTTAAAAAAAGAAAGAGGTATTATGGTTGGTTTTGAGGGGTCTCCTGATGAAGCCCAGGGTAATGTTGGCTTTGCCCACAATGATGTTGATGTGGGTGTTCCAATTGCCGTCGTCCTGCAGGATAACAGTCTAAGGTATTATGGTTGGCTTGGAGGGGTCGCCTGATGAAGCCGAGGGTGTTGTTGGCTTTGCCCACAATGATGTTGATGTGGGTGTCCCACTTGCCGCTGTCCTCCTGCAGGGTGACTCCGGAGTATTTAGTGGAGGTCACTCTCTGCAGCTCTTGGTCGTGAAGCAAGTAGGGTAAATACAGCAAATTTCAGTCACATTTTGCCCATGAGACGAGTGTTAATGTTTAGCATTCGTCTCATGGGCAAATTTGACTGAAATTTGCTTCATTTCATGAGATAATTGGCATGGGCTTCTTACCCGCCCATGGGCTTTTTACCCCGTCTTCACCTACTTGGAGGAGGTGGTGGTAGTCCTCCATGTGACATGCATGACACTGCACTATGTCTTGTCAAACAAGCAATTTAGGTGCAGTTTACAGGGGCGTAGCACGCCCTGTGAAAGTGGTCAGGCCCTGTTTCCCAATAAACCAATCTAATAAACCAATAATAAACCCAACAAACCAATAGCTATGTGCTGCAGTCTAAAGGACCAGTTAGCCTTTAGGGACGATTCATGCCCAAATGCTAACTGTCCTAACGTCCTATGTTCTATGGCTATGTGGGAAGACTTTAGATAATTTGCCTTTAGCCCACTTCTCTAGGGTATGGGAGATGAGCAACTTTCCCGGCCCCTTTTCATCTAATAAATTTATATTTGTGCCCGGGTTCTGGCTCGTCAGATGGTTGTAAGAAATACAAGTGGTTGAATTGCTCTAAATGGCAGACAGAGAGAAGTAGGGTTTTACATGAAATTACAAGACTCCCACTCTCATCAGTCTGACCAAAGGGTTCAGGATTATTTGACACTTGTATTTTATTTACTCCCAAAATCTGCATAAGATTATGCAACAATAATAATAAAGCAGCTCAATGGCGCCAAAACAAAATATGGATTAAAACACAATGAAATCCGAAAGGATTCACAAGACTTTTGTCTTTCTATAAGGTTCGCCCCATGCCGGAAGGGTTACTAATTATATTCGGTGTCCGTAGGAAAGTTCAAATGATTGGCGCAGTCAGGTAGACTTAGCTGTTTGAAGTTCTGGGCTTGCTCGTCAGGTGAGAGTAGCTCCCAGTCGTTCCTATTACGGCTTCGCGGGATGGCACGGTTCAGGCGTGGTCTCCTCGCGGATTCTGGGTGCGGGTTGTCTTGGCGACGGACCCGTCTTGGTGCTTGGTGGAGTCCGGGATGATCGTCCGGCCCACGATGCCCTGCTGATAATCACAGGAGAAGGTGGATGTAGATCTCTATGGCTTAGAGACAAGGGGCTTCAGTCGGCAGGGAATTAGTGAATCCCAACCGGCTTGAAGGCTTCCCTTGTACAATAGCACTACATGTAGTTAATAAATAAACTGAATTTCAGTTAACAAACTGAGATCAGTAAAACATAAAAGGTGATCAAGACAACATCACTCTCCATCCAACACCTGGAAAGGAATGGTATCATAAAGTGCAAGATTGCGGCCCATAGGTTTCCTACTAAAAATAGTGCAAGATTGCGGCCCATAGGTTTCCTACTAAAAATAGACAAAAGGGTTAGTAGGCATAAACTCCGGTTCTGGTACCAAAAGTGTTCAAGTCAAAAACACACACACACAAATAATCAGTGCACATAAATAGAATAGAATGTTTACCACTTCTTTTCTATAACATATCTATCTACTCCTTATTCATCATTGAACATAGGATCTAGATCAAAACTAGAGTCAAACAAACAAGATCTCAATCACCTGCCATCAATAATACTTACTAGTGGGCTTATGATGACTGGTTGTGAGTGTTGCTCTAGCTACGTTTCAGCATCTTGTGTGACAACTTTTTCTCACCACTCCAATTATAGCCTTCACTTTCAAACAATGAAAGCCTGCTATTGGTGTATTACAGTCCACACGTCACAAGATTGCTGTTCTAAATGTACCGAACAATCACGCGCCTATTCCATCCTTATCACATTCCTGACATTCCTAACCTTGTCGTTCGGAAGCAAAACCATGTTCAAAGGGAGATAACCGTGGTTGTCACTTTCTTGTGATGAGACGGTAGAAAGGGGGGGGGGGGGTGAAGGGAGATAACCTCGGTAGGTGGTACGTGCCGACCGGGGAGAAAGAGATAACGCCCTTCCGCGGCGTTCGTTTGAAGCAGCGGGGCAATTAACGTGGCGGCTGGACAGAGAAATGAAAAGGCGAGGGGGGGGAGGGGAGAGGGGGGGGGGGGGGGGGTGTAGATAAGAAATAAAGAAAGCGGGTCGCGCGGGACACTTACGTCACAGAGGCCCCCCGAAGAAAAGATTCTGGTACCGGAATCTTCCTGTGGAACGCCGACTCCACTTTCGACTTGGGCGACAGGGACAAATTAGTGGGGAGACTGGGTCGGCTGGAATGGTGGAACATCTGGTCGCAACACAGAGTTCAAAGGAGCAGGTGGGTTAGAGATCAGTGGAATGGATTCCGACTGAGGTTGGTGCGGCAATCCTGTGTTGAGTTGTCCCAAGGTTGATTGCAGAATAGCAAACACCTCTTGCCTGAGTTTCCCCTTTAGCCTGGATTCATCATTGCTGATGATGTGGTTTGGTAGGCCGATTCGGGCGAAAATGGCTTTGAGTGCCGCAGCTATCTGACTAGCATCAAGTGAGGAGATTGGGGCGGCATCGCACTGCATGGTACATATGTCGACCACGGTGACTATGTACCGGAATTTCTTCTTCCGTTTAGGTAGAGGCCCGACCAAGTCGACTGCCACTCGCTGAAAGGGAGGGGTAGGTGACGGCTGTACGTGCGGCGGCCTGTCCCGATAGTACCTTCGGTGGGTGTTTGCGGGTACAGTGCTGCCTTTCACCTGAGGTACCTGTGGCGAGTGGTCTTGGGTCGTTAGGCGGACATTCCTTGGGAAGGATTTTCCAAGTTGTGGCGGACTTGGGGACTTGGGACAATCTGGATTGGCTCGCGCGGCAATTTGGTTTGCCGCGTTGAGAGGTTTCTTCCCTGCTGAGGGAGATTTGCTCTTTGGGAAGGAGGGAGGGAGTTGGTTTGTGGATTGGGGAGAAGGGAATGCTGCTGAAACTAGGGCAGGTTGAGAGGGGTGCCCTAAAAACACATACTGTGATCCCAGTATGAGGTCATAGACAGGACTGTCCATGAGCACTGCCTTGATGGGTCCCTTAACATATCTGGTGTCGACATTGATTATGGCGACTGGCAAAGTGGATGGGGGGATTGCAGCATCAGGGCCTTGCAGAGAGATGAAGTCTCCCGTGTATGCTGACGCGGGGACTAAGGATCCGCAGACAATGGCGTCGCATGACAGTCCAGTGTCATAGAGACACTGAACAGGGATGTTGTTGACAGTCGCCTGTCCAACGACTGACGGTGTGCCTGGACACTGTACTGGGGAGGGGTTTGTGCAATTCTGCGAAGTCGAGACGACTTGCATAGTTGCAACATTTTGCCGCTTGTAAGCAAGTTTCCTGCAGTCATCCCGATTGTGGGTGTTCGACTTGCAGTATGAGCAGAATAAGGGTTGTCCCAGTGGTTGTCGTTCATGGGTAGAACTGTTTGACCCACTGTTGGAGTTGGGGTTAAACCTGCTCTGCTGTGAAGCAGTGGACCCAACTACTTGCTGTAGTTTTGGCCTTTTAGGGGCGCTAGGTTCATCATGGGCTAGAGTGTACCTATCACTTAGCTGGATGAGGTCAGCCAGAGTTGTGGCACCTTGTTCGGCAGTAAAGGTGCGTAACTCTGGGGACATGGTTTCGCGCAGTTGCTCGCCAACCATCAGTTCCCGGAGATCCTCATAGGACTCTGATTTGGCAGAAAGGGACACCCATTTAGTCAGATAGTTCCCCAGTCTATCTGAAAATTGGGCATAGGACTCTCCCCTACCTTTTCTGGTTGACCGGAACTTTTTCCGGTAGGCGTCCGCTGTCAACTCGTATCTGTTGAGCAGGGCTTCTTTCAAAGCTGGGTAGTCGGTAATTTGGCTTGACGGAAGTTTGCTGTACACCTCATAAGCCACACCCCTGAGACTTTGGGCAAGCTTGAGGTTGAACTTTTCCGGAGCAAGCTCAAATTCCTGGGCCAGTCTTTCAAATCTATCGAGGAATGCATCGATAGACTCTGTTGCCTCATTGAATGCCTCCAATGTGAAGGTCATGGCTGAGGTATGAATGGGAGGGGGAAAATTTTGAGGGGCAGCAGTCTCAGAGTCTGCTGAGTTTTCAAGCTGCTTCATAGCTAGCTCATGGTCTCGCGCCTTTTCTCGCTCAGTGGCCTCAAGTTCGAGTTCTTTATTTTTGGCATCCTGCACTAGTTGTCTCTGCCTTAACTCATGAGTACGGATTTTCTCTTGCTCCTGAGTGTCGCGAGCTTTATCAGCCTCTTGCGCCTCATGAGCTCTCTGTTTGTCTTTCTCAGCCTCCTCGCGAGCTTTATCAGCCTTTCTCATGAGAGCCTCCTGAGCCTCCCGAGCTTTGTCAGCCTCTTGAGCCTCCCGAGCTTTGTCAGCCTTGAGCCTGTCTTTCTCAGCCTCCTCGCGAGCTTTCTCTTTGTCATATTCAGATATGACAAAATTTGCTAACTCTTGGCCTGACAATCCTAGAGATTCTCCCCATTCTTTAAGTTCCCTCCTAAGTTTAACAATCTCAGCCATGGTTGTAAATACAACTATTCAAAATAAAAACAAAGCTGCTGAGTTGAATGTATCAAACAACACTTAACTATTTCAGCATAAACAGAAATAGCATGCACATCAAAATAAAGTCATAAATAGCATTCAAACAAATCAAATCAAAACACAGTGAACCAAATCACAATAACTTTCCCAGTGGACACAAGATAAGTTTTGAAAAGGAACTACCGTTTGAATTGAAATTTGTTAGACTTTATGAAAAAAAATATCCCGGACGCGAGCCCCCAATTAGATGTGACGAGGTAATGGGTTAAAAGGCTAAGTCTCTAGGGAAGACTTTAGATAATTTGCCTTTAGCCCACTTCTCTAGGGTATGGGAGATGAGCAACTTTCCCGGCCCCTTTTCATCTAATAAATTTATATTTGTGCCCGGGTTCTGGCTCGTCAGATGGTTGTAAGAAATACAAGTGGTTGAATTGCTCTAAATGGCAGACAGAGAGAAGTAGGGTTTTACATGAAATTACAAGACTCCCACTCTCATCAGTCTGACCAAAGGGTTCAGGATTATTTGACACTTGTATTTTATTTACTCCCAAAATCTGCATAAGATTATGCAACAATAATAATAAAGCAGCTCAATGGCGCCAAAACAAAATATGGATAAAACACAATGAAATCCGAAAGGATTCACAAGACTTTTGTCTTTCTATAAGGTTCGCCCCATGCCGGAAGGGTTACTAATTATATTCGGTGTCCGTAGGAAAGTTCAAATGATTGGCGCAGTCAGGTAGACTTAGCTGTTTGAAGTTCTGGGCTTGCTCGTCAGGTGAGAGTAGCTCCCAGTCGTTCCTATTACGGCTTCGCGGGATGGCACGGTTCAGGCGTGGTCTCCTCGCGGATTCTGGGTGCGGGTTGTCTTGGCGACGGACCCGTCTTGGTGCTTGGTGGAGTCCGGGATGATCGTCCGGCCCACGATGCCCTGCTGATAATCACAGGAGAAGGTGGATGTAGATCTCTATGGCTTAGAGACAAGGGGCTTCAGTCGGCAGGGAATTAGTGAATCCCAACCGGCTTGAAGGCTTCCCTTGTACAATAGCACTACATGTAGTTAATAAATAAACTGAATTTCAGTTAACAAACTGAGATCAGTAAAACATAAAAGGTGATCAAGACAACATCACTCTCCATCCAACACCTGGAAAGGAATGGTATCATAAAGTGCAAGATTGCGGCCCATAGGTTTCCTACTAAAAATAGTGCAAGATTGCGGCCCATAGGTTTCCTACTAAAAATAGACAAAAGGGTTAGTAGGCATAAACTCCGGTTCTGGTACCAAAAGTGTTCAAGTCAAAAACACACACACACAAATAATCAGTGCACATAAATAGAATAGAATGTTTACCACTTCTTTTCTATAACATATCTATCTACTCCTTATTCATCATTGAACATAGGATCTAGATCAAAACTAGAGTCAAACAAACCAGATCTCAATCACCTGCCATCAATAATACTTACTAGTGGGCTTATGATGACTGGTTGTGAGTGTTGCTCTAGCTACGTTTCAGCATCTTGTGTGACAACTTTTTCTCACCACTCCAATTATAGCCTTCACTTTCAAACAATGAAAGCCTGCTATTGGTGTATTACAGTCCACACGTCACAAGATTGCTGTTCTAAATGTACCGAACAATCACGCGCCTATTCCATCCTTATCACATTCCTGACATTCCTAACCTTGTGATTGAAAAGGTAAAAACCATCTTCAAAGGGAGATAACCGTGGTTGTCACTTTCTTGTGATGAGACGGTAGAAAGGGGGGGGGGGGGGGGTGAAGGGAGATAACCTCGGTAGGTGGTACGTGCCGACCGGGGAGAAAGAGATAACGCCCTTCCGCGGCGTTCGTTTGAAGCAGCGGGGCAATTAACGTGGGTTAGCATTTAGGGACGATTCATGCCCCAATGCTAACTGTCCTAACGCTCTATGGCTATTTGCCTAAAGGACCGGTTAGCATTTAGGGACGATTCATGCCCCAATGCTAACTGTCCTAACGTCCTATGGCTATGTGCTGCAGTCTAAAGGACCGGTTAGCATTTAGGGACGATGCATGCCCCAATGCTAACTGTCCTAACGTCCTATGGCTATGTGCTGCAGTCTAAAGGACTGGTTAGCATTTAGGGACGATTCACGCCTCAATGCTAACTATCCTAACGTCCTATGTTCTATGTGCTGCAGTCTAAAGGACCAGTTAGTCTTTAGGGACGATCAATTCATACCCCAATGCTAACTGTCCTAACGTCCTATGGCTGTGTGCTGCAGTAAAGGACCAGTTAGCATTTAGGGATGATTCGTGCCCCAATGCTAACTGTTCTAACGTCCTATGTTCTATGGCTATGTGCTGCAGTAAAGGACCAGTTAGCGTTTAGGGACGATTCATGCCCCAATGCTAACTGTCCTAACCGCCTATGGCTATTTGCTGCAGTCTAGAAAAAAACGTTTGCCTTTAGGGACGATTCATGCCCCAATGCTAACTGTCCTAACGTCCTATGGCTATTTGCTGCAGTCTAAAGGACTGGTTAGCATTTAGGGACAATTCATGCCCCAATGCTAACTGTCCTAACCGCCTATGGCTATGTGCTGCAGTCTAAAGGACTGGTTAGCATTTAGGGACGATTCATACTCCAATGCTAACTGTCCTAACGTCCTATGGCTATGTGCTGCAGTCTAAAGGACCGGTTAGCATTTAGGGACGATTCATGCCCAAATGCTAACTGTCCTAACCGCCTATGGCTATTTGCTGCAGTCTAAAGGACTGGTTAGCATTTAGGGACAATTCATGCCCCAATGCTAACTGTCCTAACCGCCTATGGCTATGTGCTGCAGTCTAAAGGACTGGTTAGCATTTAGGGACGATTCATACCCCAATGCTAACTGTCCTAACGTCCTATGGCTATGTGCTGCAGTAAAGGACCAGTTAGCATTTAGGGACGATTCATGCCCCAGTGCTAACTGTCCTAACCGCCTATGGCTATGTGCTGCAGTCTAAAAGACCGGTTAGCATTTAGGGACGATTCATGCCCAAATGCTAACTGTCCTAACCGCCTATGGCTATGTGCTGCAGTCTAAAAGACCGGTTAGCATTTAGGGACGATTCATGCCCCAATGCTAACTGTCCTAACCGCCTATGGCTATGTGCTGCAGTCTAAAGGACCGGTTAGCATTTAGGGACGACTCATGCCCCAATGCTAACTGTCCTAACTGCCTATGGCTATGTGCTGCAGTCTAAAGGACCGGTTAGCATTTAGGGACGATTCATGCCCCAATGCTAACTGTCCTAACGTCATATGGCTATGTGCTGCAGTCTAAAGGACTGGTTAGCATTTAGGGACGATTCATGCCCCAATGCTAACTGTCCTAACCTCTTATGGCTATTTGCTGCAGTCTAAGAAAAAACGGTTAGCATTTAGGGACAATTCATGCCCAAATGCTAACTGTCATAACGTCCTATGTTTTGACAGAGTGGGGATGTGCCCTGGGCAAGGTCCTTCCATAATAAACAAGATCCGTACCAGGCCTCCAGAATGGCAGCTACCTGCTCTGCTATCTGCAAGTCACAGTCGGACACGATGTACTAGCATACATTTTACAACAACTGAGCTAGGAATTGGTGCGTGTGTGAGTGACTGTGTGTGACTCTGTGTGTGTGTGTGTGTGTGTGTGTGTGTGTGTGTGTGTGTGTGTGTGTGTGTGTGTGTGTGTGTGTGTGTGTGTGTGTGTGTGTGTGTGTGTGAGTGTGTGTGTATGTATGTGTGTGTGTGAGTGTATGTGTGTGTGTGTGTGTGTGTGTGTGTGTGTGTGTGAAGTTAAGTCAAAATGATCTTTATTGAGAATAAAGGAAAAAGCTCGACAGTTTTCCCCCAATCCATGTGTGTGTGTGTGTGTGTGTGTGTGTGTGCATATGTGTGTGTGTGCAAGTCAAGTCAAAATGATCTTTATTGAGGATAAAGGAAAAAGCTTGACAGCTTTTTTCCATCCATGTGTGTGTGTGTGTGTGAAGTCAAGTCAAAATTTGAGGATAAAGGAAAAAGCTTGACAGCTTTTTTCCATCCATGTGTGTGTGTGTGTGTGTGTGTGTGTGTGTGTGAAGTCAAGTCAAAATGATCTTTATTGAGGATAAAGGAAAAAGCTTGACAGCTTTTTTCCATCCATGTGTGTGTGTGTGTGTGTGAAGTCAAGTCAAAATGATCTTTATTGAGGATAAAGGAATAAGCTTGACAGCTTTTTTTCATCCATGTGTGTGTGTGTGTGTGTGTGTGTGTGTTTAAAGGAATTTAAACCTCGCTTTTGCAATAGCGTTGTGGTTAAAGTACATAACAGATAGGCTCTTTTGCACAATTTTTCTGTTATCATTTTGTTGGTTGGTTGGTTGGCTTACCCTGGCTAAAAGACTTCAGGGATCATCCCAACAGCGAGAAGCACTTGAACACTAAGGTACAAATGCATCAGCTAGGGATGAGAACATTACGTGTGTGACCATTTTTGATTACCCCGCCATGTGAGAAGCCACACTCCGTCTTCGGGGAATATCATTTTGTAATTCAGTCCTTTTACCCGGGGCAGTGGGTGGATGCCTCGTGCCTCCATACGGGGAGCTGAATGACCACACCCCCTCCACGAGTCTCTCCCCATGGAGATACCGGGGGGACTTTCATAAAAATAGTTCCCCCACCTTCTGGAAGTTCTGTGCTTGAAACTTCCTCTAATCTGCCACTCTCTTTCACTCTGCTTTTTTTCCTTTGTTTATTCAGTTATCATCTACTATCTTTCTTACGTATTGGCCCATTCTCCTGCCCTTAAAAAATAAAAATCTTACAATTAATTTTTCTCCTTTGAGCTACTCCAAAATCGGAATGTGTCGGTTGTACGCAGTAGGGAGACCAGTAAAAACTGAAAACCGGACACATACGTACCCCTTTGTGGCCTTTTGCCACGGGAACGCAGAAGAAGAAGAAGAAGAACTTTACCTTTTTTTTTACATTCTGTTGGGGTGGTTTAAGCAGTGGCAGAAATGCAAGCGAAGATATGTGCAGAATAAAACAACAACTAAATTAACCAATCAGTTAATAATAAAACAACAATCATCAATCGATCAGACAATCAATAATTCAATCACTTTTATTGTCCTTAGCCACTAGGAACAAAGAGATTTGTCTGGTAACAAGCGCGAAATCGCAATAGTTTGTGGCACGCGGTCTATTTTTACCACTCCAATCATGAGTAACCTCCGCTGCCTTTTCAATAATTTTAATCTGTAAACCAGAATGTTATCTCTGCACCATTTCGTAACTTTTTATATCTTTTGGAAAACATTTAAAACTATGTATCCTACTTATACTCATCGAAAGAAGCACCGCATACTCGTCGTGTCTGTATTACGTATGTTTATTATTTTGTACGCTTTTAAAATACATCATTTTAAAGAGTGGCCTCAATTAATTTTGAAGTGTAGCCTCGATTTGAAGTGCGACAATTTTGGACCGACCGACAGACCGACAAAGTGAGCTATAGGTTTGTGGCTTGAGCCACAAACAAAAATGAAACACACAACAACACAGCTATCTGTTAATTAAAAAAAAATCATCAATCAGTTAAAAAAAAAAAAAAATCATCAATCAGTCAGTCATTCAATCGATCAGACAATCAATCAATCAATCACTTTTATTGTCCTTAGCCACAGGAACAAAGAGATTTGTCTGGTAAAAATGAACACACAACAACACAGCTATCTGTTAATTAAAAACAAAATCATCAATCAGTTAAAAATAATTAAAAAAATCATCAATCAGTCAGTCATTCAATCGATCAGACAATCAATCATTCAATCACTTTTATCATCCTTAGCCACAGGAACAAAGAGATTTGTCTGGTAAAAATGAGCACACAACACAGCTATCTGTTAATTAAAAACAACAATCAATCATCAATCAATCCTTCAATGGGCAGCTTATGACGATCATTTGACCGCCAGAGGGCAGTCAAACTGTTAGGGGTTTATCACGCGATATCCTCAGTTGGGCGTAGTGAGAGAGAGAGAGAGCGGCGGTGGGACTCTCTCTATCACTACGCCCAACTAAGAATATCGCGTGATAAGCCCCTAACGGTTTGACTGCCCTCTGGCGGTCAAATTATCATCCTAAGCTGCAAATTGATCAGACAATCAACCATTCAATCAATCACTTTTATTGTCCTAAGCCACTAGGAACAAAGAGATTTGTCTGGTAAAAATGAACACACAACACATCATAGAACCATAGGTAAGACTCACTGACACAACACATCATAGAACCATAGGTAAGACTCACTGACACAACACATCATAGAACCATAGGTAAGACTCACTGACACAACACATCATAGAACCATAGGTAAGACTCACTGACACAACACATCATAGAACCATAGGTAAGACTCACTGACACAACACATCATAGAACCATAGGTAAGACTCACTGACACAACACATCATAGAACCATAGGTAAGACTCACTGACACAACACATCATAGAACCATAGGTAAGACTCACTGACACAACACATCATAGAACCATAGGTAAGACTCACTGACACAACACATCATAGAACCATAGGTAAGACTCACTGACACAACACATCATAGAACCATAGGTAAGACTCACTGACACAACACATCATAGAACCATAGGTAAGACTCACTGACACAACACATCATAGAACCATAGGTAAGACTCACTGACACAACACATCATAGAACCATAGTTAAGACTCACTGACACAACACATCATAGAACCATAGGTAAGACTCACTGACACAACACATCATAGAACCATAGGTAAGACTCACTGACACAACACATCATAGAACCATAGGTAAGACTCACTGACACAACACATCATAGAACCATAGGTAAGATTCACTCACAAAGTAGAGGACACGATAAAAACAATATGAACACATCATGGGTGCAACTCCCCAAAATGAAAAAAAAAATGAAAGGCAGGGATCCAGGGACCCATGACCCTGTCGGATGATTCAGGGGAGAAGGGCAACTTAAGAGAGAGATAAGGAGGCAGACATACAATTAAAATGATAGACAGTTTGAGTCTGATAAGCCTTAGATGTGCCCCCCCCTCCTACATTTCTCGGTTAATTGTATTTTTCCGTTTTTGCCTTTGTTACCATACATAAAGCTGTATTTTAGGAATATTTTTAGCTAATATTACATAGTAATAACCTTTTTGGAATACTAACCCTATCCCTAACCCTGCCCCCCACCCTATAAGACGGAAACATGCAACGAATCACAACTGTGACAAATCGCGGTGTACTGCAGTACATAGTGGGGTGGGGGGGGGGGGGGGGGGTTAGGGTTAGGTTTAGGGCTAGGGTTAGTATTCCAAAAAGGTTATTAGCTAAAAATGTTCCTAAAATACAGCTTTATGTATGGTAAGAAAGGCAAAAACAGAAAAATACAATTAACCGAGAAATGCAGGGGGTGGGGGGGGGGGGGGGGGGGTGGGGGGGGGGGGGGCACATCTTTACCTTTTACCCAGTTCAGTTTCTGTTAAAATTAAAATTACTGAAATCAGTATAAAACTGAAAGAGTAGCACCCATGAGAAATATAAAGATATTTAGGGTAATACAAAGCATTCAAAAATACAGTATCCACTTTGCACACACACTGACACTCATTCACACACATACATAAATGCATGTTGACATATGCACATGGGTGCAACTCCCCCAAATGAAAAAAACTGAATCACAGGAGTCCAGGGTACAGGGGCAGAGCCCCGTCGGACGATTCAGGGGGGCAACTTAAGAGAGAGATATAACGAGACAGACAGACAGTTAAAACGATAGACAGACAGTTTGAGTCTGATAAGCCATGTACAATTATTACATTGCTTTTGTAAACTTCCAAGATAGAACAACTAGACTAAGTTCAAAACGACCCAAATCGCAATTTGTTTTCTTTTTGATGAATTAAAAAACCTGAAGTTCAGTTTCTTGAAAAATTAAAAATACTGAAATCAGTGTAAAAATGAAAGAGTAGCACCCATGTATGCATGTATACACACATAACATCCACTTACATGCGCACGCACATACACAAATACACACTCAATCAGTCTTCAAAATGTTAAAACTTTTATAAGTCTGCAAGCACAATTAAGTACTGGTCAACGTCACACGTTTTTTGTGAATCTTTACTTTAAAAAAACCAACAACAAATAAAATTAATGAAATAACGAATGATCAATGTCGTAATAAAAACGTTGACATTAAAAGCAAACAAAAAGAAAAAGAAAATAAGACTGCATGTAAGTACATGCACAAACACACACAAAATCATAAAAAAGCTTTGTCAGCTTATTCTTTAACCCTCAATAAAGATGATTTTGACTTGACTTGACTTGACTTCACACACACACACATCTTATTTTACAGAGGATTCTGGTTTCAAAAAAATATCAACTTGTACTCTCTACAAAAAGGCTGACACAAGTCTTACATCCAAACCGATGGTCATGAGCTACTCATCAGATTAGTTCACAACTACAACATTGCAGCATCAACGTCGATAACAAATGTGTACACAAAGGAAAAATACTTATACCACTACCACTAACAAGACAAGACATTGAATTTTTTTTTTACACAACCAGGGTCGAGTTTCTCTAGACGAGTCGCCGCCGCGCATAACTGTTACACCAAAAGAGGTCTAAGAAACACTTTAGAAAATGATTGCGGAAGACTATTACAAGCTCTTGTCTGATTGGTCAATTTTTTTAAAATTTGAAACAGACTTTAATGGACCAAGAAACAACAAGAAAAGTATTAACCCCCTACTAGTTCCGGATAGTTCGCCGCTTGCTGGGTGTTTGGCAAGAACAAAACGTCAGAGTACAGCGTGGCACAGTGGCAGCACGTTCGTTTCGTGTCAAGTAAACCCAAGTTCGAACCTGGGTACAGGGGATTTTTTTCTCTCACTTTGCACTAGGCCTTGCGGTCTGAGTGATAAACCAAGGACCCATGTGCCCATGCACTTAGCACACGTTAAACCCAGTGGCAATGAAAAAGTTGTCATTTGGTCAAAATCAACCCCACCACCCCCTTTCCTTCTTCATCAGTCGCACAAAAATCGCATGCAAATTTTGTATTAAAAAAATTGGGTGGCACGCCTCTGGCTGCGACGCGCTCTCCAGGTGGGAGCAACCCAAATTTCACAGAGACGCCTCTGTGACTATAATGTACCTACCTAACCCACACGAACTATCGGCAAACGAAGGGTGTTTCTTAGACCGTTTTTGCCGATTTGAGCGAGCGCAATGAAACGTTAGCCCTTGTGAAACAAACCCCGGGACACTGCATGCAAATTAGTGTAATCACACAGTGAAAAGGCTAGTGTTACAATCATTGGCTATAGTGCCTGTTAGTGACTTGTGAGCATTTTCAGAAGAAAAAGGAGAGATTATCACTGGCCACAATCTGATCAAACTTCCACTTCAAGAACCTTGCAAAACCACAAACAAAACAAGCACCTGTTTACCCTTCTGAAAATAGGCCTAATACTGGAGAAATCAGATGCTTAATCAAAGCATGTGTGTTGCCAGCGAGAAGCTGATGGGGGAAGTCGCGTCCAAGTCGTGCTCCAGTTTTTGTTGTGTTTTCTCCGGTTGTAGTGTGTGTGCACTGGATATTTTTGGATTACCAGGAGTTGAACTGTCCGTGCGTCCGATGGTGCATCAAGATACTAAATAAGATAAGTCATTAGTGCGCTATTTGTACCAGAATGTTTACTGATGAATATGTAGAAGGAAAAACAATGCAATAATTCTGTGAACTCTTTTTCTAGCGACCAGTTGGGTCGACCTCTATTCTCGTGCTTTTTGCACGCTTTGGGAATCTAGGTCATATAGGCTTTACTTGCACGGATTCTCATCGAGTTGTCAGTAGAAGTTTTTTTGGTTTTTTTGGGGGGGGGTCGCAATGTCACAATGACTGCAACACATCGTGTAGAGCCTGCATTTTTCAGGCACAAAGACTTGCCTTTTGTTGATAAATCTCTTAATCCTAAAAACGCTTTCCTGATTTAGACATTTGTTTGGCTGCAGAAAAGGTCTGTGGCAGAGAAACGATATATGGCGCTCAGTGTATAAAAGGACTGTGGAGGATCTATCCTTTAACCCGGGAAGCCAGAACTCAACTTTTGATTGAGGGGATTGTAGTAAATGGTTGCAGTGTGTCTCTCTATGACAAAAATCCCTTCATTTTGAGAGGGGGTGACGGTGTTGAAGTACCTGTGACCAAACTCTTTATCTCTGATCTTACTGTTTCTGTGTCCAACGAAGATATAGAGAGTGCCCTTGTCAGACTGGGATGTGTTCTCAGATCGCCTCTTCTCATGGAGAAGATGCGGAACATAGATGGTAAACTCACTCGTTTTGTTACAGGGCGTCGTTTTGTGTTTATCAACCGCCCCGCTGTTCCTTTAGACAGATTTGTGAAGGTGGGTAGTTTTTCTGCCCGCTTCTACCACAAGGAGCAGCCCAAGGTTTCTCGGAGCCCCGTGTGCTCCAACTGCCTGCAGCCAGGACATCTCCGTTTCCAGTGTCAGAATCTGGTGACTTGCAGGGAGTGCGGACAGAGCGGTCACAGGCGTGGTGACCCGGCTTGTGGCACCTTCCCTGATCCCGCGGAGAGTGGACCTGCCATTGAAGAAGAGTCGGGTGGTGAGGTTGAGCATTCCGAGGAGGTAAGGCACACAGAGGAGAACCTGCAGTCTGGGGGTCATCCGGCAGATGGTAAGTTTGAGGCAACGCTATTTGAGGATGCTGACAATGTCTTTGAAGACTCTCAAAAAGATGAGATTCCCGGGACTCAGATTGAGTTAGCTGATAAGGTGGAAGGTCCTGTTGAGGACACAAGCTCGTCCACACCATCACAGGGGACAAATAACCGACAGTACAGCGCACGTCAGAGGGAACAGTTTTCCCTCAACGCCGGTGGTAAGCGACAGAGGTCGAGTAGTGAAGGGGAATCCCCTAGTCAGCAGAGTGATAGGCCAAAAGCCAAAATGTTCACCTATTCGCGGCCGTCACTTGATATGTGCGTGTCGAGCAAGCAGAGGGAAGGCGAGGGAGGTGGTGGGTGAAGCTTCACCGTGTGTGCCGATTTGATTTGACGGGGACGATTTACGCGAGTTACACGGACTTTGTTCAAGGGTTTGCGATCGGATTTGGCAACTGCTTTGATTACGGACTTTTCTCATGACTAGTGATTTTGGACTTTCTTTTTTTTCATTAAACTCGCGGGGTTTGCGATCGCGATGGAAAAGAAAATCATTATTTAAATACCTGAAAGAGAAAAAATATGATGTTGTTTGTTTGCAAGAAACGCATATTACAGATGATGTTTATGAGCAATGGAAAAAAGAATGGGGCAAGGGTGAATTGTTATATAATAGTTATACATCACATAGTTGTGGCCAAATTGTTTTATTTCGGCATAACCTGGTAGATAAATATAATATAGTACACAACTCAAGGCGAATGCAAGCTATTGAAATAGAAATTCAGCATAGGAAAGTAGTCATTGTAAATGTATATGCCCCTAATAACGATAATGAGAAATACACCTTCTTCAAAGAATTGGGAGATGTTATCTCTAACGCTCACTCAGACCATTTGTTAATTGGGGGGGATTTTAATTGCGTATTAGACAACGATTTGGATATCATCTCTGGAGAAAAACATGCAGAGGGCACAGTGCAGAAACTTAATGATTTATTAAAAACCCATGATCTATATGATGCATGGAGACTGTTTCATCCAGATGAAAAAGAATTCACATGGCGTAAAACATCTCCTTTTATTGCACGTCGATTGGATTATTTTATAACGAACGCTGATCTGTTTGACAAAACAATAGCATGCAACATTCATTCCATCCCTTTCACAGATCACAGAGGTTGCTCTGTCATCGTGAACTGTTCTAGCTTTGAGAGGGAACCAGGACTGTGGAAGTTCAACAACTCATTGTTGAATGACTTAGATGTTGTCACTGAAATGAATAGTTTGATTGATGATCATATGTTACTTATGGGCGAAAATATTGACTACCAAATAGAATGGGAAATGTTAAAACTGAAGATTAAGAGTTTTACACTAAATTATGCCAAGGGAAAGAGCATTGAAAGAAGAAATAAGGTAATAGAGTTACAAAGTAAGTTAAATGAACTAGATGTTTATATTTCTAAAACCCCTGATGATATTCAGTCTCAAAAGCAACGTCATCAGTTAATGCAAGAAATAGAATTACAGGAAACGTATAAAGCACGCGCAGCACAGGTAAGATCTAGAATGAGGTGGATTGAAGAGGGAGAAAAAAACACAAAATACTTTTTAAGTTTGGAAAAATCAAGGGCAAATTCGAAGATAATAGAAGAACGTTTAGATGAAAATGATATACCAATTACACAACAGTCAGACATAATGAAAATGCAAAAAGGTTATTACACAAAATTGTACAGGAAAAAGGTAAGAATAGAGAACATGGAAGAAGTGGTGAATAACTTTATGTCCGATACTACTGTGCCGCAGCTTTCTGACTCTCAGAAAGATAGCTGTGAAGGCAACTTGACAGAAGATGAACTGCTTGCAGCCCTAAAATCCCTCAAGAATGGTTCTTCACCAGGAAGTGATGGGATAACAACAGAATTCTTAAAAGTATTTTGGCATCATATGAAAGGTCTGTTAGCATCATCACTTAACTCTGCATTTGATAAAGGGACCCTTTCTCCCTCACAAAAAAAAGCTGACATCACTTTAATTCACAAAGGCAAAGACCTACCTAGAAATATCTTGAAAAACTGGAGACCAATTTCATTAACAAATAGTGATTATAAGCTTTTGGCTAAATGCATGGCTAATCGTTTAGGTCAAGTAATTAATGACTTAGTAAGTGAAGATCAGGTAGGATATATCAAATGCCGTCGAGTAGCTACGTTATTGAGACTAATAGATGATGTTATTGATAATCTTAACGAAAAAAACAACCCTGGGTTGCTAGTTAGTATTGATTATACACAAGGGTTTGACAGTATTTCTAAAGATTTTATGCTTACAGCTTTCAAAAAGTTTGGTTTTGGGGAAGAATTCACTAGATGGTTTCAAGTATTAATAACTAATACTCAAAGTTGCATTATGTATAGTGGTTGGACTTCGGAGTATTTTCCAACTGAAGCAGGAATTAGACAGGGATGCCCCTTTTCTCTATTGGTATTTGTATTGGCTATAGAACTGTTGGCAATTAGGATTAGAAACTGTAGAAACATTAGCGGTATTGATCTAGGGGGGTCAAGAGGCATGCAGGCTAATTTAATAAAAATCGCTCTTTATGCAGACGATATTACCTTATTTTTGACAGATCAGCAAGATATGAAGCAAGCATTGGATATACTTAAGGACTTTGCTTTGTTCTCCGGACTGATTTTAAATAAAAGTAAGTCAGTGGCTATGTGGCTAGGTAGAAAAAAGAACAGTGAAGAGAGCTTTTATGGTTTCACCTGGAAGAAAAGAGTAAAGATTTTAGGTATTTACTTTATGAATGATAGACCTGCATCCTTAGTTGAGGATAACTGGTTGCAAAGAATAGAAATTATTCAAAGAATGATCCATGCATGGGAAAAAAGAGACCTTAGCGTAATTGGTAAAATACATATTATTAAAACATTTCTAATTTCACAAATGGTCCATGTTATGCAAGCATTTGTCATTCCAGACAAGATCTTATCAGACATTAACCGTATGCTTTTTAGATTTCTTTGGCGTAAAAGAAATTGTAATCGTAAAGCATTTGAAAAAGTTAAAAGGAGTGTAATGTGTAGTGAATTCGAAAAAGGAGGATTAAAAATGATTGATCTCAGACAGATGCAAGCAGCTTTTCTCCTTCAATGGGCTGTAAAACTTTGTAAGTCCATGAACAATGAAAATTGGACTTTAATCCCCAGAAAGATTTTTCAGTCATTTGGTGAGAATGTCATCTGTTTTTATTCAAATACTGGGAGCGCACTTTTCAAAGGTTTAGATAATATACATTCACATTTTTGGAAAAGCGCCTTGAAAACATGGCTAGATCTTAATAAATGTGCAGATGTAACACCATTTCCCTCTTTATTGTGGAATAACCAGCATGTAACATATCGTGGAAAAGTACTTTTCTTCCCAGATTGGATACAGGGCAAAATATTAAATATCACAGACATGTATGGTCTAAATGGAATGCTTTCATATGTGGAAGTGGTCAACAAGATAGGAGCCACCCCTGGAAGGATCTTAGAGTACAACATAGTGTCAATGGCCACACGCAATTTTGTTACTAGGGTCAGTGAACAAGATCGATTTGACATTGATTTTGCAGAACCTCCTCTTTTCTGTAACAAAAAATATACATCTTGCAAAGATTTTCGTGCAGCATTATGCTCCCTTAGTTACACAGAATCATGTGCAATTAGATTTTGGTATAATAAATATGGACTTGAGATTAATAAGAATGTATGGAAGATTCCTCGTTTGTGCACCAAAGAAACCAGATTGAGAGTTTTGCAATGGAAAATTCTACAAAATATCTACCCCACTAATATAATGCTATGCAAAATGAAAATAAGGGATAATCGCAACTGTTCATATTGCAGTGATGAAATTGATTACATTGAACATTTCTTTTTTCACTGTCCTAGGGTTAAGTCTTTTTGGAAAAGTGTTAGTCAATATATATTAACAGCATACAACAAACAAATTGAGGTTTCTGAACAAAATATGCTGTTTGGAATTCTTAAACAAGACAATATTGACAGACACACACTATTGAAACTAAACCATATTATGATAATTGCCAAGATGTGTATAAGTATATACCAAAAAAACGGAATCTAAATTGCCAATATCAACTATATTTGAAAGACAGTTGCAAATGAGAAAAGTATAAAAGGCATACGTGCACACACAGAAACACATAATCACTTAAGTATCTGCACACGCACAGACACACATATACACTCACGAAGCACATACATACAAAATACAGCCTTAGTATAACCTTTTTTTTGTAAAGAAAGGGGCTACAGGGGAAACACGCCTCTTCGCTTTCCATTTCCTCCGCACCCTCTTGCACCCTTTCGATTTCGCTCGTGCAAGAGTATGGTGCACCGGGGGAATATGGACAGTGAAAAGGATTAGGTCTTTCAACTTTTTTCTCGCTTTTGTTTGATCTCTATGCCTTTCTTTTTTAAGCAGATGTGTACACACACACACATACTTTTATAATACCAACTTGTATGACGCTTTACTGGACAAAGCGTGCGTAGTAATTGATTAATGTTCTTATTGATGGTAACAACGATGATGATAGTATAGTAATAGTAATAATAGAGTTGATAGTGTGTTAATTAATAATTAATGGTTGACATTACGTGCATAATTGTTTTATGTTACACATACACACACACGTGCGCGTGCACACATATGCACATGCACGCACGAAACACACGCACACGCACACACACGCACACGCACACACACGCGCGCGCACACGCACACACACGCGCGCGCGCGCGCGCACACACGCACACACACACTCTCATACACACATACGCATACACACACGTACACACATATAGAGTATGAATGATCAGTACACCAAACTCCAAGTCATACAGAAACCCAGACACTTGTGTATCAGACTAAAACACTAATTTATACCGAAGAAAAATGTCCATCTTAGCTCATCACACAGACAAATGTATGAGAGAAGTGAGGGGAGGAAAAGGGAAAGAGAGAGAAAAAAGAAAAAAGTAAAAAAAAATGTGCCGCCTCCAAATTTTAAAAAAAAAATAATAATAAAGAGAAAAAAAGACAGGCGGGGACAGTGGAGGGTCAAAAAAAAAAAAAAAAGCATGTGTGTGTTTGGGTACCTCTATTTTTGGCTAACCAAATCGAATGGGGATTGCTCAGACTAACCACAGGATTACTTCCCTTCTACCACAAGATTATTTCCAAACATGTCTATTTTGCCCAGACAGACAGAGTGGAACACACTGACACATGATAAGAACATTGCAATAGGTCTCCATCTAAAGTTTCAAAAGGTTAAAAACACGCCCCCAAAAAAGGTTAAACACACACACACATGCGCGTACGCATGCTATGCGTCTAATTCTTTAGAGGATGAAAAAATAATTTTGAATAAGAACTTGTACTCTCTACAAAAATGACAAGTTTAATATCAAAATCAACGTTCATGAGCTACTTATCAGTCTAGTCCACGCCTACCACATTGCAGCGATAACACCAATAACAAACTTGTACACAAAGAAAACCACAACTCCTACCAAAATAACCACCACCTCCAATACAAGATAATCAGACTTACTAATTATTTCATTTTACTTGTTCCATTATATCCCGTCAACAGATATGGTCATCTCAGGACTGTCACCGCGTAAAGTTCAACCACTTATTACAAAACACTCATCAATGTATCTTACCAACATTCAAGAACCTGTAAACAACAAAACATACAGTACAATTCATAACATGACACCTCCATCTAGTGCTGGAAACGTTGAGCCACTCTACTCTATTTATTGGATACAGGTTAAAAAAAAAAGAAGTAAAAAAGGATAACAAACACATACTAGTAAAAAAAAAAAAAAAATTAATTGTCATATAGGCAAATATGCACTGCAGAATGGACAACAGGTGCCCACTCAAGTGCGCAAGGTCTCACGTGTGGACGCCAGTGAACAATTAAAAAAACCACTGGCATGTCATAAATTGTCCGATAGATCAGAGAGAAAAAGGAACAATCAAAAGATAGACTTGGAAGGAAAGATGAAAGAACAGATTGAAGATCCGGGGAGACAGAAATCAGACGAAATAGAAAACTGGAGATCTTGTCGGGAGACTTTATGGGGGGAAAAGAGATAGTAAAAGACACGGTAGGCAGAAAATAGGAAAAGTAAGAAAAAGGGGTGGGCACAGCTTGGTCGAGAACACCCCCGCCATGTGAAGGCTGGCCCACAGGGGCATAATCAGACTTAATTTTGTTTCTGTGGAAACAAAAATAGGGCACAGCATGCAAAATAGAGTAATCCCACAATGAAACGGTTGGCATTACAATCATCTGCTGTACTATGTGTGAGTGACTTGTGAGCATTTAGAAAAGAACGAGTGATCATTACTGGACACAAACCAATCAGTCTTCAACTACCAGAACCTTGCGAGTTCATAAAGAAAAGAAAATGCCAAGAATCAATGTTTAACCATTTTGAAAGTAGCACCGGAGAAACCAGGTGTTTAGTGAAAACACCAGGTGCATTCTCACATGTTTTGGTACTTCCAATTTTGACTAACCAAATCATACGGGGATCGCTCAAGCTAACCACAGTATTACTCTATTCTCCCACAAGATTATTTCCAAACATGTCTATTTGCCCAGACAGACTGAGTGCTACAAACATGAACGAATTGCAGCAGGTCTCCATCCACAAAGTGTTGGAAGTGTCAAAACTCTATAGCGTCATAGTGCATAACCAGTAACTACCGGGTAACGCTTATACGAATCAAGTAAAAACTTGCTGAATTGTCTGGCAAGCCAGAATGATAATAACAGGCACACATAGAAAAAAAAGGAGAAAAATGTAAGTTTACACAATAAGAAAAAGAAGTAAAGAGAGTGACAGGCACAGAGGAGTCAAAGTGAAAATCAAAACACTTAACTCTCAGAAAGAAAAAAACACAACTAATGTTAACAGCTCCACACAGTTAAACACATAACAGTTCAGAAGGCAAGGCAGCTATCTGAAAAAAAAAGAAGTATCCCCCAACCCTAAAAAAAGAAATAAATTCTATAACTACCACAACGACAGTGATTTCAGGTACTTCATTCCATACATGTACTTTTAGTCAAGAACAATATCAATCATGAATTCACAATTTTATATTTTATTTTCCCAGCATAGGCCTTCAATGATTCTTTTACATTCACATTATTCTCAGCTTTTGACTGAGGTGTTGGACTCCCACACACACTCCCTCCCTACTAGATCTCGTCCTGGCTTTCATCAAGTTCACCAACTTCATCAGAATCTGAATCCATAAAAAAAATTCCACTCATCATAGTCCTAGGATCATATTCTTCAGATTCGTCAGAATCAGAATCAGACAGCTCAGCACTGTGATGCTCTTCAGTTATTTTCAACTGTAAAGTTTCCTCACAAATGCTCGCACTCTTTGTGTTTGGGTGAAAGACGTCATAGAATTTCACTGTGTCTTTCAGAACTGTGGGGAGGGGCAAACGATCGATTCTCTCTGACCGCCCCGGTTGACATCCAACGCTGCGGGACACCGCCAGCCGAGCCAGCTGCGTAAGGCGAGGAGGAGTGTTGGCAGCCTCCTGAACTCGTTCAAAGCATTCCTTCAACTTCTCGTCCTTGTCTGCCCAAGACTGCATCTCTGCATCACTGGCGACTTCATTCAGAGTTTTGTTGGAGAATGCTCCGCAATCCAGAGTGAGGTCCACAATTTCTGGGAGGTTTACTCTGATAGCACATTTTAGTGGGCAGATGTCTGGAAAACTGGGCTCAGGCACATCCTCGTCGTCTTCTGGGTAGATGGGCAGATCTGTAGTGGCCACTTCTCTGTGGAATGGTGACAAACCTGCAGCTAGTAACAGTCGCACATTCTTTCTCACTGTCTTTCTGACCCAGCTTTCATTGTAAGGGCGGTAGTGACAAGCTAACAGTGTAGAAAACAACAAGCTGTGGTTCCACTTGTTGAGAATGCACACAGATATGTCCACATGATTCAGCAAAACCCTTGTCTCGTCTGTTTGTCCTGTTGAAAGGGCTTTGTGCAAAATTTCCTGTGGTGTTTTGGAATCAGCCGTGCAGCCCTTTACAAGGGCTTCGATAAGATCTAGATGTCCATTCTCATCAAACATTGAAGAGAGGCGGACAGTCTCTTCTAAAATCCAGTCCAACACAGCACGGTTTGGGCATAGCGTGTGATTCTTCAGTACAAAGGACACATCGTCACACCGAGTTATCAGTACCAGATCCAATCGACCTTGCTTTTTACACGCTTTGCTCAGATCACTGTTGAGGTGAAGTAGATTGAAATGGTAAAACTTAAGTGTTTCCTTAGTGATAGGACAGGCTGCCAGGATTGTGGCCGCTGCAGAGAAAGAACCGCCTACATCTATCGGCATAGCAGCCATTTTGACAGCTGACAGCAAAGTGGTGTAGTGAACATCCACAGAAGGCAGCACACGTTCAACCAGGTTCCAGTCTTTGGTGATGAGAGCCAGGACAAAGGCCAGGTTGGCATGCCCATTGTTCACACACCATTTCTTCATTCGGGACACTGCACGTCTACACCGTGGCCTACTGCAACTCAAGCGGTTTCGCATATCTTCCACCATTGTCGCCACGATTGATCCATCTATTGGGAACGCAGAAGAAGAAGAAGATTCATCTGCATTCTTTATGTACATGTCTAGCACCGGGGCGATACTCAGCCTGCTTGTTTCATCAAACAAAACCTTGTCAAAGCAATGCTCAATTTCTTCAGTTAGATCTACTAGGCATTCGCGACCACCTATTTTGGCCTGAAACAGAGGAGAAAGGAAATCCCAGCATTTCTTCTCCAAAACAACCTGAATGAGAAGTTTCAGTTCTGTCAATTTGAACTCTGCATTGACATAGGCACTTTCTTCTTCAACGCTGTCTTCTTCAACACTTTCTTCTTCAATCCTTTCTTCACAAATTATGGAAATAAAATGAGGCCTTTCAATTGCTGCTTTGGTGTATGCAAATTCTAAACCTTTGCGGCACCTGTCGAAAAGATATGAGTGATGTTCACAGTATAGTTCACACAAGGCCAAAAAGCAGTCAGAGCAGCCATACTCCAGACTTTTTTGAATGGCTTGTCTGAATAACGTTTGACGGTTATTTTGTGTCTCCAAGAACCTTTCAATGACGCCTTGGAGGCTGGTGTCTTTCAGCAACAGGCTGCCTTTGGGAGTGGTCCAGTCTGATGGCCGAGAACACAGACTTGAGCACGTACAGCCATCCTCTGGGGATGAACAATCACTGGGTTCCTGAAACATAATAAAGTAGAAAAACTTGAAATGCATGGTAACTCTATAAAGCTTGCTACATGCAGTGCAAACCGCCAACAAGGGCACCAAAATTGTCCCTCGTCTGTTCAGCTCATATCTCCATCATCCTCTGTGCTCTCCCCTCCTGCAATTGGCTGTGACAGTCAAAATCATGTCAGACTTAAGAGTTAGTATGGGAGTGGTTGAAAAGGGTGACTGTCAGGTCTTCAAGCAATGTAGATGAAGAAAATTTAAAAAAGAGGTAAATCTGGCCTGATGGAGTTGACATTAGGGAGCTTTCAAACTGTTGTTCTTCTTCAGCCGGTGACAGGCAGGTGAGTGAAGACTTGGGACTAAAAGGGATAAGGCCAAGGGTGGGGAGGGAGGGGAGGGTGTTGTGGTAAATGGGAAAGGTGAGCACATATCAGGTAGAGACAGAGAGAGGGAGACCTAGAGAGCTGGATGGGGTTATGAGTGAAGAAAAAGGAAAAAAGGAAAAAGTTAAGTGAGTGTGAAATCAAATGGCTGCATTTTGTGTGGGAAGGAACGAAATTAAATTTTTTTTTAAAGGGGGTGAGAGAAAATGATTAAGATTAAAATTATAGCCCTGTCGACAACTAAGGCAATGTAAGGGGTGGGTGGGAGGGGAAGAGAGAAACAGAAGCAAAAGCACACACACACAGGCTTCATCCAGACACACACACACAGGCTTCATCCAGACACACACACACACAGGCTTCATCCAGACACACACAACACAGGCTTCATCCAGACACACACAACACAGGCTTCATCCAGACACACACACACACAGGCTTCATCCAGACACACACACACACAGGCTTCATCCAGACACACACAACACAGGCTTCATCCAGACACACACAACACAGGCTTCATCCAGACACACACAACACAGGCTTCATCCAGACACACACAACACAGGCTTCATCCAGACACACACAACACAGGCTTCATCCAGACACACACACACACAGGCTTCATCCAGACACACACACACACAGGCTTCATCCAGACACACACACACAGGCTTCATCCAGACACACACACAGGCTTCATCCAGACACACACACACAGGCTTCATCCAGACACACACACACAGGCTTCATCCAGACACACACACACACAGGCTTCATCCAGACACACACACACAGGCTTCATCCAGACACACACACACAGGCTTCATCCAGACACACACACACAGGCTTCATCCAGACACACACACACAGGCTTCATCCAGACACACACACACAGGCTTCATCCAGACACACACACACAGGCTTCATCCAGACACACACACACAGGCTTCATCCAGATCTTCCTCCTTTCCCTCGCCAAGACTCCCTTTGGACACCCAGTTAGTTGTGTATGAAACAAACAAATAATATTTCTGCCCCGACCAAGAAATTAAAATATTTGGGAGGTAAAATGTGGAATTATATTCATGAACACATGAAAACCAAAAATACATTAAAAAGATGTTTTCATCAATATACATATGTATATTTCTTCTTCTTTGATTGCTCAGACAGTTTCCTGTCAATTACTACTGAATTAGGAGCGCAGATGCGTCATGCTGCCGTTATGCGCCTAACTAAGAAATAGCTAGGCCCAGCAAGTCCGACTTCGGCTGGAGGAAATCTTTTTGAAAGTATTTTGTGAAAAAGGCAGGAGAATGGACCAGGTAAGGCAGAAAGATAGTAGATGACAGCAAGCAGAGGGAAACGGCAGAGTCAAAGAGAGTGACAGATTAGAGGAAGTTACAAGCACAGAGCTTCCAGAAGGTGGGGGAACTATTTATACAAAAGACCCCCCGGTATCCCCATGGGGGAACATGTATATTTGAAAGATTGTAATGTAAATGTCCCATTTTGTGCTTATATAATTATGTTTTGTACATAAAAAGACCTTATCATGTCTGGAATCATCAAATTACATATTACTGTTGCTTATAACTTTCCATCCTTAATTATCATTGACATGTGGCATGAGTAGCTATGTGCCTTGTATACTTAATGGAATGTCCCGTGTGTGCCTGCCCCCCAGTAACACAACACGGACTTCCAAGGCTGGGGCAGGGCTGCTCTCGCATTGACAGGACGGGCGTGGCTGGTGCATCTCTGGGTCCCATTAGCACTTCCGGGTGTTTCTACTTCATTATTTTTTTCCCTCTTGGGATGACTTGGGAAAGTCCTAACAAAATAAGATCCCATTCTGGGACTCTCTTTGGAGGTATATAAGACCGTAAGGCGAGAGTCTGTGGCTTTGTCTAGGGATGCACTGGCCTCTGGCCTTTTTGGGGGCTGTTGGATGCGTTCTGGTTTCTGAGTGGGTGTCTTTTGCCGGTGGGCTCAGCAGTCATGAAAAATGGACTGGTACACCCATGGGGACATTTTGCAAGGACTCCTTTGTATCGTATCCGATGGTCACCAAGCCGCTAGTAGCTATGTGCCTTGTATACTTAATGGAATGTCCCGTGTGTGCCTGCTCCCCAGTAACACAACACGGACTTCCAAGGCTGGGGCAGGGCTGCTCTCGCGTTGATAGGACGGGCGTGGCTGGTGCATCTTTGGGTCCCATTAGCACCTCCGGATGTTTCTACTTCATTGACATGTGGCATGAGTGAAGAGGGGTATAGGGCCACAATGCTGCATGTATCATGCTCTATTTGGGCTTGTTGGACTTGAAATAAGTTTGCTCGTTTCCTTTTTTGTTTGTTTGTTTGTCTCTCAGTTTGTTTGTTTGTTTTCATTTCTTTGCATGTGCTTTGTGTTAAGTGTGGAAGGGTTGCTGAAGTGTGCATGCTCTTGTTATATAAAAAGGTGTATTATTTTATGTATATTTGATTTCTGGAAATGTTTGATCGCTTTGCAAATTGTTGTTAACTTGTTTTTGTCGAGGACATAGTGAAAAAAGTATTGTTGCTTATCCATTTATCCTCATTAAAAGTTTCAATTCAATTCAATTCTACCTGATAATGTGCTTACCTTTAGGCTTTTCATAGCCTTTTGCTCTCTACTTATTGGCTTGATTTTGTTTTTGACAATTGGTGAAATAACGATGGATGCTTAGCAGTTGTGTTATACTACTGATATAAATTTGTAAGATTCACAGCATAAATAATGTTTGGCAGTGGCTATTTAGCCTCATGTGGCAAAATAGAATTCAGCCTATTTTGCCTCAAGAGAGAAAATAGAACTCAGGCTATTTTCCCTCACACACTTTGTCTCTTTCTCTTTATCCTTTTCTGTTTGTCTGGAGGTTTATCTCTCTCTCTCTAGCTCTGTCTGTAAAGATGTGGGTAAATGTTGACCAAATGATAGCTTTTTCATTGCCACTGGGTTTAACATGTGCTAAGTGCATGGGCACATGGGACCTCAGTTTATCGTCTCATCCGAAAGGCCTAGTGCAAAGTGGGAGGAAAAATCCCCTCTACCCAGGTTCAAACACAGGTTCACTTGACACGAGGCAAACACGTTACCTCTGTCTGCATGTCTCTGTCTCTCTCTCTCTACGTCCTGTCGCTCTGTCTCTCACTCACTGTCTCTCTCTCTCCATTTATGACTCTCTCTCAGAGACAGAGACATACAGAGAGAGAGAGAGAGAGAGAGACAGGCAGGCAGACACAAACAGAGAGAAATATAGAGAGACAGAGACAGACACACACACAGAGAAACAGAGACAGAGAGTGAGACAGACAGACAGAGAAAGACAGTAAGAGACAGAGACATATTTTATAGACAGAGACACAGAGAGAGAGAGAGAGAGAGAGAGAGAGAGAGAGAGAGAGAGAGAGAGAGAGAGAGAGAGAGAACGAAAAACACAAAGACAGAGACACAAGGAGAGAAAGGTAGAGAGACAGAGAGAGACTGAGACACAGATTGAGAGAGAGAGAGAGAGAGAGAGAGAGAGAGAGAGAGAGAGAGAGAGAGAGAGAGAGAAAGAGGGGGGCAGAGAGAGAGAATGGGAGATATACAGAGAGAGAGAGAGAGAGAGAGAGAGAGAGAGAGAGAGAGAGAGAGAGAGAGAGTGAGTGAGTGAGAGAGAAACAGACAGACAGACAGGGTCACAGGCAGAGACAGAGTCACACAGTGAGAGAAAGACAAAGAAGAATGAAAACAGAAACAGATACTGAGATAGAGAAAAATACAGAAAGGGAGACAGAGACAGAAACAGAGAGAGAGAGAGAGAGAGAGAGAGAGAGAGAGAGAGAGAGAGAGAGAGAGAGAGAGAGAGAGAGAGAGAGAGACGGATGGAGACAAAGAGAGAAACACAGAGGTAAAGACACAGAGAGAGACAGAGACAAAGACATGGAAAGAGAGAAAGAGAAAGCCAAAGAGACAGACAGAGACAGGGGCACACAAAGAAAGAGATGCAGAGAGACAGACAGACAGAGAGTCGAGAGACACACAAAGAAAGATGAACAGAAAATAAGACAAAGAGAGAGACAAGGGTGAGTGTGAGGGAAAATAGTATGAGTTCTATTTTCCCAGCACAGAGAGATGTAGAGAGACAGACACTGAGACAGAGACACAGAGAGAAAGACAAACAGAAAAAAAAGACAGAGAGAGACAGGCAGTGTTACTGAGAGTATGACTATGACTATGACTATGAGTATGAGGGGAAGGAAAAATAGCCTGAATTCTATTTTGCCACATGAGGTTAAATAGCCACTGCCATAATATCTTCTTCTTCTGCCAACTTAATCACGATGAAGATTCTGCTGCACTTTAGGGGTAGTACGAAAAAGAAAGAAACTAAGTTCAGCAAAGATAGGGTAGAAAGTGAACTGGGGAGAAAATAGAGCCCACGAGGTACGACAGTGACACTGACATAGTCAGGAATAATTGGAAGTATTTTTTAGATACCTGAATGAAAATCCGTTTAACGTCCTCTGGTTTCACAGAGACAGACACACAAATGGGACATTAGTAGATATAAAGATGGTGGGACTGGGAATGATCCTGGAGGCATTGCCCGGAGGCAGTGCAACTCCAGGAAAGTCCCAATTTTTTTAAACAATACAGATGTAAGGTAGTGAGTGTGACGCTAAGTATTTTTAGATACTTCATTTGCTATAGAACTTTTAAAAGCATTGAATATATCATGACCAAAAACAATGTATCATACTCTGTGATAACATGTGAAGATGAAAAGGACCTTGGAGTGACTTTTGACAAAGATTTTTCTTTTGACACACACATTCAAAATTGTATTAATAAGGCTAATAAAATGATTGGTCTAATCAAAAGAACATTTATAAGTATGAACTGTGATATCTTTAATAAATTATATAAAGCATTAGTAAGGCCACATTTATTATTTAGACTTAGAGTATGGCAATATTATTTGGTCCCCAAGATTTAAGTACCAGTCAAAATCAATAGAAAAAGTTCAACCAGAGCTACTAAACTTGTAAAGCAGTGTAAAAATATGTCATGAAAATACTTTTGTATCTCAATTTGTTTTCATTAAAGCGAAGAATTAGGGGGGATCTTATTGAAACTTACAAATTATTTATTGGCCATATTGATTTGGCTTAAATTATTTTTGATTTTTCAAATGCACATTAAACAAATATTAAACAAACATAACGGCAACAACAAGCTTAAAGCTTATACTGTGAATCCCATATTGATTTGTCATCCATGGGATCAATTCTTTGAATCATCACAGTATAAAAACTATAATCTGACAAGAAATTCTGATGGTAAGATATTTATGAAAAGGTGTAATGCTGAAAAAGTAATATTAGAAAAAATGTTTTCAGTAACAGAGTTGCTAACATGTGGAATGAATTTCCTTTTGAGTTAAAATGTGCACCAAATACTAACATCTTCAAAAATCGTCTTGATGAATTTCCAAAATTTATTAGTATATTTAGAAGCTTTGATTATACCAATTTATTTTATAGGAACATTTTTATCCGTACAAACCTTGGCACTCAACCTAAAAAATACGATGCCGATGGGACTCCTAAAAAGCCTCACGGCTTGTTCTCCCTAATAAACTGAGTCTAGGATGACGGGACAGACCTCTACTGTGGAGTGACCATGCTTCTGACGGCCAGCAACGATGATACAAAGCGAGCGAGCGAGGCGAAGCGAGTGACCGTTTTGCACTTCGGCAAAATCGGGGTGAAACTTGACGGAAAGATCGCAGCGGTTTGACCCAAATTATATTTCTAACGTACCTAAAATATACTACTACTACTACTAGGGGAAGACGGGGTAAAAAGCGCATGGGCGGGTAAGAAGCCCACCCCAATTATCTCATGAAATGAAGCAAATTTCATTCTCATTTTGCCCATGAGACGAGCGTTAATGTCTAGCATTCGTCTCATGGGCAAATTTGACTGAAATTTTCTTTATTTCATGAGATAATTGGGGTGGGCTTCTTACCCGCCCATGCGCTTTTTACCCCATCTTCCCCTACTACTATTTAATCAAATGTGCATTTACTTATTAAGAAATAAATAGGCAAATCCGATCAAAGTAAAGAGTTTGCACTTACCGACATTGTCAAGTTTTACCATGAGGTAGCTGAGAACCACAATCAAATTGTTCGTTGCTTTCTTCTTTTCGGCGACACTTCTGACACCACGAGGAACGTGTACAGGAAGTTGTATTTTTACACTTTCAAGGGAGGTCACTTTCCCAGCTGAATTCGCAGCTGTCTTATTACAGCAAAAGGAACGAATCAATGCTCTCGCGTGTCTCTGACAATTTTGCGTGTTTGTCAGTGGTAAAAATTGTATAAGCTACGTTGATCTGTGCCCCCCCCCCCCCCCCCTCCGTGGGGATACCGGAGGGTCTTTTGTATAAATAGTTCCCCCACCTTCTGGAAGTTCTGTGCTTTTAACATCCTCTAATCTGTCACTCTCAGTCTTTGACTCTGCCTTTTCCCTATGCTTACTGCCATCTGCTATCTTTCTATCTTACTGGTCCATTCTCCTGCCTTTTTTTCTTCTTCTAAATTCTTACAAAGATTTACTCAGCCGAAGTCGGACATGCTGGGCCGATCTATTTCTTAGTTAGGCGCATAACGGCAGCATGACGCATCTACGCTCATATCAGATGACAGGAAACTGTATGAGCGAATGAAGAAGAAGTTGGTCTGTGAATCAGAAGAAGAAGATTTAGCTACCCATCGCCCCTCCCCCCAAAAATGTTGTCATTTAAAAAGCAACTTTCTGCCTTGCTCGTGAAAGGAATAGAGGACTAGGGTTAACCAGGTATACAGTGGAACCTCCCTCATAAGACCTTCACAAATCATCCAAAATGAGGTCTTGTAAGGGAGGGGTCTTATAAGGGGGTGGCACATCTTTACCTTTACCAATATTAATACTTGCAAAGGGCAATGTTTCAGAGAAGTAGGTCTTAGGGGAAGACGGGGTAAAAAGCGCATGGGCGGGTAAGAAGCCCACCCCAATTATTTCATGAAATGAAGCAAATTTCAGTCTCATTTTGCCCATGAGACGAGCGTTAATGTCTAGCATTCGTCTCATGGGCAAATTTGACTGAAATTGTCTTTATTTCATGAGATAATTGGGGTGGGCTTCTTACCCGACCATGCGCTTTTTACCCCGTCTTCCCCTATATGGGAGGGAGTCTTATAATGGGAGGTCTTATAAAGGAGGTTCCACTGTAGTATCAGTTTGGATTAGTCTAATGAAACAGAAAGAACCACATTGAAAATTGAGATTGATGGCCTTGATCATGAGGGGTTAGCTTCTTCTTCTTCTGCATTCCCATGCCATATGGCCATAATGGATAATGTGTCCGTTTCAGTTTTCACTGGTCTCCCCGCTGCGTACAGCCGATTTCGGAGGAGCTCAAACTAGAAAAAATATTCGGAACTCTGTTAGAAAAATGTAGAAGAATGGGCCAATAAGTCAAAGAGAGTGGCAGATTAGAGAAAGTTACAAGCACAGAACTTCCAGAAGGGGGGAGGACTATTTTTACGAAAGACCCCTCGGTTTCCCCGGGACAGGGAGAGTCTCGTGGAGTGGGCGGGGCCATCCAGCTCCCCATATGGAGGCACGAGGCATCCACCCACTGCCCCTGAGGGGGTTAGATAAACTGCAACTTTGCTGATATTTGGCAACGTAATGAGCAGCTTAGGACGCACATTTCACCGCCAGGGGGCAATCAAACCAGCAGGGGCTTAGCGCGTGATATTCTTAGTTGGGAGTAGTGAAAGAGAGAGAGACGAGGGACTCATCTGCCTCTTTCTCTCTCTGTCTCACTACCCTCAACTAAGAATATCATGCGCTAAGCCCCTACTGGTTTGATTGCCTCCTGGCAGTGAAATCAGCGTCCTAAGTTGACCATGTAAGCATGTGAACTGATATTAAATGGGATTGTCATAACATGTGAAATAGGCCGACAAGACTACGGTTTCTTTTAAGCAGGAAAGTGGCGATAACGAGCGATGACGCGTGTTTCTACAGACGCGGATAAGCGTCCGCCATTCTGGCAATGATATTGCGCATGCGCAGAGCGAAGAGCGTCGTAACTTGCCAGTCAATCCGAGTTTAACTTGCGATCATGGAGAAAACCAAGGCAAAAAAGAAGATCAAGTACGTCGAAAAGTTGGAAGGATATGCTAGAAATCGTTACCTACATAAGTTGAAGCTTTTGAATGGATTTGATCCATACGATTCGACAGATGAGTGGGGTTATGATGTCAGTATCATTCCACCTCTCAATTTTTCTGGCCTCGTCAGTGAGGCCTACTTTTGTTTTAGTTTGTTTGCTGCGTGAGCACTTAGAGTTAGACATTTCGGAGCAGTTGTAGTGCTAATCAAGCCCACAATCGCTAAGATTACAACAACAAAATCCATCATAAAATGTCAAACCATGTCCTTGTGTTATGTTTGCTACACACACCCCACCCCACCCCGCACACACATACACACACACACTCTTTCTCTCTCTCTCTTGAGAGACAGTGTTGTTGTTCTTCAGTTTAACATCCTACCACTAAAAATAAAAGTGATTCAGACAAGACAAGTGTGTGTGTGTGTGTGCTTCCTGTCAATTCAGTACCGGCCATACAAGAATTATGGTAGGCCGTTTAGATTCATTAAGTTAGAAAAACAAAAATGATTATCAGCGAGTGTGGGAGGTGTTTGTGTGTGGGGGGTATGACACTGTGCACATGCACACAATATTTACAATTATCACAACTTGACAAGTCATTTAGTCGTTTAAGATCAATCAAGAGCTGGGAGGGGGGGGGGGGGGGGGGAGTCAGATAGAAGAGAGCTACAGTGTTGCCTTACAAGCCAACACCGCCAATACTTAATAATAGCCAAGACATCTTTTACAGTGAAAATCACTTACACTGTATTCTGATATATTTTTCAGATCATTGTAAAGCCTTTATAGATGAAATTTCAATTTTGTTAGTAACCATTATATAACATAACATTCATTTCATTTGTATGATTTACCAGTGTGTGTGTGTGTGTGTGTGTGTGTGTGTGTGTGTGTGTGTGTTGCATTCAGAGGCTGAATGAAAAACAATACCAGTAATTTAGCTGTAGCCCCAAGCTCTGCACCTGAGCTTTGCATGGATTTTGTGGATCCAGCAAAAAACGTTTCTGCTCCCAAAGTCACTTGTGCAACTGAAGGATGAAGAAAATGATTATTTGTGTCAGACTTGGGCTATTGTGAAATCAAGTTGTACTGTCAACAGATTCAGCAGCTTAAAATTTGACCATAGCTTAATAAACAGAAGTTGGTGTCCTGCTGATTAACAATGCAAAATGTGTGATGGATTAGGGTACTACCCACATAACATTTGTCTGTTTGGGCAATATTGTGTCAATGATTGTACAGAATCACTTCAAATTTGAGTGTTTTAGTCTATTATTTCAAGCTGGTGGTATATCCTGTTGAGTAATATGGTAGAATGTTGTTATAAGTTAGGGTATCACCCAAGCCCAAATGCAGTGGTGTGCTTTTGTTGTGATACTTGGCAACTTCATTGTTATTATTTCTGTTGTGATCTTATTTACACATGTATGTTAGAGTCAAATTTTTGATCACTCAAAACCTACAGAATCAAGCAATTATTGATAATTTATTAAAATAAAAAAGACCCATTATGATAATTAATAAATGCATTTTGGTTGGTTGGTTGGCTTACCCTGGCTAAAAGACTCCAGGGATCATCCCAACAGCGAGAAGCACATGAACACTAAGGTACAAATGCATCAGCTAGGGATGAGAACATTGCGTGTGACCGTTTTTGATTACCCCGCCATGTGCGCAGCCACACTCCGTCTTCGGGGGATTTTAGACTGATGATGTTATGCTGGGAGCTTGTCATGGCTTAAGACAATCCCCGCACAACCATTCAGAGCATAACAACATTTTGATGTAGCCTTGGCGTTCTAGCTTATGTCAACTGGTCTGACACAGCCTCATGCCAAGGCATTAATAAATGCATTTGTTTTGTAGGTCACTACAGATCATTCATTAACTATTCCTCAAAACATAATAATGTTGATTATAGCTATTACTTTCACCGTTTAACATAACACAATGATGAACATTATTTCTATCCCCCACAGATATATTGCTTGTACTACTTAGCAAAACATGTCATGTGGGTCACACTTTTGCTACCTTACTTTCAGTTTCACTACTCAAGTCACATGCACGCACGCACACATATACATACAAACACACACAGGACTGGACTCAATTTATTGTCAGATTAACTATTAAAGTTGTACTGACACACACACACTCGTACTCACACACACACACACACACACACACACACACACACACACACACACACACACGCGCGCGCACTTGTACAGATTACAAAACTGCATGTGGTACTACTTTCACTGATTAATAAACAAAAAATAAATGCAGCCTTACAATTCTTATAATTTCAGCAAAAGACAAGATTTTAACAAGACACATTTTAAACAAATATTTTCTGACTATGTGAAGTTTATCTGTTTGGGATTTGAACATTCTTTACTTCCTGGCCAGTTGGTTTCCTAAAGTGATGATTGAGATGTTTAACTTTAAGACAAAAAAAGAGAACTTATGGAATTGAATGAAGTAAAATAAAATAAATATGCAATGAGTATTGTGTGACTGGGACTACACACATTGTGAGAGAGAGAGAGAGAGAGAGAGAGAGAGAGAGAGAGAGAGAGAGAGAGAGAGAGAGAGAGAGAGAGAGAGAGAGAGAGAGAGAGAGAGAGTTGTAAACCTGTATGCTGGTACAATTTATTAATTCCTGTTTCTTGTAAATGTTTAAACATGAAACAAATAAACTGGATTGCTGGGTATTTATGATTTGTAGCATTATATCCAGTCACATATCTGTGTGTGTGACTGTGAACAACTCATACATCCACAGTGGGTCCACATTGTGCACAAGCACACTGTTTAGTATGCAGTAAATAAGCCACAAGTGTATTTAGATAGTTTGATCACTATGAAGAATGATAAAGCCAAATGTCATATACATGTATATGCGTTTGATTGGGTTTCACAATCTATTTTGCTTACTTGGTTGCAAACAAACAAAAACCACCAGTGTGATCATCAGACTCTGTCCATTACAAATCCTCAATTGGCTGATTCAGAATAAGATAACTTCATTAAAATTCAAGACCAAATCATTAATGGTTCATTTGTCAATTCTTGCTCATCAACCTGAACTTGTTAATTTAATAAGCAACCCAAGTGTTGGTCTGAATCAATGGTTGGCCAAGCTTTCACTATATCACCACATCTAATATGACTATGAGTGCAAGATAGAATGTCTCAATCACCCACATCTGAGAGCACAATACTTTCTCAGTCACACACACACACACACACACACACACACACACACACACACACACACACACACACACTATGACAGTAAAGAGGAGCCGCTGTAGCTCAGTTGGTAAGTCTGAGTCGCTAGCTCGTAATCCGTAAGGTTTGCAAGTGCACGGGTTCAAACCCAGCTGCTTTTTTCAAACCCAGCTCGGTTCACAGTGGTGTGTCCTTGGGAAAGGCACTTTACTCATTTTAGTCCGCACTCCACCCATCGACATACTAGGTGTAAATGCTACCCACTCCCCTCTCCCACATACAAATGGTCTCTCCCTCTCACACACTCTCTCTCCCTCTCACACACACAGGCTACATACACCTGCTCTAGATTCTATGTTTAGCCCTCCCTTCCCACACACACATAGAGAGACACGCAGACACACACATACACTTGTGCATTTATTTACTTCAGTGAAAGGTTTTCTGTGTGAAAACTTGTCGAATGGTTCTTACGGTACTTAATGGTTCGTCTGATAGCGGCTATCCAGGCCATTCTTCTTCTTCTTAAGGCGTCTTGGACAGCTGGTTGTTCGTTGCTTTTCACTGTGAATTCGATGGAAACAAAGTCCATCGTTATTCTTGACGCCTTTATAATCATGAAAAGAATTGTGACAGTTGATAATGCAACAACGAACTCCACTCGGCATTGCTTTTAGAGTGGCTACAACGACAAGTCTACAAGTACAACGACCCTAGCTACACAGGCCGGCGAGTTGTTTACAAGGTCCTATCCTTTCCAATATGGCGGACGGTCCCACAATTCAGCGCGCGTGACGTCAGAGCCACTTTATCAATTCTATTATTATTATTACCCCGTCAGACAAGATTCCCGGAGGGTAATGTTTTTGTATCTGTTTCTAGTGTTAGTGTTTGTGGCCAAGACAGTGGGGTGGTGCCCTGAGTAAATCATTTCTACAATAAACAAAATCTAACCCAGGACCCCAGAATAGCAGTTATGGTAGCCTACTCTGCCACAGTAGCAGCTATGTAGCCTACTCTGCCATAATAGCAGCTACGTAGCCTACTCTGCCATAATAGCAGCTATGTAGCCTACTCTGCCACAATAGCAGCTATGTAGCCTACTCTGCCATAATAGCAGCTATGTAGCCTACTCTGCCATAATAGCAGCTATGTAGCCTACTCTGCCACAATAGCAGCTATGTAGCCTACTCTGCCACAATATCAGCTATGTAGCCTACTCTGCCACAATAGCAGCTATGTAGCCTACTCTGCCACAATAGCAGCTATGTAGCCTACTCTGCCATAATAGCAGCTATGTAGCCTACTCTGCCATAATATCAGCTACGTAGCCTACTCTGCCATAATAGCAGCTACGTAGCCTACTCTGCCATAATAGCAGCTACGTAGCCTACTCTGCCATAATAGCAGCTATGTAGCCTACTCTGCCATAATAGCAGCTACGTAGCCTACTCTGCCACAATAGCAGCTATGTAGCCTACTCTGCCACAATAGCAGCTATGTAGCCTACTCTGCCACAATAGCAGCTATGTAGCCTACTCTGCCACAATAGCAGCTATGTAGCCTACTCTGCCACAATAGCAGCTATGTAGCCTACTCTGCCACAATAGCAGCTATGTAGCCTACTCTGCCATAATAGCAGCTATGTAGCCTACTCTGCCACAATAGCAGCTATGTAGCCTACTCTGCCACAATATCAGCTATGTAGCCTACTCTGCCACAATATCAGCTATGTAGCCTACTCTGCCACAATAGCAGCTATGTAGCCTACTCTGCCACAATAGCAGCTATGTAGCCTACTCTGCCACAATATCAGCTATGTAGCCTACTCCGCCACAGTAGCAGCTATGTAGCCTACTCTGCCACAATATCAGCTATGTAGCCTACTCTGCCACAGTAGCAGCTATGTAGCCTACTCTGCCATAATAGCAGCTATGTAGCCTACTCGGCCACAGTATCAGCTATGTAGCCTACTCTGCCACAGTAGCAGCTATGTAGCCTACTCTGCCACAATAGCAGCTATGTAGCCTACTCTGCCACAATAGCAGCTATGTAGCCTACTCTGCCACAATAGCAGCTATGTAGCCTACTCTGCCACAATAGCAGCTATGCAGCCTACTCTGCCACAATATCAGCTATGTAGCCTACTCCGCCACAATAGCAGCTATGTAGCCTACTCTGCCACAATAGCAGCTATGTAGCCTACTCTGCCACAATAGCAGCTATTCAGCCTACTCTGCCATCTTGATGTTAGACTCAGACATGAGAGACTGGTATACATTTACAACAGGTCGATAAAGAACAGGAATCTTCACGAGGAATCTACAGTTTACTTTTGCTATAATGGTATAGGTATTGTACATAATAAAATTATTTTTGCTTCTTTGCGTCTGTCTTTTTGTTCTTGTTGTTGTTGTTCCCTGGCTTAAAGATTCCAGGGATCACCCCAACAGCCAAAGCAATTGAACACTATGGTACAAGTGCACAGCTAGGGATAAGAACATTACGTGTGTGACCGTTTTTGATTACCCCGCCACGCCACTCCGACTTTTTTTAAAACTGGTGTTTTAGCTTGTTTTGTAAATTGTGTTGGTTTGGTTAACCCTTTCACTGCCAGCCATTTTCTAGCCCAAAAAATACCATTAAACTTACATGGGTAGAGAACAAATAATATCTGCAATATTGCTAATTCCTCTGTGACATGTACAACATTAGGCCTATCCTTACCTCCCAAAATTATGAAAATAGGGTCTTCAGATAACAGGCCCTGACTTGATGCTTTTTAGTGACATGGGTGTTAAACCATTGTGGTGCAAAAATACGACATTGGCGGTGAAAGGGTTAAAGCCTGCGCAGAAGTGCAACCAAGCAAACAGATGTGATATAATCAATCAACCAATCAATCAAACACTTCATCAGTCAATCATGTTATTGTCATTATATTATGAGAAAAGCAAGAGAATTTATCTTCTTTTTTTTTTACAATGAAAAAACACAACAACACAGCATGGCATTAAGAATCACAAAACAGTAGACTCATCACAAAACAGTAGTCATAAGCAGGGCTGGACCTATGAAGGGGGCTTAGGGGGCTGCAGCCCCCACCCTTTATCCCCAAAAAACAAACAATTCATGTTGCCAAGCGGCAGCTAAATTTCCTTGCGGGCTATAGGCCTACCTATGGCTCATCAGCACCACCACCAGTTGATAGGTACTTAATGGTTCAAAACATGTTTCAATAGGGGTATGAACAGTAATGGCATTAGTCCTTTATTTCATGCCCAGATTGCACTATTATGCTTCTCGGAATTAAACATTTTCAGAGGGAGCATGCCCCCGGACCCCCCTAGGGGTCTTGGTGATTCGCACCTTCGATGAATTAGCTCCCAACCCTTAAAAACTTACGTCTGGCCCTGATAAGTCATAAGTTTCTTTATTGTCCATTGGCATTGTGCAACGCACATCAACAACAACAAAAACCACACACACGGAAAGACAGAAATTAATCATTGTTTAATCAATCGGTCAAAGCTGATATAATGCCAGGTTATAGGAGTGACCATTCAATAATTACTTTAAAATTGGGGGCTTCAGTAGAACCGAAAAGATCAACGCTATGGAAATTTAACTCTTCTCTTTTGAAGGAAAAAGACTATGCAAAGGAAATTAAGGACGAAATTAAAAATGTTATTAGTGAATATGCACTGTCACCATATTCACGTGAAAATATTGACCAAATACCAAAAGAGGAAATTCAATTTCATATTAGTGATCAACTTTTTTTAGACACTTTGCTGATGAGAATTCGAGCTAAAACAATTTCTTATGCCACAATGGTGAAACGAATGAGAAATGAACGTGAAATACAATTAGAAGAATGCATTTCAAACCTAGAAAAGAAAGAAACAATAACAGACAGAGAAAAATGACTTAGATCATTATAAAGCTGAATTGATTTCACTTAGAGACAAAAAGGATGGAAGGGGTTTGCTCCGTTCTCGAACACGTTGGATTACTGAAGGTGAAAAAAGTACTAAATACTTTTGCAGTTTAGAAAAAAGAAATTATGTTAGCAAATACATCTCTAAACTTAACAAGAAAGGTAGCATAATTACTGAAGGCAAAGAAATAGCTAGAGAAATCCATGATTTTTTATAAAAATCTTTATTCGGAAAAAGAAGTGGGAGATGTTGAGATTTCAGAACTTATTGATGAGATTCCCACTTTATCAGCTTGTGATAAGGAAACTTTAGAAGGCAAAATCACACTGGAAGAAGCAACTATAGCATTAAAGAATTTGAAAAACCGAAAAAGTCCAGGCAGTGTTGTGTTTGATTCAATCATTCAAAAAAAGTTTGAAAAAAAAGAAAGAAAGACAGAAATTATTTTCTAACTAACATGCATAACTCGACAGTTAACCCTTTCGCCGCCGATGTTGCATTTCTGCACCACACTGTTTTAACACCCATGTCACTAAAACTAGGCATGGAATTAGGATCTGCTACCCAATAACCTCATGTTGTCAATTTGGGGACATTGTGAAAGGCCTTATTCGATACATGTCACAGTGGGATTCACAGTATTGCAGACACCAACGTTTCTTTACCCAGATAAGTTTCACAGAAATTTTGGGCTGAAAATTGGCTGGCGACGAAAGGGTTAATTAAAACCCCACTTCAATGCAAAACCAAAGTCCAAGGCCTTTTTTTGGCAGGCTGGTCGCTGCACTATAGTCTAACAAGCGCAAAATCGCAATAGTTTGTGGCGCGCGGTCTATTTTTACCACTCCAATCATGAGTCATCTCCCCTGGCTTTTCAATAATTTTAGTCTGTAAACCAGAATGTTATCTCTGCACCCTTTCGTAACTTTTGATATCTTTTGGAAAACATTTAAAACTATGTATCCTACTTATACTCATCGAAAGAAGCACCGCATACTCGTCGTGTCTGTATTACGTATGTTTATTATTTTGTACGCTTTTAAAATACATCATTTTAAAGAGCGGCCTCAATTAATTTTGAAGTGTAGCCTCGATTTGAAGTGCGACAATTTTGTCAAAATGTGCGACAATTTTGGAACGACAGACCGACCGACAGACAGACCGACCGACCGACCGACAAAAGTGAGTTATAGGTTTGTGGCTTGAGCCACGAACAAAAAGCAAAGAGATGAAAACAACAAACAGCAGCGAAGGATGCGCCGGCTGACTTGCCAGTAGAGGGAGAGAGAGAGAGAATGCATGGAGAGAGAGAGAGAGAGAGAGAGAGAGAGAGAGAGAGAGAGAGAGAGAGAGAGAGAGAGAGAGAATGCATGGAGAGAGAGAGAGAGAGAGAGAGAGAGAGAGAGAGAGAGAATGCATGGAGAGAGAGAGAGAGAGAGAGAGAGAGAGAGAGAGAGAGAGAGAGAGAGAGAGAGAGAGAGAATGCATGGAGAGAGAGAGAGAGAGAGAGAGAGAGAGAGAGAGAGAGAGAGAGAGAGAGAGAGAGAGAGAATGCATGTTCAGGTCAATGTACGAATTACAAAGTTCAACAACAAAAACAACCAACAACAACAGCAAAACTGCCACCACCAACACAAAACAAAATTGGTTGTACATTGCTACATGGTTTAAAATTTAAAAAATCAGAAATTTTCCACATTTTATTTATACAGGGTAATGAGATAAGCATTGCTTTTTTTACACTCAGCCCTGTGGCTAAACAAGAAAACTAACAGACCAACAAATAAGTAAAGCAAAAACATTATAAAGTAGCATAAGCCATCAAAGCAATCCTTCAAAAAAGAGAGGGAGAGAGAGGGAGAGAGAGAGAGAGAGAGAGAGAGAGAGAGAACGAAATTTTGCTTAATCAGGGTTATAAGATAAGCATACAATTTGCTTTTTTACACTCAGCCATGAGGCTAAACAATGAGATGGATAAATTTTTTATTTGATAAAGTCAATGGGATATATGACAGCTTTTGCCAAAAAAGTGATGCAAAGCAAGTGTTGAGTAGTATATATAAAAAGATGCCTATGGCATTATCTTATCTTCATTAACCATATCATTAAATACTTGTAGCGGTGCCAAGCCGATGAGGTTTAACCGAGGCGTGGTTACCGCTACACCTAAATCTGTATTAATAAAAAAATCGGGACTTTACTGGTTTCGTACTGCCTCCAGTATTGTTCCCACCATATTTGTATTTACAAATGTCCCATATGTGTCTGATTCAGACCAAGAGGACGTAAAACACCATTTTCGCTCGCATTATCTTATCTTATATATATTTTCGAAATCTGTATGTGTGTCTGTGTGTCCTTTATACATGGCCACAGTTCTCAACCGATCGACACCAAATTTGGCATCAAGCATCCTTGGCACCCTCGGAAGGTCATGCCGTCCTTACTTTTCGGAAACCTCCACCAAGCGGTCGAAGCGCGAAGCGCGAGTGTGTTTAGCTGTCGTCGCGAAGCGCTAAAGGGGGAGGAGTCGAAGGGTTATAAGCATACAATTCACTTTTTTTACACTCAGCCCTGAGGCTAAACAAAGGTTAATAAAAAATATATATACAAAAAAATGAAGCACTTGCGTAACAAATACTACTACTACAAAGCATTCAAGAAAAGTAAATATCCAGAAATAACATAACACAGGCGAGAAAAGGTACAATGATTGATTTAAATGGCACATGGGTAATATTCAGGCCCATGCCACAATCTTCTGTATATAATATGGCACACATCATTCAAATCACTAAGTAGAATAGACAAATCATGCATGATTTATGCTTTTATACCAGGAATAGAGGGAACAAAATAAACTTATGACATTAAAAATGACACCATAGATCACAAATTACACTTGGAGAGAGAGAGAGAGAGAGAGAGAGAGAGAGAGAGAGAGAGAGAGAGAGAGAGAGAGAGAGAGAGAGAGAGAGAGAGAGGAAAGCACACACGCACACACACTCACACTTAGACATGAAAACAACAACAACATGGTAAGACATATGAACAGATAGAAAAAAGGGCAGAAGTTACGAAACACAGGTTCGGCATTCTTCGTGTTTTCCGAGGTAGATTCTGCAATTTCTGACACAGCTCGGGCGACGCAGACGACACAGAAAATTTCATACATTTTGCCTTCAAAATCAACTTTCCAAAGCAAAATTTTGAACCAGACATAGCGGAATCGTGTCCCAACGCGTTCTTCTGGAACTGTATGGCAAGCAAAAGTCTGACATTTACGCGGTATCCGAGTTTTTATGTTCTTTTACACTTCAGGCCTTAGCGCATTATATGATATATACACTGAAGAAGACAATTCTACACAATAGGCACAAATAGTTAACATGGAAGTTGAATCTAATAAAGATAGCTCTATAGTTAAAAAACCCACTTAAATGCACTATTCATAAATTAAAAGTAAACAGTTTGCTTCTACTCAACTGTATTGTATATGTGTACATAAAAAATACACAAGACATCATACAACACATATTAAAAACCAAGAATTCAGCACGAAAAAAAAACCACAACAAAATTGCATCTAAGTTATATCTCTATAAGGCTGTTAAAGACTTAAACTCAATATTCGCTTCCCAGTTGCAAAAATACAATAAAATAGAGAAGAAAAAAAAGAAACTGACATGTATCATCAGTTGTGACAGAAAACATTTCCAGAAAAAAGGCATACAAAAATATGGAAAAAAATAGGTGCCATACAAAGCCAGTATGCAAGTCAGTATCTGCGCCCCAGCGACCCCAGAATGAGAGGAGCCCAGAGATGTTATCAAGAAAGGACAGCCCACCCAGTCCTCTACCACTCTTTCTTCCCACGAATGCTCAGAGTGGAACATGCTACCCACAAGCCTGACTGAAACCATCTGTCCCGATGCATTCAGGGCCGGCCTAGGTGGCATTTACATCAGCCACCAGGCCTCCGTCTGCTGATCTCCCAGTGGGCCAGTGTATACAGTTTGAACCTCAAGTTTTAGGGATGGATCCCAAATTATTATTCAAGTTTTAAAATGACTTAAAATTTATCAACCAAAAAAAGGAATTGTTCCAGCAAAAAAATAGTATAAGTGCATGGCTTTGTACATCGATTTCTCGGCAAATATGTAGATTTACACCCTCCTGCTCTATTTCTTGGTTCTTTCCGTGGTTAGGGATAGGGTTAGGGTTAGATGGTCTTTTCTTTTGCCACAAGCATCTGTTTTTTTGGTCAAAATCATCTATTTTTTTTTAGCATTAAATTGCTGCCTTTTAAAATTGGGCATTGAGAGCGCACATAATATGAAGAAGATAACAAAACACAAACCCCCCAAACAAAACTAAAACAAATAGTGACAGAGAAAGGGAAGTTCATACCAAAACAAAACTCCTAGAAAGCATCATTGCTACCTGGGGAAGAAAGTTCAAAAGCAACATCAAGAATCGGCGTTACAGTGGAACCTCCCTTATAAGACCTTCAAAAATCATCCAAAAATGAGATCTTATAAGGGAGGTAATTTTAATACTTACAAAGAAGGGCAATGTCTCAGAGAAGCAGGTCTTATGTGGAAGGGAGTCATAATGGGAGGTCTTTATAAGGGAGGTTCCACTGTATTCATTGTTCCCAAACTATATTGTGTGCTTAACATCCTACCAAACTCAAATTGCTTGCAAAATCCATTTTACAACTTTTAACTTAAAGGCACATATAAAATTGTTTCCACAAATCCATCTTTAAAGGCACATCTTTTGAATTTAACAAAACTCTCAGAAAGCAGGACAATTACTTCAAATGGATAAAGAATAGCAGTACCTTAAAAGGTACCTGGTTTAAGCACATTATAATACATACATACAAGGAAGCGCTTAAGCCAAAAGTCAGTAGCTAGTCAGTAGATGTAAAGAAAGGTAAATGCAGTGAATGTTGCCTAAACAGTTTATCAATAATTCAATTCAATTCAATCATTGATTGCAGATCCACACAAAATATATGTTTGTTTATAACTTTCAGTTTTAAAACCAATCTGAACATGCACTCTGTCAACACACTGTGACTATCCATGCAAGGATGCCATTACAATTGCTAGTAGGTTAACTCAAGTTTCAAAATCTGTTTCTCTTAAGTATGGAGTACCCCAGGGTTCTGTGTTAGGGCCTGTGCTATTTACAATGTACATTCAACCTCTCAGTCAGTATGATGTTATGCATCACATGTTCGCTGACGATGCACAGCTGCATCAGTCAGCACAACTCTGTCAGTTTCCCCAGCTTGTTGTCACTCTTCAGCAGACAATAGAATCTGTCAAAAAATGGATGACTGTGAACAAGCTGAAAATGAATGATGGGAAGACTGAGGTCATCCCAGTAGTTGAGTTTAATTCTAAAGAAAGGCACTATATAAATACTATGTGTTATTATTATCCCAGTTGAAACGGCTAGGCAGCTCAAAGCAGTCTCAAACAGTAGTTCTTTTGTTTTGTCTGGTGAAGAGATCTGTTTTGCCGAGTCCGTTAGGAATCTTGGGGTACATCTGGATCGTGTACTCTCAATGGAGAACCATATAAAGCTACTGTGCAGGACCATCTGTCTTGAGCTCCGCAGAATCAGTCATATCCGTCCTTTTCTCACCATTGATGCGGACAAAAAGCTCATGTCAGCATTTGTTTTGTCCAGACTGGACTATTGCAATTCTTTGTTTTTGGGTCTCCCAAACACGCTTCTCGACAAACTGCAGAGAGCTCAGAATCATGCTGGAGCCTCGCGAGGGACTGGCGTCACTTTTAAAATAATGAATTAAACTATTGTTATTATGATTATTTTTAGGGAAGAAAGTTCAAAGCAGCATCAAGACTTAGTTTTCAAATTGTTCCCAAACTTATATTAATTGTCTGCATAATACCTTACCTAACTCAACTACCCTAAGAATATTTCCAAACTCCATTTTACATCTTTAAAGGCAAATCTTCTGATTTTGAAACGTCTCGGAAAAACTTCCAGCATCTGAAGAAAAACACAACATATGTTACTCCAAATCTAAGTGCAACTCTTTCCGCTAATTGATATATACGCTATTTTATCTTCCAGACATCCCATCATCATCAACAGTTCATTTGAGTGTAAAAACTTATCTTGAAAATTATCATCACCCGATCTTCAGCAAATTATTTTCAGTGCAGTAACATGTTACAAATTCATCCTCAAAATGATCACTATACCTTCAACAGTAGATTTTCAATACAGTACAGTGTACAAATGTATCTTAAATACAGTACAGTACAATACAGTACATTGTACAAATCGTTATCTTGAATATAATCACACACCTTCACACAATCTTCTTTTCAATACAATACAGAACAGTGCACAAATAAAACAATTAAATAAACAAGGGCGTCGCCGAGCGGCAGACATGTCCGTCACCAGCAATGCCACGCACTTGCGACACCCCGTAGAGTGTCACATCCTGACACAAAATTGGAAGGGATTCTGTCTTCTAGTTCACGAGATACAGCTTGAAGAAGAAACATATAGCGCAAAGAAGGAAATTTCGGTTTTCAAGGTCACACTTCAAGGTCAAGGTCAGCATGGTGATAATTTATGCTCGGATGTTTTCTTCTCTAGGGTATACAGTACCACACACAATCTGAAGCGCTTCTGTCAAGTACCAATGTGGAAAATATGGCTTAAAACCCAATGTGTAGACCCCTACCACTTTCAAGGCCTACTGATCGCCCGGACCGTGACCTGGACCTTGATTGGTATGCCACCATCAGAACGGGCATAAGCCAAAGTACCTTCATACCAAGTTTCAACATCTAACACTCTAACACTAACGGCGTGGGAGTTATGGCCCCTGAAAGATTTTCAGTTTTCAAGGTCGTACGCCAAGGTCAAGGTCACGACGGCAAAATGGTTTGCGCGGATGCCTTCCTCTCATGGTGACACACCAGCACACAAAATTTGACGTGCTTCTGTCAACCCGTTCGAAAGATATCCTTGGGACAGACAGAAGGAGAAAAAATGACCCTCCGATTTTCAGGCTCCAGCGATCTTTTTGACCTTGACTTGACCTTGATCGGTATGCCATCATCAGAACGGGCATAAGCCAAACCACCTTCATACCAAGTTTCAACATCCTATGTTGATCGGTGCCCGAGATATGGCTAAAAATAGATTTTCGATTTTCAAGGTCGTACGTCAAGGTCAAGGTCACGACGGCAAAATGGTTTGCGCCGATCTCTTCCTATTAAGGAGGCACACCTTCACACAAAATTTGACGCGATTCGGTCATACCAAGTTTAGAGTAGATATGTTATTGAAAAGAAGTGGTAAACATTCTGTTCTATTTATGTGCACTGATTATCTGTGTGTGTGTTTTTGACTTTAACTCTTTTGGTACCAGAACCGGATTTTATGCCTACTAACCCTTTTGTATATTTTTAGTAGGAAGCCTGTGGGTTGCAATCTTGCACTTTATGATACCATTCCTTTCCAGGTATTGGATGGAGAGTGATGTTGGCTTGATCACCTTTTATGTTTTACTGATCTCAGTTTGTTAACTGAAATTCAGATTATATGTTCTTAGTGCTATTGTACAAGGGCAGCCTTCTAGCCGGTTGGGATCCACTAATTCCCTGCCGACTGAAGCCCCTTGTGTTTAAGCCATAGAGACCTACATCCACCTTCTCCTGTGATTATCAGCAGGGCATCGTGGTCAGGAAGATCATCCCTGACTCACAAGCACCAAGACGGGAACGCCGCCAAGACGCCCCGCACCCAGAATCCGCGAGGAGACCACGCCTGAACCGTGCCATCCTGCGACGCCGTAACCGGAACGACTGGGAGCTACTCTCACCTGACGAGCAAGCCCAGCCAACCCAGCACTTGCCGATCCCTACGGAGGAACTTCAGCACAGCCATGAGCTAAGTTACTACGACAGTGCCAAAGAACACTAACTGGAAACCAGGACACTAAGTGACCCTTCTCGCTTGGGGCTAACCTTCTAGAAAGACAAAAGTCTTGTAAATCCTTTCGGATTTCATTGTTTTTCATTCATATTTTGTTTTGGCGCCATTGAGCTGCTTTATTATTATTGTTGCATAATCTTATGCAGATTTTGTGAGTAAATAAAATACAAGTGTCAAATAATTCTGAACCCTTTGGTCAGACTGATGAGAGTGGAAGTCTTGTAATTTCATATAAAACTCTACTTCTCTCTGTCTGCCATTTAGAGCAAATCAACCACTTGTATTTCTTACAATCCTACGAGCCAGAACCCGGGCACAAATATAAATTTATTAGATGAAAAGGGGCCGGGAAAGTTGCTCATCTCCCATACCCTAGAGAAGTGGGCTAAAGGCAAATTTTCTATTTTGAAAATTTAACATACTAAAAGTCTTCCCTAGGGACTTAGCCTTTTAACCCATTACCTCGTCACACTACGTCAGTACGTGAGGGCTTTATGTAAATCTTGAAGGTCAACACTGAGTCCAACCATCATTCCGAGCTTGGCCTCCCCTGCCACTTCATTCGACTTGCTTCAAGTTCAACGCCACAATTAATGAGGTTGCATGTAAGTCTTTCAGTGTCACTCAATCGTTTTGTTTCGTTTGCTTTGTTTTTAAAGCATAATTATCTTCTTCTTCAATCCGCCTGAAGCACTTCACCTATTCTACTAGCTTTTTGAGCTACTAGTAGTCTATTATTAGGCAATCCTTTAGCAATGCGTTACATCCAAACGTGAACACCAAGACACGCGCGCGCTCGGTGGGCCCAGTGCGCTGTAATAAACTCTTGCAGCCACATACCCCCCTCCCTCCAACCCCCACCCCAACCAAGCATCGTGTAGTGGGCGGGGCTTCTTCGCAGGTGCACAAAAGCACAGACGGGGTGTGTGTGTGGGGGGGGGGGGAGAGTGAGGGTGAGGAGGGGGAGGTTAGAGAGAGGTATACGGGGTGGCGGGGGGGAGGTAGGATTTTGGGGTATAATAAAAAATCGGATCCTGTTTTAGAGAGAGAGAGGCGAGGCTCTTGTTGGCACTTGTCCAACTCAATCCCTAAGCCGGCTAAGGATGCATCTCCCTCTTCTGCCATTTTGATGTTGTGTGGGCCTCCAGTATCTTTGCCTACCGCTGGCTGTCTGCTTCTCAATTTCGCGCGCCTTTATTTTGACCCTTACAATTTGCATAAAGCCCTCACGTAGTCTTGGCGTCTCTGACAATAACCGTCAGCTGGCTAGCCGAGAGAGTAGAGAATGAGTTTTGCATTCAAAACCAATTCTTTAATATTTAAACTATTTAATAATACTTTACGGATAATATTGAATAGAAAGAGATGGTGGTATGAAAAGAGCATTATCTACTCTATATACACAAGATGTATTGAATAGATATTGGAAGTATTTAATAGATTTTGGGGATATTGAATAAAGAATGGTTTGGAATTCATTTTATACTTTAGCGTTTCATTTTCTACTCTACTGAGCTTGAATCTATTCAATAGAACAAGCACATTATGGAATATTTTTACAAAGTATGGAATATTTCTACTACAAAGTATGGAATCTTTTTTACAAAGTATGGAATATTTTTACAAAGTATGGAATAGATACAAGCTCTTAATTCATTACTCCACTTTTCTATTCAATACTTTTCACTTTTCTATTCAATAGAACAAGAACAGTATTGAATAGAAAAGCGCAGTAATGAAATAAGTTGTTCTATATTTTGGATTATTTACTCAGTATTGAATAGAAAAGCGCAGTAATGAAATAAGTTGTTCTATATTTTGGATTATTTACTATTTCTATTCAATATTTACATTGACACTATTAAATAGGTTTTTGTGTATTAAATAGCTCTTTCGTATTGAATAGGCTAAAATAGAGTAGATAATAAAACCACGTTTGGCCCGCCATAGAAATGTACAAACATATCTTAAAAATAACCAGTGTTGTTTTTCAGCATAAGCGTAACAAAATATTTTTCAGCATAAGTGTAACAAAATTATCTTCAAAATTATCCCCACCTCATCTTCAAAAGTTTGTTTTCAGTAAAGTACAGTGTACTTAAACATTTGTTTTGTTTCTGTGATTAAATCTTTTGTTTTGGGTTTCAATTTCGACTTTGTTGTGAAATTTACTGTGTATGCATTTATTTTGACAACTATCACCTTATCTTCAACATTTTTTCCCTATTAGAGTAGAGTAGCGGTAGAGTAGAATAGAGTACAATATCTTCAAAACAAGCAGTAAGCTTACCATCTTGTTTCCAAATACTGCTTCATAATGTAGCAAATCAAGATAACTACACTATAATCCAAATTATCTTCTTTTTTTTCCAAACATCCCTGCATTTAATGAGTTGCTTTGGGATATAGCAACAGACCTGGCCTGAAGGGACAGACTTCAGAACCAAACTCTGGGGGAGGCAAATGACCTTCGCCGGACATCCAGGTTTGCGGCAGCACGCGATCTGAGTTTTAGATGCATAGGAAGTTGAACACTAAAGAATAGGAATAAACTAAGAATGTCCAATAGTTAAACAGCAAATGATAATTATTCAGAATGACACATCAAGATCATTCACGACTTTGCCTCTTCTTCTTTTTACACATACCAACCCCAGTAATCAATTGAGGTACATGTACTCAACACTTTCTGTTCAGAAGTAGGAGGTTTGAGATGTAATAGTCTAAGCAGACTTTGTGCTGTGTGTGAAAAAGGAGAGAGGTACAGTAGTAAGAGGAGAGAGGGGGGGGGGGGGGCTGTGGAAGAGTGCAGTTGGGTTAAAGAGCGAATGGTGTGTGAGGGAGCAGGTTGTGGAGAATGGGGAACTCAAAAGTACATTGGCTCTGTGTTACCTACTTTTGTTCATCATTATTTGTACGCAATGTGGGAGGGGGGGATTGAAGAGGACGGGGAAGAGTGGTTGGGGATGAGAAGGGGATAGGGAAAGAGACCACATTGTAGTTTCTCTTGTTGAGATAATAAAGTAATTTTGACTTTGACTTAAAACAAAACTGTTCTGAATTATCAAGTTTGGACAGGGATTCCAAACATACAGACATGGAGGGCTTTAGTCTTCTTCTTCCTTTTAACTGCAGAATTAAATAAGAAATCAAATGCTGCCTTGTTTATGAGTTTGGCTGAAGGACGTCATTGAATTTGACTTTGTCTTTCAGAATTGGGGGAAGGGGTAACTTGTCGATTCTCTCTGACCGTCCTGGCTGACAGCCGACACTGCGCGACACGGCCAACCGAGCCAGCTGTTCCAAGCTTGAAGGGGTGCAGGCGGCCTCCTGAACGCGTTTAAAGCATCTCTGTAACTCTTCATTGCTTTCTGCTAATTGTTGGATCTCCATATCATTGGCATATGAGTACAGAGTTTGGTTGGAGTACGCTCCGCAATCCAGAGTCAGATCCACAATGTTAGGGAGGTTGAACTTGAAAGCACTCTTCAGCGGACATTTGGACGGAAATATTCTTTGATAAATGGACTTATATGAAGGAATGACTGTCACTTCTCTTAAGAAAGGCGACAAACCTGCAGACAGCAACACACGGACCATCTCTTTCATCTGGCTCCTACTGCAAGCACCTGTCAGAGTTGAACACAACAAAGTGATGTTCTCCACATCCAGAATGTATGCAGAGGGATTGTTATGACTACAGAAAGCCTCCACAACCTCCACTATTCCACATGAAAAAGCTTTATGCAAAACCGCCCTCAGACTTTCTGCATCTGTGCAACCTGGCAAGAGGCCCAGAGCAAGGTAAACCCACATTAATGAGCTTAAATCATAAGCATACATGGAGGAGGACAGACTTTTCAAAATCCAGTCCAACACTGTGCGGTCTTGACAAAGCTCATGACAGTCCAAAACATAGTTCATGTCATTACAACGAATCGCCAGTGCCAGGTCCCATCGGCCTAACTCTTCACATGCCTCACTCAGATCTGTATCCAATTGTAATTGTGAGAAATAGTCTGAATCAAGCATTTCCATGGTGATGGGACAGAGAGCAAGGATGGCTGCCCCAGTTCCGTAAAAACCGCCTTCTTCATAGTCCAATCCCATTTCCTCCAATTCGCATCTTTGCCATGCCGGCAAACCTGCGGCCATTTGTGTGGCTCCCAGTAAGGTACTGCAGTGAAGGTCCAGAGAAGGGAGGGTGACCACTGTTTCCATCATGTCCCAGTCTTCGGGGACCAGAGCCAGGACAAAGGCCAGGTTGGCATGACCATTGTCCACACACCACTGCTTTGCCCTGGACACTGCACTGTCTGAACATGGCTTTGACTTCAACCATTCCCGCACACAATTCACCAACTTAAATATGTGGTTTCCAAAATTTTCGGTTTTGATCCACAGGTCTAAGACAGGAGCAACCTCCGCCCAGCTCGATTCATCCCTCAAAAAAAGGAGCACACCTGAGTATGTGGAATCCAGCCCATCTATCTTTACCTGACCAAGAACATCCAGCAGAGACCAGCATTTTGCCTCAATCACGATATCTACGAGAAGCTGGAGTTCGTTCACCTTCACGCTGGCATCCAGAGTCTCTTTTTCAATCGTTTCATTGCACAGTTTCACAATGAAATGCGGCCTTTCAGTTACTGCGCGGGTGTAAGCAAAGTTAAAAATGTCCCTCCTGTCTGGGTTGGGCTCATCATCCGATCTTGAATCGCTTCTTATTTCTAACTCATTTTCTGCTTGATATTCACCGAGTTTTCTGCACAAGGTCACAAAGCAGTCAGGACAATCAAAGCCCCTCAGGGTCTTTTCAAAGGCTCTTCCTTCTCTAAACAACATGTGCATTCAACTTGGAAATTGTTCAATAACGTCATTTGATGAGGCTGATGTCTCCCAATGGAAAAAAAAAAAAAAAAAAAGCACTGATGCGGATGCTGGACCCCTGTGCTGGCCCCATCCAGTTGGCTGCTGAGAGCACTGCTTACGATGAGCGAGCCTGTCTGCCTGAACTGGATGCACGAAAGCCTGACGCTCGTCATCTGGGTTTCTCTCTGAACACGAAAAGGAGAAAGACGCTCGTCCTTGGGGGGACCTCGATCGATCCCCATCCATGCTCCTGAATGTGAAACAGAGGATGGGGATGATTGGCAAAAAAGAATGCAAAAAAACAAAAAAAATACCGTAAAAACTGTGTGGGACTATCCTCTTATACTATAACTATACTATAAGACGCCACCTGTATCCCGTTTTATATGTCACGCTGCATCCTGTTTTTTTAAATTGACAAAATATTAGGTATTCATTCACACATAAGCCGCACCAGTTTATTTTTATAAGCGCCCAAGAGGAAAAGAGAAATTGTTTTGTAGACAGAGGGAAAAAAAGAAAAAATGAAAATGTGCATTCTTAACATCCATACATGATCGACGCTTCTCGGCCTTTTGGCTTCTAAAGACACGTGGAATTGATTCAGGTTTACTATAATTTTTTTTTTATACCGTGGTTTGTTGTTCGTTCAGCCCTTGTCATACATGGCGAAAAGCCGATACACGACGTTAAACTGAACTTCCAAAATGTGCACCCCAAAGCAGCACAAAACAAATATAGAAATTTTTCTATCAGAACATGAGTATTCAATGCTTACAAATACTTTAAACATGAGATTTAAATCTACTGATTACCAAAACCAGTTTTGAATCTCAAAGAAGCTCAAAATAGTCTGAAGAATGTGACCGCCAGAAACAGATTGAATCATACTGAAAAATATATAATGGGAACAAACCCACAGATAAGCCGCCCGCATCAGTATATAAGTCCGCCAACCATCCCTTATGGCATGGGCTCAAAGGTGAGGAAAAAGGTAGTGGTTAGCGGCTTTTAGTCCCCCGCATTTTACGGTAGGTATTCATGTACAATAATGATTTTTTTTTAAAAAGAACAGAAGAGACAGCAAACAAAAAAAAGAAGAAAAACAAAACAACAGAAGTAAACCACTGACAGGGATGTGTCTGGATGTAATGCGGCCCATATGGCATAGGATAAAGTCGTTGTACTACAAAAATTGTGAGAAAAGTTCCTACTGTGGTTCCCCCTGTTAGTACAAACGCATCATGGGTTCTCCCTGGGGGGAGAAATTTAAAAAAAAAATCCTGCAAGGGCTGGGGTCCCCAATGGCCCAGCACCCAGCCAGTTGTGACCAAATCAACCTTAAACAATCCATAATTAAAAAAAATAGGTAAAGTTCCTGTTAGTAAAGGCATGTAAATATTTATCTGTGTTCATTTCTGTTATATTCTACACATGCAAGAAACCGACAAAATGTTTATAAATAGGAAATTCGTCGCTTCTCAAGATTATCATAATCCGGCGACACGCCGGCTCCAGGCAATAAAAAAAAAAAATCCTGCATTTCAGGACATTCTGAAAGCAGGAGCATCCATGCAAATGTCCAATTAAAGTATACCACACCGTGTCCTGTTGATTTCTGCAAAAGCCAGGAAATTTTGTCCCATTGCCATTGGTTTTCTTGGTTTGTTTCAGGAAATTTTTTCCTATCACTTTTTCATCCTCAGTGCATCTCCGAGAAGAAAAAAACAAAACAAAAAAAACCAAAAACACGGGTGTCGCTAGAGCGGCAGGGCAGGAATGGCCCTCTTTGCCCCGATAGTCACGTCCCTGCGCAGATTATCCCCCTTCCTCTTTGCGGACCTTCTTGCGGGTTAATGCATAGGAGATAATGGTTTTACTGTAGTAAAACAGCTTGAGCTGCAGGCAACCAAAACCATCTCTGCTTTCGTATTTTCCTCGTTGTTTAATGGTGTTTTTTTTTTTAAGGGGTGTTCTGGTGTGTTTGTTTGTTAAGAAAAGGAAATTTGTTGTTTTGTAGTTTTACTTTTTTTTTAAGAAATTAGGACAAGAGCATGATAGTTTTTCCCTCCCCCCTCCCCTCGCGCCTATTATCGCCCCCTTCCCTCTTTGCCTTTGGGTAATGCATAGATAATATAATACTACAGGTTTTCTGCTTGGGGGGATGTAGTAAACGCACTTGCAAGAGGGCCAAGATGCAATGCAGCCCTTGCAGGCAACAACGACACAAACCCAACCACTCTGCTGCTTTGTTCGATTTCCAGTTAAGAAATGTCAATAGTATCAGGTCCAAAGTCAAATAGAAGTCTGGGCAAAAGTCCGTCTCAACACTGCCTCCCTCCCCTTGAATTGATTTCTGTTTGGAATTTCTAATGGTTCTAAGGGGTAATATGCAAAAAAAACCAATATGGCAAAAACCAATTGCTTTTTCCCTATAATTTTTCCAAATACTAATTTCATATAACTACAACAATATCCAAAAACAAAAAACTACAGAACAAGGCTACAAGTTACAAAAAGCCTTTTCATACTACATCATACTATAATAACAGAAACAACATTTTCATTACTAAACAACAACAAGACTAACAATCCCCCAAGGTTAAAAAAAAAAATGTCCATTTTCAAGGTCAAGGAAAGTCCAGAAGCTGCAAAAAAGTCCGTCTCAAGCGTCTCACCACACATACTACTCACACTTCTCCCACTAATCCAACCACATTTTGCATAAAGTTCCCTTGAGTGATTTTCTGAATGAGAATGTATATGGTTTATAAAGGATGCAACCAATGGGCTTTTCCACCAAATACTACAAACAGCCCCACAGGTAAAATGTCAATGTTCAAGGTCCAAAGAAAGGTCAAGAAGAAGCTGCAGCTGGCTGCAGCAAAAAGTCCGTCTCACAACAATCCATCACACCCGTCCTCAAACATCACATCACGTACTCTCCATCAGTCTCCCACCACTTAAACTGCAATCCCCTTGAGTGATTCTGATGAGATGTATATGTTTTATAAATAAGCGTATGCAAACAATATGCAAACCAATGTTATGGCTTTCATACTAATCAATTCACAAATGACCAATAGCTTTCAATTTCATCATACTACAGCCCCCCCAGGTTAAATGTCAATGTTCAAAGAGGGTCCAAGACAATGACGAAGTCAGAAGACTCTGCTCAAAAAAAAGTCCCGTCCGTCTCACACTCTACCTTCACACTGCAAAACAGAATTAGTCCCTTGATGATATCTGATGGAGAATGTCTATGGTTATAATGGTAATGCAAAAGGAAAAAAACCAATTTGTGTCTTTTTTCCTTTTTTCATAACTAATAATAATATAAGCCACCAAGGTTAACATGTCAAGGTCAAAAATATTAGTACACACAGAGACCCCTGCCCCTCTCCTCCCCTGGACCCTACCTTGGGAGGTGAGGAACCACTGCCTTTGGCATGGAGCTGCTTGTGTCAGAACAGACCAGTTAACATAAAGCTAATGAGAACGGAGAGAACAAGAACGCACGCGCGCCAAAAAGGCTACAAATCAAAAAAATGTTGTTATGCTACATGTCCTGGCTCTGAATGGTTGTGCGGTTGTAAGCGGGTATTGGCTTTAAATATCAAAATATCCATGAACAAGCTTTCACATTCCAAAGCTTTTAACAAAGCTCTCCCTCCAAATACAAAGCTTTTATAGAAGCTCTCCCTTTCTCTTGCCTCCTCCCCACCCCGGCATAAACATAAAAACACACATTTCGGAGTTGGGTGTCTTTTGTGTTGTGGCTTGAGTGTGGCTTGGGCTTTGGATCTGTGTTGTGGGGGTTGGCTGTCTTTGCCCACTGGGTGACATTCAGAAAATAAAGATCTGGGCGGGGCGGTGGGGTGATCAATAAAAAACAAAAAAAGAAAAAAAAAAAACAAAAAACAAAAACGGTCCACAACCACTGTAATGTTCCGTCATTTCCTCATGTGTTCTCCCTAAAATGATCTGATGTCATGCATTTGGTATTAACCATAAAGTTTTGTATTTGTAACCATAAAAGTAATAAAAATAAACCAAATTGTTTCGAAGCAAGAAGTTCAGTAAGTGCTTCTCCTGCTATTATCCTCATTCTGTCTTTGGTTTCTCTTCTCTCTGCCTCTGGGTCCTGTCTGATCTTCCTGGACGTGTTCAATGCTTTCCTGGAAGAAGGAACCAAGTGGCTTTCTCTGCTCTGTCTCTGTCCTCTCTGGGCTGTTGGGTGGGATTATCCCTGGAGTCCCCCACTTTTTAAGCCATAGGGGTAAGAACCAAACCAAACAACAAAACGAAACCCCACAACACCACAACGCCCCACGACAACAACGCCAACGCGCCACAACGGCCACACGCAACACCCGCGCCCGCACGCCCACCGCACGCACGCAAACGCCACAAACACACCACCACACACCACCCAACACCCACAACACACCGCAAACAACCATTAAAACAAAACCATAATTCAACTGATGAACCCAACACAGAACCCCACAAATATGCCATATGAACAAACTTTAGAAATGCCACCCGCCAACCAACATGGCATAAGTTTTCTGCAAACACATACCTTAGCCATCAGATATAGTTGAAGTAACAATTTTACCCTACAATCTTGTTTGTTGTTCTTCAATTTGATTGTTTTTTTCCTGTTTTTTCTTTCTTCAAGTAAATCTGGAGTTTTTTTCCCCCTTCTTAAATAATTTTTCAATTACAGTCCCATTGTTGTTTCTTCCTTTCTTTTTTTTTGAATTTCACCACGTTTTAAGCCCGGCCCCTTCTAATTCCCTTTTTTGTTTTTGAAGATTTGAAGAGAGGTCCTGGGATTTTCCTGTTATTCCCTAGTGTGTGTTGGATGAGAAGAACTTTCGAATCGCTTGGGGACCAGTTTTTCCCTGGTCCACTTATGAAGCGCGGAATGTAATTCACCCCGGGGCTTTGCCGTGTATGCAGCCCAATAATAAGAAAATTAGTTTAAGAAACCCAGCGCCTGAGTCCCCACCCCCCAACTGAACTTTTGCGTTTGGAAAGGGAACAATCGTTCCTTTGGAAAAGTGGGTTTTTTTTTTTCTTGAAAAAAAACCAAAAAGGCAGGGCAGAATGGGACAACCGGTATTAAGACCGAAAAGATAGGTAAAGATGAACCAGAAAGCCAAAGGGAAAAAGGCCAGAGTCCCCGTGGTGGTGTGAGAGGTTGGACCAGTTTTTAGAGGAAAGTTTTACAAGCACAGAACCTTTCCAGAAGGTGTTTTGGAACTTACAATTTAGGGGTTCTGTGTAACTCCCCCGTTTTATCCCCCTTGTAGGGAGGGTTGCTTGTGTTGTTTTGGGTTTTCTTCTAGTTTTCCGGGTCCCCTATTTCTCTGGTCCTAATGCGTTTTGTTTCCGCCCCCCCCCCCCCCCCCCCCTCTCCTTTTATTTATCTTTTTTCTCCTCTGGCATGGGTCGTTTTTTTATTCCCCTTAGTTTTTTCTTTTAAGTCAATGTCAAATGCGTGTCAAAAATACTTTTTTGTCACGTTGCGTGAATTTACAGCGTGGTTTTCCGTACAAGCTTAAATACCGTTTGAAACCCCCCCGTTTTTGTTTCTCCACCGATAATTTGGAACTCTGTGCTTAAAATCCTGTGCTTCGCAAAAGGTCCGAACATTTCTTAAGAAGGGTTTGTAAACACCCACCCACTAAACGGCGGATTTTCCAATGCCCGGAAAACCCTGTTGTTTTTTTCCCCATTAAATTTTTGGGGAAACGCAAAGAAAGGGGTCAACGTCAGATACCCAGCCGGCAACGCCGTTGTTCACAGCACGACAATCCCGCCCTACTAATTTTTTGGCGTAAACTTGTATCCCTCCAAGGGTTCCCCACCTTAAATTTAGGGTTTTTTTTCGTACGAAAACTTACCGCGGTCCCCACTAATTGTGAACCCGGGCCTTATTACCTTTCCCCTTTAAACTCTGTGCTCCGCTGAACGTCTCATTGGTCTCCCCTCTCTCTGGCAATTTAATTGGTACCTTGGGCCAAAATGGCTCTCTTGATGTTGGGGGTTTGTGTCCCTTGGACGTCTGTGTGGTGGGGTCCGTGTGGGTGGGTGTGTGGGTGTTTGTGTGCTTGTGTCTAGTGTGTGTGTGTGTTTGATGTGTGTGTTCTGTCTGTGTCCTGTCTCTTGATGTGTGTGTTTGTGTGTGTGGGGGTGTCTTTCCATCTGGTCTTCCAGCTGTGGTCTCACTGGTTTCAAATCTCCTGGGTGTGGGGTGGTGTGGGGGATGTGTTGTGTTGTGGGTGGTGTGGGTTTCATGGGTCTTTGGTCATTCTGGGGTGTGGGGGGTGGTCAAGTGTGTAAAAAAAAAAAAAAAAAAAACCTCCCCGTGTTCTGTGTGTGTGGGTCCAAAAGTGGGTGGGAGCATAAGTGGGGGTGGTGGAAGGACGTATGTAAGCTAACATGTGGGGGATTAGGCATACACGTTGTGGTGGGGGTGCGTGTGTGTTGTGTTGGAGGTGGGGGAAGTGTATGTTGTTGGGTGGTTTGGGGTTGTTTGGTGTGTTGTGGTGTGTTGGTTGGTGTTGTAGGGCAAACCAACACCTTCTGGTCTGTTTGTCCGTTGAAATCAAGTTGGGTCCTCTGGTGGGCCCCTGGGTTTAATAACATAAAACACCCGGGTGTTGTGGCTAGAATGGGCGTGTGAAAACCCCCAGGCTTTAGGGGGGGTGGTGGGGGTGTTGCGGGTGTGTGTTGTGGGTTGTGTGTGTTTTTTTTTTTTTCTTTTCTTTTTTTTTTTTAGATTCACGGGAGCCAGTACAAGGGGGGGAAAAAGGGACGTAATTGAAGAGTTTTATGTGGACGAACGCGATAGCAGGGGGGGGCGCTGGACAAATGGCAGAGGAGATGAAGGGGCGAAGTGCGAGAGTTGGTGGGACTTATGTGGGGGGGGGCGTTTTTTAGTGCATCCCCGCGTTGAGGCAGTTGGGTTACGGGGGCGGGGAACCGCGCGACATGTTGTGCTATAGAGTACGGGGCCGGGCCGGGCCACCGGTAGGGAGTAAGCGTGGTGGGTGGTGAGATGTGACGCAGTTTGAGTGGGGTCCCCTTTTTAGTGGATACATCCGGCCAGCGTAGGCGTTGATGGAAAGAGAGTGGGGGGTTTGCGTCTGTGGGTTGCTGAGAGTATGTTGGTGTTTTATGTAGAATAAGGAGTACGCACTTCGGCGACTGGAGCGATTCTCTATGTGCCTTGGTAAGGATGATTTTCGTTTTAAACATTGGGCAGAAATGGCCACTGGACCGTGTTCCCCCGATTTTGGTAGAGAACGGCATCCTTGGTCGCAGACGGGAAATCCCAATAAGGGTTGTTTGACCAGATTTGAAAGAGCCAGCCGACTGAATTTTTGGGAGGGAGAGGGACGGACTCCCTTTTTGCCAGAAGTTTTTTTGGCATATGAGAGAAGACGTGTGAGACCACCCTTATATCGAATCTGATTTGGGACGGTTTGAGACTTGCAATTTCTTTTCCCCAACCCTTTCTCAATGCCAGATGCCTGTTTTCACGAAGATTGTTATAATAAAGAGACTGTACAGTATATTCGCACAATTTATTTGAGATGATATACGGAGATTATGAGTCAAAATTAGAACTTTTTTTGAATTTTTTGTTCCGTTATTTCCTGATTCTGTTTGAGGAAGGTAGAGATCCCCAATTCGCGAAAGATTTCCAGGAAGTCCAGCCCTACATACCAATTCCAAAGGGTGGTCTTTTTTTGGTAGGGCAGAGGGTCTTGGAAGTGTCTTGAGAAGAAGAAGGTATGAGTAGAATGGAATGAGGAGTTTGTGGGGGAGTCCTCTGCCTCTGGAGGACTTGGAGTGATTACGTTTCAATAAAGGGCGTTCTGAGCCGGAAGTCGTAAGAGAGAATTACACAACGAGACTCTAAAGTCTTTTAATTATTTAGGAATCTCCTCCCGCACTTCTCGGGGGAGCGGCAACCATTAAAAAGTAACGACCCGAGGGAGCCTGGAAAGGAGGGAGAGAGAGAAAGCTTTTACGACGAGCACCGCCTAGATGAGGAGAGATTTATTTTGTTTTTAGTGCCAAGGGCCCCACTTGAGGTCATCGATAGGACTCCTTAGGCGTAGACCTCAGACTTTCTATATTTTTTTTAGCGTGAAGAGATGGACGAGAAACCCAAGGAGAGGTGGGGGTGGGGGGGGATGCCCCGCCCCTGGGGACTGGCGAAGATTTCCTTACTGAGATTGTTAGGAGATCTGTCATCGGAGAGCCCCTCCTTCTTTTTGCGACCCTGAGAAGATGTAAGTAATTTTTCGAGATCCCCCCTTTTTTTTTTCACAGGCTTGGGGTAGTGCAGGTTATTTTTTTTATCCTTTTTTTCCCTTCGATTTGCGCCCGTCGGTAGGAATTTCCGTTCTAAAAGATTAGATCGTGGAGAACAAGTTCCGACGAGGAATAATAAATCCCGAGGATGGAGTTAAAGTAGCGATCTTGGATGTGCTGTGAAGCCTGACATAAAAATGTCCTTATGACTTCAGACTGAGGATCTTTCTTTAAAATGATCCTTGTTAAACTGAGATTTGACGTGTCCCTTTTGAGTGAAGACCTGTCATAAAATGCGGATTTCTAAATTTAGTTATGCTTTGACTTTGGTTTAGATGTCCAGTCATAGAGAGTCAGAGAGAGTGTTTTGTGCTTCCAGCTCATGGATGAAGACGGAAGAGAAGCGTTGGAGTAAGAGACCAGGAAGGAATACTACTTGAGGGGGACGCGTTTTTTGTCTGGAAGATTGTTGTCCCCTTTTCTTTTTTTTCTCTTAACAGGAAAATTCACAGAGTAAGGCATCTGGTTTGTATTTTTACCTTCTAGAAGTAGGAGTAGACGAAGAGAGTGTTCGGGAATTCGTCCCTTAGTAGAGAGTTTTGGTTGATCGACGAAACGTGGGTCAGAGAGTATTCGCTATTCTGGAATAGAATTAAGAGGATGAGGCACTGTCCAGTTGGGTTTTTTTTTTTTGACCGAATGATTCGTCCGGTGCAGTGCTGGTGGAAAGGTCATGAGAGTCCGAGCGAGATGACGGAGGACCGGGAGAGAGAGAGAGAGAACTCCCCGGCGAGGTTGTGAAGAGCTGACCACTTACCCTGAGAGTGCCGACGAGCCATGGCGAGAATGCATATCTATAGACGCAGAGTTGCGGCTAAATATTTCTGACCAGGATGAAATCTGTATCGAGTCCGAGTGAGGGGAGAGACTTACGCAGCGCAGAATTAATAGAGATGGAGTTTTGAGTACGGAGAAAGAGAGTGAAATGCAATCACGGAATTAGTCCTCGAGCATGTGTAAAGTAGAGGGGAGGAGAGAGGCGATGACAGAGGCTGAGGAAATAGAATAGGATTCGAGATCCGGAGACGAGATGATGAGAGATAGTGAGTTAGCATAGAGATGATAGAGATGCAGATTGAGAGACAGAGATGAAGATATCTCCGAGGACGAGACGATGAGGGAGATGGAGGGTGATATCGTAATACCCTATTTTTTTTTTGTCTAAATGACCCCAATGTCGATCCATGGGATGTGGTAGATGGATGGTACGATGGAGTAGAAGGAGGTCGAGCATATATGAGAGAAGAAAAACGAGCTAGATCAGTGAAATGAGCTTGTTTTGTAAGTGGATATAACGGCCGTAACTGAGGTGTGAAAGAGTGGTGAAGACCCAGCGCTTGAACGAGAAGAACGGGGTCGGAGAGTGTCGAGGAAGAGACACGCTGAGAGAGAGAGAAGGGACAGACAGGGAGGGGAGAATCGTCAGACGAGAGCGATGTCGGAGACAAGCATTTTCAGGAGATCAGAAGAAGCAAGGGTAACGGAGAAGGCTAGATTGAGATGGTCATAGTAAGAGTTGAGGACGCTTGTGAGTCTGTTGGAGAGAATATGAGAAAACGGGCACCATCACGCGGGATCGGGGAGGAAGAGCAATGAAGGAAAGAGTGAAAGGAGGTCGGAACAGAAGATAAGAGTATGTAGAAGAGAGAAAGTAAGGATGGATTTCCAAATGATGTCTGAGAAAGAGGAGTATGAGAGAGAGCGACGAGGCTAAAATGATGATTTCAAGAAAGTACTCACCGCATACTGGGGGTAAAGGGGGGGAATATGCTTAAACGCGAGAAAGCGAGAGGGGGAGAGGCAGCTGGCGGGAGAATACTGCCATGAGTGGGACAGCAGTGGATCCGGAGAAAGGGATTGACAGAGCGCACAATGAGGATCACGAAGCTCGGCAGAAAAGAGTTGGGACAGGATAAGACGTCGCAGCGAGAGGAGATAGGATCAGTAGTGGGACTATGAATTAAATCTGTTTCACCAGGCAAGATGGTGGAAGAGAAGTACGTAAAGCCTTGTTAGACAGGGAGCACGGTAAATCAACAGATGCGACCCAGCGAGCGAAAGCGTGGAGATAGCACGAGAAGATAGCGAAAAAGAGGTGGAAATATCGAGGGCCCTATTGCTGGAACGAAGTAAAGGAACACGGATGCGAGATAAGTTTAATGCCACGGATGAGATTTCTCCATTTTTTTTTTTGTCAAAAAGTTGCGCCTACCCACCTTCTGTACCCCAGTTGCAGGAACTAGACCGAGGACTTGCCCAGACTGAGAGCTGGACTCAGAGATGCAGAAATCTGGAGATGGACTATCTTGGATGCGCTTGATGTACCAGTAACCCCTGAAGAGACGAGTCGGGTGTGGACTTCTAAATCAAGTGTGCCTTCGAAGAGGCTGCACGGGAAGACCCTCCGAGACTCGGAATGCCAGTAGTGTAGAAGATGAGCAGAATGGACGGACCGAGCAACGTGAAGAGAGAGAGGGAGAACACAGCATGGATAAAGTTAATCGTGGATGCGATTTGAGAACACCGAATATTAGAGGCAGCTGCGACCCCCGAGGAGAGAAAGAGTCACCTCTCCGAGAGCATTGAGCTTAACAGACGATGCAATGTCTAATGAACGAATCCTGAAAAGAGGAAATAGAACAGGAAGATGATTTCAGACTAGTTTTGAAGGTTTTGCAGAAGAGCTTCGACTGTCGCATCGAAGGAGAGAGAATGATCACGGTCCATAGGCTTCTTCTTCTTCTCAGTGATTAGTTTCTATTGATCAGATTGCTGAGGATCCGTTAGCCTGTAGATGAAGAGAGCCTTTCCACATGGTACAATGAAGTAAGCTGTGCCACCAAACTGATTTGTCAGTGGAGCAGTCCCTATTAGACCAACAAAATATTAGTCTTTGCACGCGAGACTTATATAGAACTCGTCTAACGTAAGGGCAATTTGTCTTGCCTACTCCCGACGCATAGATAGTACTCACAGACCTTCGTCTTACACTCAGAGGAGTCTTTATAAGGGCCGTTAAATTGTAAAACTGGACAAGGCATACTAACTACATGACGATACCTTCTCATTTTTTCTGATGGTCCCAGCACGGCATCACATAGCGAGCTGGTACAGCCTCTGCTCACGGCCCAGTGTATTCGTAGGCACAAACGGATTTTTTTTTGAAGAAAACAAGCTGTTGCCAACGCGTTTTAAGTCCGGCCTCATAGTCCGGCGCGCGGCTCAGCATCCGACGAGCTACTCCGAATGGAATGTGCTATCACATACATAAAAATACGGTATGAAAACAGCAACGCAACTACATAACAACGCATGAAAAACATGCACGCGCGAAAACGAATCTAGTTTTTTTTATATATAGCCTTAGGGTTCAGACCTGTAGATTTGAGCGCGCGCGATCATGCGCCCACACGATGCGCACAAAAATAAATTCATGACATCTGTGTTATAGATCATTTCATCAACAAATGTTGTGAAAAATAAATTGCATTAAAAATACATGCAAAAACGTCGTGTGATTTTAGCGATGATGTGTTTCGGGGTTTGACCCCCGTAACTGGCGCGACCTTGACCTAATGTAAAACTAAATACATCAGTGGAAAGCTTGAATCTTGGCAAACTAGTATAACAAATTTAATGATGATACTTTTTTGGGATAGACATGTATTTTGAAGAAAAACGGATGAATACGGACGTAGGCCGCTGGACGCCGCCGGACGGACCAGAACAGAAACAATGTTTCCCCGAACCGCCTTCTTCTTCCAGTATAGTTGTCAAGGTCAGTTTTGACCATTATTACAACTGAAAAGGGTGAAGAGGTCGAAGAGAGAGAAAACAAAGGAAAAGAAGAGAAAACAAAACGAATGTGGGGGGGGGGGGGGGGTGGGTGGGGGCGGGGGGGGGGGGGTGGGGGGAGAGAGAGAGAGAGGGGGGGGGAGAGAGAAGGTGAGAGAGAGAGAAGGTGAGAGAGAGGGGGGGGGGGGGCGGGGTGGGGGGGGGGTTGTGGAGGGGAGAGAGAGAGAGAGAGAGAGGTTTAGAGAGAGAGAGAGAGAGAGAGCACGCTTTGAGTGGTAGACAGCCAGACAACCGGACAGACTGCGGCTCGGGGACTAATATAGTAATAAGTTCAGCAAAGATAGATCGAGTAGAAATAGATGTGATAAGTTACTATGGGGAGCTTCTTTCTCTTTCTTCTCCTATGGTCACATCCCCGCTTACTTCTGAGAATAAAAGTTGGTCGCCACCACCACAGAAGAAGAAGACGATGATCATTCATTGATCAATATGGATCTACTTCCTGGTTGAGTTTAGCGGTCTACTTCCTGGTTGTTGAGTTTTGCAGTCATACGATCTCCCCGTACCGCTTTTTTAGTTTTATTACGTTCTCGATCTCCGTAGTCCGTGTCATGAAAACAGCCCCTAGCTACCTAATCCAAATAATAGGCCCTTATCGTAAGCCGAACAAGGGAAATAGACGTTTATATGAGAGTTGATTATTAAAAATGGCGGCAATGATTGGCAATGGTAGGGTGGTTATAAAATTTTAAAAAAAATATTTACTTTTTGTCAAATCCTAATGAAATTTATGTCATTGGAAAGAGCCCGACAAGACCTTTAAAATGATACCCAAATTATCAAAATCGGTCGAAAATTGAGAAAGTTACGACGTTTTAAAATGTTAGCTTTTTTTACATGAGCTATATAAGAAAAAGTTGATCAAGGTTAACGGCCCTCACCGTATCAAGGTTTGGATGAATAAAACAGCCATAACTTTTTCTTTTTTTTACCAATAAACAAAACATTGGTACCAAAATAAAGCTTATTCAAAGGGGCAACATCACCCCCAAACATTAGACAGATTAGGCCTAAGCTTTTTGTGCGACTCACAAGATCGCAACATCAACATGCACTTGACAGAAAACATGTCCGACAGTCTTCGACGTAACACCTCCCGACTTGTGGAGACCTTGAGCAGCATTGATATTTATTCTAGATGCACCAAATTTGGTGTACTTGTAGAAAAATAATTAAATGTAACTGCGCATTTGTTTTAAAGAATTATATAATTACCGTTCAGAAATGATAAACGAATGAATTGGACCCAAATATTGGATCGCTTGTCTCTCGCGATAGGCCGTCTTAGCGTAAAAAAAAGATCGTTCCCGAATGACCGAGTAGGTGTCTGCTTCACGAAAGAAAGAAACTCGGATGGTCAGCGCCAAGAATAACCACCAATAAAAACAAGCAAAAGAAGTGACCGTTTGGCACATAGCCAAAATCGCGGTTCGGATTTTCAACGAGAAAAATCGCTGCGGCTTGACCTAATTCCGTCGTTCCTAGCAATGGCAATGAATGGGGGCGGGGTCACGGTGTCTGCTTTACGATTTCAAGTTTTTAGAAACCTGTAAAAAGGTCATACTCACCGACATGGTCAAAAATCAGCAGAGAATCACTTCGAATGTTGCCAGGTGGTCTAAGAGACCGGCTCGCGTTGTAGAACAGTTCGTCTTTGCGTGTTTTTCGTGTGATCTCCATTCGATGGACGTGTCAGACCACGTCACCATGGTCAGGCCGATGAAGTCTAAAAATAGTACCAGCAAGAGCGTTGTCTTATTATAGCAAACATGGCGAATGTTCTCAGTTAGTTATCTTCTTCTTCTTCTTCTTTTTTTCAGTTGAGCGCCCACAATAGGTCTCCCTGTAGATCCCCAACACTATCCTGTGGTGTAGAGTGGCACAGTGGTAGCGCGTTCGCTTCGTGTCAAGTAAACCCGAGTTCGAACCTGGGTACAGGGGATTTTTTCCTCTCACTTTGCACTAGGCCTTACGGTCTGAACGTGGAGTCTTTCGGATGAGACGATAAACCGAGGTCCCGTGTGCCCATGCACTTAGCATACGTTAAACCCAGTGGCAACGAAAAAGTTGTCATTTGGTAAAAATTTACCCCCCCCCTTTATTTTTTTTTTGTTTCTCTTTTTCTACCCCCCCCCCCCCGCCCCCCCTTTCCTTCCTCATCAGTCACACATAAATCGCATGCAAAAAAAATTAAAAAAATTGGGTGGCGCGCCTCTGGCTGCGACGCGCTCTCCAGGTGGGAGCAACCCGAATTTCACAGAGACGCCTCTGTGACTATAAAGTACCTAATACCTAATGATGCCGTGTCTGACAGGAGCAACTAAGAAGCATAATGAAAAAGAAACATCCGAAGGTGCTGAGTTGTTCCTGTCATAAATTTATTTCCTAAGCATAAATTTATTATTGAAAAAAAAAGTGAACTTATTGATAAGTTAAAACACACACACACAGTGACACACACACACACACACACACACACACACACACTCTCTCTCTCTCTCTCTCTCTCTCTCTCTCTCTCTTCTCTCTCTCTCTCTCTCTCTCTGCGGCTGTGCCGCCACCATTGTCTCTGTCGGTCAGGGGCTGGCTTAGCTGGCTGGTTGTCTGTCTGTTGGCCTTTGTCATTTAATTAAAGCTCACGTGTCACACTCTCTCTCTCTCTCTCTCTCTCTCTCTCTCTCTCTCTCTCTCTCTCTCTCTCTCTCTCTCTCTCTCTCTCTCTCTCTCTCTCTCTCCTCTCTCTCTCTCTCTCTCTCTCTCTCTCTCTCTCTCTAATGGTGAACATCCTAAAACTTTACCCCAGTTAGTATTGGATGGAAGCCCTCTTGTTTATAAGCATCCAGGTGTATATTATATTTGACATCAAAATTAAATTGGAAAGTTCATATTGAATATTTGATTTCAAAAGCGAGAAAAAGACAACAACTTTTAAAAAATCACAAATAAACAATCATGGAGTCAAAATACCAAAACATTACTGCATCTTGCAATATCTCTAGTTCGATCAGTACTATCCTATGGGCAAGAGGGCCGCAAAAACCAAAATATTAATAATTGAACGAATGTTGTATGAATGAAATAATAAATTTTAAATAATATCAAGGCCTAAATCCCCATGTTCTGGGAACCTTTTTTATTCTTATTTTACTTCGTCGAGCTGGTCTCCCCTGTGTTGGGGTAGGCCTGCGGTGGGGCTGCTGACGCAGGGATGGCCTGCGTACCGCTCCCCCCGCTTGTCCCGCCCCCCACTGTGTGCTGAGACCCTCCGAAGTCCCTCCCTCCCCCTCTTTTGTTGTTCCCAGAACTTTATGTAAATAAAAGTATAAACACAAGATTTCTACAGTTTTCAATAAGACTAACTATCCGCGATGTACATATTTCCCCTGCCTTTGTCTACAGGGAAGTCATTGGGGAGAGAGTTCTCTCCCCCGATAGGATATTTTAAATTTTATCTATTTATGGGCCTTGCCCTTTGACCTGAAATTTCAAGTCAAAAATTTTATGTAAATAAGTTAAATAAATATTTGTAAATACAAATTTTAACATAACTATGGGCCATATTAGGCTTTTAATAATAAAATAAAGATATTTCTTGACTTTTAAAACCAGTAGCCCTGAAATTTTAATGTACAGAAGTTCGTCGGTTTGGGTCAGACAAGATATACAAGCTTTAGCCGATACGCGACGTTAAACTGAACTTCCATATACAAGCTTTTTACAAAAATACAACATTTTACACTCACATAGATTCTTTTATTAAGAATCACGATTCGCAATCTGTTTTAACACAAACTCGGTTTCCCAATCATTCCAAAACAACATTTTAACTTGCGCATATAGAGAATTCCATCCCCTCCTCCCAATTATATGTAATGTTTATGTTTTTGTCCTTGTATGTCTTGTAAAATGTTTTCCTTATTTTCACATACCCTACTAATATACATGTCCCATATGTGCCTTCCCGGGTCGAGAGGACGTAAAACACCAAAATTACTACTACTATGGGCAAGAGGTTTAGTTCAGTGCCTCAAATAGTCTTTTAAATAAGTTACAAGGCATAGACAGTAAAGCTATCAAACTAGCGCTTGGTGTCCCTATGCACTCTAACACGCTTAGAACATACAAAGAGAGCAATATATTGTCATTAGAGGAACATCGGAAATGAGCAGTTTCAAAATATATAGTCAGAGGCCTTTCTGTTGACAATAATACAAAGGATGAAATATTCTTCTTATTCTTCTTCGATCGCTCAGACAGTTTCCTATCAATTATGGGCGCAGATGCGTCATGCTGCCGTTATGCGCCTAACTTAAGAAATAATTAGGCCCAGCATGTCCGTCTTCGGCTGGAGGAGGAAATGTTTTCGAAAGTGTTTCTTGAAAAAAAGGCAGGAGAATGGGTCGGAAAGGCAGAAATATAGTAGATGACAGCAAGCAAAGGGAAAAGGCAGAGTCAAAGAGAGTGACAGATTAGAGGAAGTTACAAGCACATAGCTTCTAGAAGGTGGGGGAACTATTTATACAAAAGACCCCTGGTATCCCCACGGGGGGTGAAATATTCTTAAATTCAGACAGATTTTCCGAAAAGAGCAAAAAATATAACATCTCTGCAGCCAATCAAGAATGATATTGAAGACATTATGAGTAAAAAGTAAGGTAAATATCCATAATATCCCAGTGTGACGTAAGTGTCCCGCGCGACCCGCTTTCTTTATTTCTTATCTACACCCCCCCCCCCCCTTCTCCCCTCCCCCCCCTCTCCTTTTCATGTCTCGACCAGCCGCCACGTTAATTGCCCGGCTGCTTCAAACGAATGCCGCGTAAGGGCGTTATCTCTTTGTCCCCGGTCGGCATGTAACCCCTACAGAGGTTATCTCCCTTCACCCCCCCCCCACCTCTTATCTACCGTCTCATCACGAGATAGTGATATCAACAGTCGGCTCCCTTTGTAAGACACCTCGTCCTTTCCAATCATGAGAAAGTGACAACCACGGTCAATTCCCTTTGAAGACGGTTTTGCCTTTCCGAGCACGAGAAGGATTTGAATGTCGGCACGTGATAAGGATGTAATAGGCGCGTGATTGTTCTGTACATTTCGAACATCATCTTGTGACGTGTCGACTGCTATAAACCAATGACAGGCTTTCATTGTTTGAAAGTGAAGGCTATAATTGGCGTAGTGAGAAAAAGTTTTACACACAAGACGCTGAAACTGACTAGAGCAACACCTCTCCCAGCCAGAATAGCCCACCTACAGGGCATCGTGGGCAGGAAGATCATCCCTGTCTCACAAGCACCAAGACGGGAAAGACGCCCCGCACCCAGAATCCGCGAGGAGACCACGCCTGAACCGTGCCATCCCGCGAAGCCGTAACCGGAACGACTGGGAGCTACTCTCACCTGATGAGCCAGCCCAGCCACCCCAGCACTCGCCGATCATTACGGAAGAACTTGCCAAGAGCTAAGTTTATAAAACCGCGCCAATCACTGGAACTTTCCTAGGACACTGAAGATAATTAGTAACCCTTCCGGCATGGGGCGAACCTTATAGAAAGACAAAAGTCTTGTGAATCCTTTCGGATTTCATTGTTTTTTTATCCATATTTTGTTTTGGCGCCATTGAGCTGCTTTATTATTATTGTTGCATAATCTTATGCAGATTTTGGGAGTAAATAAAATACAAGTGTCAAATAATCCTGAACCCTTTGGTCAGACTGATGAGAGTGGGAGTCTTGTAATTTCATGTAAAACCCTACTTCTCTCTGTCTGCCATTTAGAGCAATTCAACCACTTGTATTTCTTACAACCATACGAGCCAGAACCCGGGCACAAATATAAATTTATTAGATGAAAAGGGGCCGGGAAAGTTGCTCATCTCCCATACCCTAGAGAAGTGGGCTAAAGGCAAATTTTCTAAAGTCTTCCCTAGGGACTTAGCCTTTTAACCCATTACCTCGTCACACCCAGTCATGCCTATTGTACCACTAATGCCACCATGGGAACAAAGAAAGGCAACCTTTGATATAGAACATACCAGTTACAACAAAGACGAAGAGGTTAACCCTTTCACCGCGAGCCATCTTTAAGTAAAAATATGTCCATTTAACTTACTTGGCTACAGAAAATATTTCATCTGCAATATTGTGGGATTTCTCTGCGACACATTTAGAATACGGTCAATCCTCACTGCCCAAATTTAGGAACACAATATCATTGAATAACAGGCCCTTATTTCAAGGGTTTGAACGACATGGGTGTTAAATCATTGTGGTGCAAAAATGCGACATTGGCGGTGAAAGGGTTAATCTATCAGTTTCTGACGTTCGCCGCCATTTAGATTCAAAATATTCAAATCACCTAAAACATTTAACTGATTGTTCAGTCTTAGATTTTTCGAAAAGAGCAAAAAATAAGAAAAGGGAAAAAGACAAGTAATTAAAGGGGCATGGTGAACTGGAAGGGCAGCATCAGGGTCTGTATCAAAAGCGTCTGTGTCATCGTTGTCGCTGTGGCAGTGTCCAAAATGTGACAATCCCTGCGACGACGGTGACAGCATCCAATGTTTTTGTTGTAAACTTTGGTCCCACAAGTCTTGCGTCCCAAGTTGTGAGGACCTCTCTGACGATGTTTTCACTAAGTTGGGTAAGTCTAGCTTTCAGTGGGTCTGTGACCAATGCCTAGAGGAACAAAAAGAACCCCAAACCGCTATGGACGCAACAATTGATTGGATGGTGGAAATAATCATTAGGCTGACTGCTAGAGTGGATACCTTGAACTCGAAACTGAAAGTTGATGTTGTGGAAGAGAAGATTGAAGAAATTGTGGAGAAGAAGGTGTTTGAGGCCCTGGAAGAAGAAAAAGAAAAAGAAAAGAGAAAACTGAAGAATATCATAATCGTAAACTTGAAAGAAAGTCTCAAGAGCTCTGTTGATGAGAAAAAAAGCAGGATGACTTGACACAGGCAAAAAAGGTGATGTATGGTTGACAGAGAGAGAGACAGTGACAGAGACATAGACGAAGCCTGCAGAGAGACAGAAGGAACGAGAGAGAGAGAGAGAGAGAGAGAGAGAGAGAGAGAGAGAGAGAGAAGAGAGAGAGAGAGAGAGACGATTGAGAGAGAGAGAGAGAGAGAGAGAGAGGAGAGGAGGGAGAGACAGAGAGAGAGACAGAGCAGATACAGACAGTGACAAAGTCTGGAAAGAGACAGACAAAGAGAAAGAGAGTGACAGAGACACATGTCTGGAGAGGGACAGACAGACAGAGACAGAAACGAACCAGACAGAGACAGAGATTAACAGAGAGACAGAGACACAGAGACAGAGATTAACAGAGAGACAGAAACAATGTCTGGAAGAGATAAAAACAAACAGAGAGACACAGACAGACAAAGTCTGGCTGGCTGAGAGAGAGAGACAGAGAGAGAGAGAGAGAGAGAGAGAGAGAGAGAGAGAGAGAGAGAGAGAGAGAGAGAGAGAGAGAGATTGAGGTCTATGAAGGGGGGCGGGATGGTGATTGCAGGGGCGGGCGGAGGGTTGTGTAGTGCGAGAAAATGCCTTTTGTGTGGAAAACGCTATTTGTAATGGTTTGGATTTGTTCTAGGGAATTGTGAAACGGGTCGGGGGTGACGTAAATGTAGTATATCGTGATTTCGTTTTCATTTTGGGTTGTTCCTTATGATAGGTGCGTTGTTTTGTTGCTGTTTTTGCTCAGATTGTTAACTTCTTTGTGAAGCGCTTAGACCTCCATTAGGAGAATAAGCGCTATGTAAATTGTCATTATTATTATTATTTGTGTTACGATAATTGGACCAACATTTCATGTTTGGATCGATTCATCTGTAAATAGAGTAATACATACTTCACCCGAATTATACATGAATATCAGTTAAGCTTGAATAATGAAACTTTCTATATATATAAAGTCGACTAGAAGTTTTCTCTCTGATAAGACTCAAGTGGTTAAAGTAAATGAGGCCAAATCGGTAAGTGTTTCAGTAGTAAGTGGTATTCCGCAAGGCAGTATTCTTGGCCCAGTACTTTTTACTGTTTTTATTAATGATCTCCCTGAATGTATAAATAGCAGGACAGAAATGTCAGAGTGTTGTGTCAGAAACGGATTTGATTTTCATTTCAGGGTGTGTCATAGCACAATGACATGACTGTTCCATAATAAAAGGACACGACTTTCATATCAGAATAGGAAGTGATTTTTAGTCAGTCTGCTAAGAAAAGGACAGGATTTTAATTTATATTGTCTCATCTTAAAAAGAAGTAGCTTTCATTTCTAATTATTTCACCACAAAAGGACTTGAATGTAGTTTCAGAAAAGGATGTGAGTGGCATATCCGGTTGTTTTATTGTAAGTTTTATTTCAGATTGCTGGAATCAGACATGACTCATTTTGAAATATATAATCTGAAAGCATGTAAGATTTTCTTTTTTAAAGAGATATCACTCCCATTTCAGATAGTGTTATCAGAAAATTGCATGAAGCGCCCAGTTCCATGTGTTTCATCAAAGGTCATCATTTTTGTTTCCAAAAGGGAAAACCAACGTTAGTTTCAAGGTTTTATCAGTCGAGGGTATGAACTTTATTTCTTTGTGCTTTATCAAAAAGGAAAATGATTTGTTATTATATTTGTTTTGTTCAGAATATGGCATGACTTTTATTCAATATCTATAATCAGAAGACCTGACTAGACATGGCAATCTGGGCATGGTTTTGACAGAAGAGGACATGACTTGCGTTTCACTGGTTCCCTTACAAAAATACGTCATTTCAATGTGTTTCATCTGAAGAGGTTATTGTTTTCATTTCAGATGGTTTCATCACCAGAATGGGACCTGACTTGCATGTTGCTTGCATCACCAGAATGGGACCTGACTTTCTTATGCTGTTGGGTTTTTGCTTGTGGCACAAGCCACAAACCTATAACTCACTTTGTCGGTCGGTCGGTCGGTCGGTCCAAAATTGTCGCACATATTGTAAAAGAGAAAGAAAAGCGTACCACAAACGATTGCGAATCCACGCTTGTTTTTTGTGTGTGTAGGCTTACGCGTGTATGAAAACATTTAGATAAAAGTGTGCTAACAAGGATGTCGTTAGCATATGCATAGGTGCTACTCTTTCATTTTTACACTGATTTCATTATTTTTAAATTTACCAGAAACAACTCCATTTTTAAAATAATTTATCAACTACAAAAAATTGACCACAAGCGATTTGAACTTGGTTGTTCTATCTTGGAAGTTTACAAAGGCAATGTAATAATTTCACAAGGCTTATCGCTCAAACTGTCTCTGTCTATCATTTTAACTGTCTGTCTGTCTCGTTATATCTCTCTCTTAAGTTGCCCCCCTGAATCGTCCAACGGGGCTCTGCCCCTGTACCCTGCCAGGGGTCATGGGTCCCTGGACCCCTGCCTTTCAGGTTTTTTTTTTGGGGGGAGTTCCACCCATGCATAATTATGCTAGGTTGTATTTTCAGTTATATAGTGGAACCTCCCTTAAGACCTCCCATTATAAGACTCCCTCCCACATAAGACCTACTTCTCTGAGACATTGCCCTTCTTTGTAAGTATTAAATTTACCTCCCTTATAAGACCTCATTTTTTGAAGGTCTTATAAGGGAGGTTCCACTGTACTTAGAAAGAAGAGCAATGTTTCGAGAAGCAGGTCTTAAAAGGGAGGGAGTCTTATAATGGGAGGTCTTATAAATATAAGGGAGGTTCCACTGTACTAAAAATACTAATTTTACTTTGAAATTTTCTTATCTTATACTTTATGTAATGTACCACTTTAATTTGATTCATTCTATAGCTTTAAAGTTTACTTTCATGATAATTTTCTTTTTATTCCTTTTGACATTTTCTTTTAGTTACCAGTAGTACGTTCCGGCTTTTATCCAAAGCAATTATTTTGCTCATCATAATATGACAGACACATTTTCTTACATCTGTCAATCTATGTGTATGGACATTATTAAAAATGATTGATTGATTGATTGAATTATTTGATTGACTGTGTTCCGGTAAACTTTTTCACTTTTGTGTGCATGGCAGAGATATTGCGCTCTCTCTCTCTCTCTCTCTCTCTCTCTCTCCCATACACACATAGTATATATATATATATTATACACACACACACACACATAAGTCAAAGACCCACACACAAAACAAAGTGTTCACATCTTTATTTTCATTAAAACAAGACACCACAAAACCGAAGTCCTTTTATCATTGACAAACAATGTAATACATAATAATTATAATACCAATTTTCACATCACACGATTTCACACACACACAAATATCTGTACATTGTACATGTATTACACACTCCAAAAAACAACAACACTACAAAAACAAAAAACCCTTTCCCATCCGATTCAGAATATCAGTCGCCTCTTCAACTCTCTGGAAGTCAAGGTTGAAAACTGACACATACATTACACACTAACTATCAGAAGTCAAACTATCAGAAGTCCCCACCCCCACTATCCGTCGCCATCGTGAATAGAGTATAGTAACAGTTGTGTATTCGCGATTAGCGACGCTCTATCCCTCATATATCTCCCCCCCCCCCCCCCACACACACACATACACACCAACCTCCCCCTCACACACACATTTCATAAAAGAAAGGGGGTGGGGGGTGGGCAACACTTATTCGGTGGCTGCAATTCAATACAGTAGAACCTCCCTTATAAGACCTTCAAAAATCGTCCCAAATGAGGTCTCACAAGGGAGGGGTCTTATAAGGGAGGTAATTTTAATACTTACACAGGGATCAATCTTGTCACAGGACATCATAGGTAAATTTTTGACCACTTCGAAAAAAATATAACAGGTCATTTTCATAAAACGATGTCATGTTTTAAAAAAAAAATAAACAAATGAAAGGAAATCACAACTTGAGCGAAACAAAAACTGTTTTCTAGGACATTCTGTTACAATCAATCACATAGTTTCACAGCCTGCATGTTCCAACACTGACGAGATAAAAGCATTTTAATTCTTTCTGGTAAAGGTCAAGATGTGCCACCCCCCCTACCTATCTCGGTTAATTGTATTTTTCCGTTATTGCCTTTCTTACCATACATAAAGCTGTATTTTAGGAACATTTTTAGCTAATAACCTTTTTGGAATACTAACCCTAACCCTACCCCCCACCGTATAAGACGGAAAAACGCAACGAACCACAACTGTGACAAATCGCGGTGTACTGCAGTACATAGTGGGGGGTAGGGTTAGGTTTAGGGGTAGGGTTAGGGTTAGGGTTAGTATTCCAAAAAGGTAATTAGCTAAAAATGTTCCTAAAATACAGCTTTATGTATGGTAAGAAAGGCAAAAACGGAAAAATAGAATTAACCGAGAAATGCATGGGGGGTGGCACATCTTTACCTTTTTTCTTCTTTCTTTTTTTTGCATGAGAAAAGCTAGTACAGTGGTCGCTGCTTTATAAAGCCATTTTGGGGCCGACGAAAAATGGCTTTAATAAGCGGCGGATTTAATAACCGGCGGTCCAGGATTACGTCATTTTCGAACTTTTTTTTTTTTGGCTTCTCTTTTGTTTACGTCAGTCACACTTTCTTTCGTCAAGTTTCTCGTTTGTGGTTAAATCTTGGCGTTTTCTTTTCAGCATTTTGATTCAATTCATCTTGCCTCTTGCTTGAAGTTGCCAGTCCGACAGAAAACAGTAAAGTGATTTAATTTATTTATTAACTCAACACGTGCGTTTTTTATTGACTGACATTCTTTTCTAAACTCAGTTACTTCGTGATACACGTGAGCGTGCACATAAATATGTCTTGAGTGACACAAGTGACATGAGTGACACAAGTGACATATTTTCTACGCCCCCCAAAAAAAAAGAAAAGAAAAGAAAAAAGAACAAAATCGTGTTGAGTTTTAGTCACAAACTATGTGATTTCTCTGAGAAAAGTGGCTTTAATAAGCGGCGGGGTGGTTTTATTAAGCGGCTTTTTGTTTGTGGCTCAAGCCACAAACCTATAACTCACTTTTGTCTGTCGGTCTGTCGTTCCAAAATTGTGGCACATTTTGACAAAATTGCTGCACTTCAAATCGAGGCTACACTTCTGGCCGCTCTTTAAAATGATGCATTTTAAAAGCGTACAAAATAATAAACATATGTAATACGACAGACACGACGAGTATGCGGTGCTTCTTTTGATGAGTATAAGTAGGATACATAGTTTTAAATGTTTTCCAAAAGATATAAACAGTTACGAAATGGTGCAGAGATAACATTCTGGTTTACAGATTAAAATTATTGAAAATCCAGGGGAGGTAACTCATGATTGGAGTGGTAAAAATAGACCGCGTGCCACAAACTATTGCGATTTCGCGCTTGTTTCAATACATATATAACATTTAGTGAAAAATCCGGACCGCAAGAAATCGGCTTTAATAAGCGGCTGGCTCTATTAACCGCGGTTTTATAAAGCGGAGACCACTGTACAGTACTATGCAATGTAAGGTAATAAGAGGGCAACTATTTCTACAGTCTATTGTTTCACCTAACTTCTAAGTCAATCTGATCACACATCAAAATCCTTAAAGTTGCTAACAGACACGAAGTAAACATAATAAGTCATATAACCTCTTGCCTCCAAAAACAACAGGTCATTTCAAAATGTGATCAGTCAATGACTGATGACCGGTGCTAAGAATAGTCCCTGCTTACAAAGAAGGGCAATGTCTCAGAGAAGTACAGGTCTTATGTGGGAGGGAGTCTTATAACGGGAGGTCTCACAAGAGAGGTTCCACTGTACCAAATAACGCAAAAGCACAGTGAGACTGAGGGGAATTATTGAAGTTCTAAGATGATGATGATGAAAGGACTAAGAAGAAAATACTGTAGACGAATAACCTGGGCCTGTATTCACATTGAGATAGCATGAGACTTAGCATCATGCTAACTTAGAAGCTCTTCCAATAGGATTTCACGTTGAGATAGCATGAGACTTAGCATCATGCTAACTTAGAAGCTCTTCCAATAGGGTTCACGTTGAGATAGCATGAGACTTAGCATCATGCTAACTTAGAAGCTCTTTCAAATAGGATTCACGTTGAGATAGCATGAGACTTAGCATGATGCTAACTTAGAAGCTCTTCCGACATTGGAAGAGCTTCTAAGTTAGCACGACGAACTACGAAAATGGTGTTTTACGTCCTCTTGGTCTGAATCAGACACATATGGGACATTTGTAAATACAAATATGGTGGGAACAATACTGGAGGCAATGCCCGGAGGCAGTACAAAACCAGTAAAGTCCCGATTTTTTTAAATTAATACAGATAGGTGTAGCGGTAACCACGCCTCGGTTAAACCTCATCGGCTATGGCACCGCTCTAAGTTAGCATCATGCTAGGTCTCAACGTGAATACAGGCCCTGGTGAAAAACCAGCTTCTAACAACCATCATAATTTAAATTAATCATCCCAATGTTTTCTTTTATACAGAGACACAACAACAACATTCACATGCTAACCCGTAATAGGAATTGTTCGGAAATAATGAAAATAAGGGGAGTAATTTCATGGTGTGTAGGAGTTATCTTGCCTAATTCAATCGGTCAAACAGGGGAAGCTACTCTGCCATCAGGAAAATCCCCAGCCCTCACTTCGTGTGTTTGAGGAGACACACAGCACTTAGAACGCAGTGCGTCATTCTAAAACATTGATGTAATTTATATTTTACGTCGCAGTTTGCAAGTTCTATCACTTTGTAGCAACTGGCAGGGTCACCCCTTATTTTTCTACAAAAATGTTTGCAAGTCGCTGACTCGCATCCTGCGGTTTCAAGCTTCGATGCCATTGTTGCATTGTCGTTATGGTATTTGACTGAGTCATGGAGGTAAACAATTGTAATTTTCACGAAGTGCTCTCCCCTAGTTTTTTCAGAAAATCGTCTATTGTGACCCAGTTCCATGAAAGGGACATTAAGTGCCAAATGGACCATTCTGAGAAAATGACAGCAAGAAACTTCAGACAATTCTCTTTTTAAGAACCATTCTTGTTTTAGAGTTATGAGCATTTAAAGTTGTTAAGGTGACTGTCGGCCATTTTGAGAAATCACAGTCCTTAAGTTTAGCCTAGCAGAAGAAAATGCATCAACCTACTAATTTCAAAGCACTTTTTGAAGTATTTAGAGACTATAACAAAGATTTTCCTGATGAATATTCTTCTTTTTCGATTGCTCAGACAGTTTCCTGTCAATTATGAGCGCAGATGCGTCATGCTGCCGTTTTGCGCCTTCTGTGTATTCGACACTAAATTGATCCTAAACCTACCCCTAACCTGAAACCGTCAAATTCACAAAAAATAATTTTGCACATTCGCAGACATGTTGAGAACAAAATCCATTTTGAGAACGCCACACCTGCAATTCTAACAACTCCCCCACCCATCCTGTGTACACACACAAACACACATTGAACATCATTTTTAATGCGGTCACCGCCACTTCAGGAATGAGAAGATTCAGAGTTCTAACAATGAAACTTGTTATTTCAGGATTGAGAGAATGTTTTACTGTCACTCATGCATAGCCTTACAATAAACAAACAAAATCCCACAAAAACACAGATTTACACAAACAGGGGAGAAAAATAAATTATGGTGGTTGCATGATCTTTGTAACAGGGGGGGAGGGAACCAACCTTGTTGTGGAGTGAAATACCACACACACACACACACACAAACAAAACCATAGCATATGAGAGAGAGATTGCATACGTCTTCTTCTTTTTCTTCTGCGTTCCCAGGCCATAATGGGTAAGGTACGTATGTGTCCGGTTTTCAGTTTTCACTGGTCTCCCCGCTGCGTACAGCCGACACATTCCGATTTCGGAGGAGCTCAAAGATTGGAAGATGTTTTTTGGGGAGAAGGGGGGGGGGGGGAAAAAAAAAGGCAGGAGAATGGGGCCAATAAGTCAGAAAGACAGTAGATGATAGAAAGCAAAGGGAAAAGGCAGAGTCAAAGAGAGTGACAGATAAGAGGAAGTTACAAGCACAGAACTTCCAGAAGGTGGGGGAACTATTTTTACGAAAGACCCACGAGGAGGAGACTCGTGGAGGGGGCGGGGTCATCCAGCTCCCCGTATGGAGGCACGAGGCATCCACCACTGCCCCAAGCAGATGCATAATTATGTATGTCATAGTTTGTCAAAATGTGTGCCCAACTCGACCAGCGACATTTATTTATTATCTTATTCAATAAACGTTCATTCCTCCCGAGAACAGAAACACAGTACGTAAAGCACCCTAAAGACCTAAAAAGCACAATTGTAAAAATTAACAGATCAGAACAAAGCCAAAGAATGAAAAAGGAATTAAAAAAAAAAATTATGGCGAAATAACTCGTTTAAAAGATTCCCCAAACACAAATAGCGCATCCACCTTTCTATCTGTATACGTTTTGTTTTCCCCCCCTCCACAAAAAATTTTTGGAGATCCGACTTTCCGCATCAAACCCGTACAAGCGCATCGTCTAGAGTCGCAATTCCTACCAAACACCTAACATAGCAAACAGGAAAAAAACCCTTAACAGCCCCCCCGATTTTCAGTTGCGCGTGGT
>CM065713.1:10671294-10727525 GCA_017654935.2 Phymorhynchus buccinoides
TTGAAAGTGTTTCGTGAACAACGGCAGGAGTAATGGCCTCCGTAAAGAGCGCAGAATGAAAGTATATGACAGTAAGCAAAGGGAAATCGGCAAGTCAAAGTGAGTGCAGATTAGAGGAGTTACTTCAGAAGGTGGTGAACCTCATATTGTCCCATTTTTCAGGGTTGCTACTCGGCGTACTGTAGCAAGGAATATAATTAGGTCCGCAGATGCCCTGCCCAGGTGTACATACACCACACTTTCCTCGGGGCTAAAATTGATTTGAGGACGCTTGGTGTTGTGGAAGTCCTCCCCCCCCAAAGGACTCTGTGAGTGAGTGTAAGAGTGGCACGGTGGTAGCGTCGTGTCGGGTCTCGTGTCAAGTAACCCCCTAGGTCTAGGTAAACGTGAAGAACACTCATACATATGTACTTAACAACAACACACGAGATAAACACACACGCTACAAACACACAGAGGCCACACACACACACACTGTGTAGAGTGTCACAGTGTAGCGATGTTCACATCCACCTCGTGTCCAGTAAAACCCCTAGTTCGAAATACACTGAATGAACAAGATAATGTGACAAACAACAAACACGACAACCTGCACAAATCACCAACGCAGGCACACACACACACACACTGTGTAGAGTGGCACTAATGTGGTAGCGCATTCGCCTCTACGTGTCAAGTAACACCACCACCCCATGAGTTGAGACCTGGGGTACAGTGGGAGCATTTTCCTCTCACTTTCGCACTAGCCTTACGGTCTGAACGTGGAACCTTTCGGATGAGACGATAAACGAGGTCCTGATGTGCCATATGCCTGACTTAAGCACACTTAACCCTTTCAACAGCCTAGCCATTAACAGCCTAATGTTTCTGTCACATTTATACCTGGTAAAAAAAGATTGAATTCCCCCTGAACATGTATCAAGTAAGGCCTTTTCCTTCACATATCCAAAATTACACAACGTACACTTCATAGTAAGTATAACTTGGATCCAGATACCAAATTTCACGTTAAACCCATAGCAACGAAAAATTGTCATATGTGGTGCGACAAATTTTAACACACAACCCACCACCAACTTCTCCTTCACTCATCAGTCATACAAAAATCGGCACATGCCTTTAAATAAAAAAATTGGGTGGTGCAAAGCTGGTCTGCAACACGCTTCTCGCAGGTGGGAGCAACCCGAATTTCAACGAGTGACGTCCTCTGTGCGCTGGCTATAAAAGTACCCAGTTATCCTCATAACTATTGTACCTGTCCCTTTGGCTTGCAGCACTAGAGCCAGTGCAAATGGCGACCTAGTCCGATGGTAATATTACTCTGACAGATTTGTGGACACAACGGGTTGATTGAGTTACTCGATACAGGGACTGAGTTGAATGATTGCAGTGAGGATGATAATGTCATGATGATGAGTGTGACAATAACAAGAGAATAATGATGATGATGATGATCCATGGGCATATATGAAGGCCATTTTTTTGTCTCAGTACTTCACTGTCGTAAACATAATCCGAAGGCAGACAAGTTGGGCAATTTGAGGTAAGAAGTTGAGTTTTTTCCACATCTGTAGACCCTCGATTCTCGCCTGAAATATTAAAAAATTATAACATAACATTTGCTTCTATGTTTGTGAGCGCGCTCACTTTTGCTTCATTAAATAAAAATAACATCATAGTCCTCATGCTTAGAAATGAGTAGCATCTGACGAGTGGTCCTCATTGTTAAATTGCTTCTCGTTCAAACCATTTATCCCTATATTCGGAGATTGCCATCGAAATTTCCTCTCTAACTTAATCTCGCGGTGTGGGGTGAAACCTGAACTCACTCGCAAAAATCGCAATGATTTTGAAATTATTTAAAAAAATCCTCATCAAAGCTCCTCCAAGCCATGCACAAACAACAAAACGATACTTAAGACAAAACAGGAGAATGAAAGAAGATAACGGGTTTTTACTTATTAGGGCGGTGGTAGATCAGACTTTTTTTTATATAATTATAGACTTTACATAGAAAAACTCCACACAATTGGTTTCTTTCTCCCAACAAACCCCTACAAAGCAAAGTCAGAGGCAAAAATCGTTGTCTAAGGGATTCGATAGTTAGAAGTGACCAAGGTATGGTGTGTTCCACCATGCTTTACTTCCCTTGAAGCAAATGCATAACAGCTTCTAGTAATTCCGCACTATATGGCGAAACACGTTGAATTGAGGTTTAAGTTGTGAAATCAGTCAATGCATCCTTCGGATGATCGGATAGGGATCAAGGGATTTGCACTAAATGGTTTTTGGGATTACAACACAACGTTTCTCTCATTTTAGTGATAGCAAAGATATTCTAAAAGGGTAAGATAGATTACTTAAGAGCTCGTGGCGCACCGGGCTGATTAGAGTTATCGTTAGTTGGACAGTACAACTTTTCACAGTGAAGGCTAATCCAAAACTATACTGAATTTGAATCGGATAATTTACAACTGGCTATCGAGCGTGTAAATGTGCTGATTTTCAAAGGGACATAACCAGTTTTCTGTCCTCACTACTCAACATAGAGAAAAGAGACCGATTGCTTATCTTCCCCTATAAAACGTCTTTGGTGATATACAAATATGTATGAATGCATTGCACACACACACATGCGCGCCACGCGCACACACACACACACTACAAAAGTGTGGATAGTCGTTAAATGAACACACAGCATAAAACCATAATAACACAATCACCCAGACCTGACACATACAAACTCACACGCATGATGCACAATGACATACAATCATAGACTGGAACATTGCACAGTCATAGTCGTACACACACATACAACACACAAAGCATACACACGACACACACAGAGTAACACACATAAACACAAAGGGTCATGTTACCAAGACAGTGACCGTGAAGTGAACACACATCACACACACACACAAACACCAAACTAATGTTGTAAATGCATCAGTGATCCCTAGGGACCCCCATGTTGGGGGTCTTATGAAGTACTACGTATTCTAAAGACGCCTCTAAAACTAGTAAAGAATGTGGCAAGGGGTTCCCGCGGGATGCCACTAGACTAAAAATCTTTTTAGCATCACGGCACCACCCTCAATGCTGGGACCCGCTATCCTACCTCTAGGAGTAGACCCTCTATGCTGTAAGTGAAGAGTCCCATGTGGTCCCCTCTGCTGTTTTGCGGACGATTGGTGAGCCCTGTGCATGATCCGTTTTCAGTTTCTGTATAATTTTGTTTTAATTCTAAACAAATTGATTATGGTGTGCTTGAGTTTGCGCTGTATTGTGCTTGCATGAGACCACATTTGTAATTTTCTTTAACGAGATAATAAAGTATTTTTTTATTTTTATTTTGACAGATGTCACAGCACACACATTTAAAGGGCACCCTGACGGATGAGTATTCTTTTGTAAAAACAGTCCAGATCACCAGGAAAACACCTTTTACAAAGATTGCAGATAATCACTTTCTCTGGTTTCCCAGAAATCACGCCGTCTTCACACAAAGAGAAGGCGTGCTGCGCGTCTCTTTTCTACGCATGGCCCCGCCTGCATTTAACTAAGTGTTTGCACAAACTTTTCGCAATACACGCCTTTTATTTATTTTTTAAACAATTTGATACAGTTTTATCTACAGGAGTTTCGCTCACAACAAAGGAAATAGCTCCTTTTTTTTCTTTCGTTTTTACTGCACTAAAGCAAAAAAGAAACGCTTCAACACCAGTGACGACTCAACCCACCCCATCCAAAATGGCTACTCTCTCCGTCGATCTCCGCAAGATGAATCACCATTTTGATGTTTTGATTTCTGGAAACCAACCGGAGAAAAGTGAGTGTTCCGATCCCTTGAAAAGGCTGTCTTTTCTGGTGATCTTGAAGTATTTCTTGCAAAACACTCATCATCAGGGTCCAACCTTTTTAAGAAGATAGTGTCCTGTCTCAGTTTCTGAGACCGACATCAGACAGACAGACAGACACTGAGACAGACATCAACAGACAGACAGACAGAGCACGACCTGAGACAGACAATCAGACAGAAAGCAGCAGACAGACAAGACAGCTGAGACAGACGTCGTCAGACAGACAACAGACGACAGACCTGAGACAGACCATCAGACAGACAGACAAGACGACTTGAGACAAACTCAGACAGACAGACAACGACAGAGACAACTGAAGACAAACATCAGACATCGACAGACAGACAAGACACTGAGACACAAACATCAGACAGACAGACAAGACACTGAGACAGACATCATACCCGACAGAACTAACAGACAAGACACTGAGACAAACATCGACATACAGACAAGACACTGAGACAGACATCTATACAGACAGACTAAGACACTGAGACAGACATCAGACAGACAGACAGACACTGAGACAGACATACCGACAGACAGACATCAGAGCAGGACATCAACAGACAAGGAAAGCATGGATATCCGTTCTAGAGCCACTCACCTAACAGAGTACCAATCCGTTCTTAGTCTGCTCGCTTGTAACAGAAAGTTGAAAACACAAACTAAAACCAAAGTCTCTCTATTCTGTGCTAATAAATAGTGAGTAAAAAATACAGCACAATGAGTTGATTAATTAAACAAACACAAGGTAAAAAGCTTGTTCCGATCTCCACAATATTTTTTAAGACTAGCAATCATGAATCAAACTACTACACAGTACAGTAGTACTAACATCAGAGACACGTTGTTCAGTAACACAGGCGACTAATTAGTACAATTCTTTTTGGATCACTTCATGCTCAAACAACACTTGCAACCTGATACTAACAACTTGAAAACCTCCTGGTGGCAAAGACCCGAAACCTTAGTAAATTAAAATAACCAGTATGACTGTCACGAAACAGCTTGCCCAAATGAATTTAAAAGAAGAAAAACAACAACTCAAGACTAAGGATGCTTGAGCAGGCCCGCGAGGCCTAGTTGTCCTATCTGACCTAACTGACCTGTGACTGAACTAGCTGTGCTTGCCCATTTCCGCATCCCCTCATTTTTGGCCCCCTCCTCTCTCCCTTCCCCCCCCTTTTATCACTTTTAAAACTTTTTTTTAACACCATTCACTCTCTCCTCCACCCTTTCTCGCTGTGGGCACTTCTGCATGCAGTAATCGTTACCTCCCTTTCCATTAAAGGCCACACAGAATGATACAGACAGCAGTAACTTCTTTTCCTTTTTTGTTTTGCTGTCCCTCTTCTGGGCTGTAGTATCGTTGCCCAACGCCGCTCATCAAATCGGAGTCCCAGTCGGAGCCACATCTCGCATGTTCAGGTCGCAAGAATCGAGACCACCAGTCCCAGCGGAGCGAATCTAGTTAGGGGCCGTCCAGGAGGCAACCAACCGAAGAGATACTGCACTGCTGCTGAGTCACTTCGGTGGCAGTTCAGTAGGAGCCCTGTTCAGGACACCCACCTATTAAGCCCCCACTGTGACGACATTATTATCCCTAGTCGGCGGTAGCCAGCGGAGTGAGGTCCTCCTCCGAGTGTACGGCCACCACGACCATCTCCACCGACAGTTCCCCAGAACAACCTGATCCAACATTACGTTGATCCGAACTGGACTGGACCAGAACCAAAACTGAGTCACCTAGAGAGCAAGGCTTGCAAGCACAGAATTTGAGATTTTTATTTTTATTTTTTAATGATTGAAGATGACACAGTAACTTCTATAATTATATTACATTTTATTACATTTTTTCTATACAGTGGTATTCACTTGTGTGACAGCTCAAAAACCCCAACCCCACCACACAATTTAAAAAAGAAATGAGGAGTGAAAACATCTAAATCATAAAAATAAATCTTCTGCATTTCTTCCCCACCACCATCATCATTTTTGATGGCTCTGTTGCATAAACGTGGGACTTTGGTCAGGCAAAACTGTAGATCAAAACATAGCCGCTCCGTATGATCGACGTTGATATAAAATGGAAGGGAAATTTTTTTGGGAAAGCAGGGGAAAGGGGCAGTCGGAGAAGGTGATGGCACAGAATGTGTGTGTGTGGAAGGAGGGCTTGGATTGGGGCGGGGGGGGGGACACGTGGAGCGGGGGGGGGGTAGGAAGGGATAGGTAGGGAAAGTGTGACGGGGAGTAGGGGGCATGTTTATCAAAACATACAGTGAAGACAATTTGATAAATCTTTGAAAACATTGTAAGCACACAGTGACCACACACACACATTAAGAAACACTGGAACCTTTACTGTCAAGGAGATGGGGGTGGGAGAGAGAGAGAGGACAGAGAGGAGAGAGAGAGGGAGAAGAGAGTAGAGAAAGAGAGAGAGAGAGAGAGAGAGTAGAGAGAGAAGAGAGAGACTAGAGAGAGAGAGAGAGAGAGGAGAGAGGACGAGCTAAAGAGAGAGAGAGAGAGAGAGAGAGAGAGAGAGAGCATAAGCAGGAGAGTGCGAGAGACTAGAGAGGAGAGAGAGGGGAGGAGAGAACGAGCTAAAAGAGAGAGTAGCAGAAGTAGGAGAGAGAGAGAGAGAGAGAGAGAGAGAGAGAGAGAGGATAGACTCAGCGAGTGAACTGAGTGGGGGAGGTCATCATCATAGAATCAGTCAAGCTCAAACAACTCCTACTTGTTTGACCAGCTGGACTGCTTTCGAACCCCAACTTATACTTACACGGGCTAAATTAGAGACATCCAACGCATCTCAGAAAACACCAAACGAGCTTATACATAATCAAAAAGCTGGCGATGTGTTATGCAATCATCTCGATGTAGACAGGCCTCAGAAAAATTATAGTAAAAATCAAGCGACGGATTTAAATAGCTAACAACAATGGCCGAAAGGGTGCAAGGGGCGATCAGTGGACGATGTCTTCTCCAGACAATAGACATGTCCATCGACAAACACGAATAATATCTTTTCAACATGAAATCAGACGTGTCAAATTCAACTATTTTTCCAAAGTACCGGACATGAAGACTGTTCCAAGCGATCCCTCGATGTTGTGAGCGGGCCCTAGCAGAGCGGCCTTTGCGATTAGCATGTCACTGCAGCCGTCAAATAAAAGGGATCATTCTGCTTCGCGCGTGGAAGCCAAGCGGCAACACGGCACTCACTGACATTTTTCTATTCTCCTACGTACTCCATTTTCGTGTGCGATTGAAGCCACTTGCCCAATTTTGCAAGAAGGTTGGGTATCCTCGCCGCAACTTAGGCAAACGATCGACGGGACTAACAGTCCGTCGTTATGCAAACAGACTGGAAAAGCGACAGTGGCACCCAAACAAAAGCACATGCAAGACCGTCTCATTTCAACAATGCGGCATTACGCATGCGCAATAATAATTTGCCGTAGCGTGGCCTTGTCGTAAACTTGGGTGCTGACGAGAAGAAAGAAGGTGCAAACAATAACAAACCGTATCGATTTCATTTAATTGATTTAACGCGCAAATTGCCGACTCATTCGTATCAACATTTTCAGTACAGGAGAAAAGAGTATAAATTAATGTCACGATCGATCAATAATAATAATAATAGCAGTCGCTTGTTTTTACGACATACCTTTCTGGCAAATGCACCTTCTTATGCAGTTGGTGCAAGCCAGATGCAAAGCTTTGCGATACAGTTCAGCGACAAAATGTATCACTTGACAATAATGGCCGATTAATTGAAAAACCCCGAAAGAATGGACTAAATAGGGTGCTGCAATTGAAGGAGACAATTATAAGTTGCACCACCCAGTTATGGGTGAAAAATACTGAATCAAGCTTAAGTTGGCACACGCCCCTTCAGGCAATCCTCCCCCCCCCGCCCCCCCCCCCCCCCCACGACCCCCCCACCCCGCCCCCCCCTCCCCCCCCCTTCCCAGTGCACTCCTCCGACACATGTTCTGCAACCTCCCTGAGGCCTGTTTTTTCCTCACACGCGCCAATCTTTGCCTAACTCACTATCTTTTCCTAAATCGCGCCATACTTAAGCCAATGTTAAAAAGTAAGAACATGGCTCAAGTTTTGCTTTAATAATCACTAAATCGCAAAATCTTTAGTCCTGGGATTTGCCCCCTTTGCCCCCACAAGGCCACTACACCCTATGCAGCTCCCTGGACTCCCCGTGGAAACTCCCCTTTACAAATCATTTGGTCCGCCCCTGACATGTATACTCGGTAATCTTCTAGAGAAATGAAAGTGGCATATATGGCATATTATAAATACTAGCGCAACGCCTAGTACTGGCAATGCACCATACTGGTAACACCTAGTAACGGTAACGGCAAGTACTGGTAACGCTGAGTACAGCAAATTTTGAAGCGATTCGGTTAAGAAAAACGGCAGAGTTATAAGGCCCCGTTTCCCGTTGGCGCTGCTCTGAGAGTGACGCGCTCTCCCGATTATCTTCAAATTTGCTGCCAGGCTTTGCCCGTGGCCATAGCAAGCATGACAGCAAATTTGAAGCAATTCGGTTAAGAAACGGCGGAGTTATGCGTGAAAAGGTGAAGCGGCGTATAGCGCGCGCGTTTCTGAACCGATTCGCTTCCGGTTTGGCACACCGATAGTCACCGTCCTCGGTCATCTACCTGCCAAATTCGAAGGCAATCGGCCCAGAAACACCGGAGCTACAGGCGCCGAAAGGCCGTCGGATGCGCGTTTCGCGCATTTGCCGCCCAGCCGCGCAAATGACACGGCCGCCTCGGTTGCAGTTGCCATCGCCCCGTTAGGGCTCACAGCAAATTTGAAGCGAATCGGTCGAAAAAACGGCGGAGTTATAAAGGCCCGCCCTCGTCAGTTTCAGACAGACAGACACACAGACACTATCATGTCACACACACACGCACAACACACGGGACAGTTGGCTTTTTACTATATGATATTTTCAAACCTGCTGAGTTTACGAGCGAGAAGGTGATATTGTTTTGTTGTGTAAGTGGCTGTGTGTGTGTGTGTATGTGTGTGTGTTTGTTAACAGCATATCACCATGAAGGAATAAAGATAGGAAGATGAAACTTGATGCGCATGTAGACTAGGTACTGTAGATGTGGCCTTTTGGTGTCAAGGTCAAGGTCAAGGTCATGACCTTGACATATGACCTTGAAAACTGAAAATCTATTTTTAGCCATATCTCAGGCACCAGTCAACATAGGATGTTGAAAACTTGGTATGAAGGTGGTTTGGCTTATGCTCCTTCCGAATATTGTTCACCAATCAAGGTCAAGGTCAAGGTCAAGGAGATCGCTGGACCCTAAAAGTTGGGGGGTCGGAAAAATGGAGTTCCAAAGATAACAGCATATCACCATGAAGGAATAAGGATAGGAAGATGAAACTTGATGTACATGTAGGCTAGGTACTGTAGATGTGCCTTTTGGTGTCAAGGTCAAGGGATCATGACCTTGATGTATGACCTTTGAAAACTGAAAAAAAAAATGTAGCCATATCTCAGGCACCAGTCGACATAGGATGTTGAAACTTGGTATGAAGGTGGTTGTAGGCTTTAGGTGTATGAAAGAGTTCAAGCTCCTTCCGAATATTGTTGGCACCTCTAATCAAGGTCAAGGTCAAGGTCAAGGAGATTGCTGGACCCTGAAAATCGGGGGGTTGGAAAAATGGAGTTCCCAAGATGAAATCAGGTGGGAATGTTGGCTGGGTATTTGTAAATGTGCCTTTTTTCTTTTTTTTCGCTTTTTTCTTTTTTGCTGTCCCATCTTTCTGGGTTGTACAGTGGCGTTGCTCCCACGCCGCCACCGATCGTTCCGAATCCCAATTCGCAGCTACACCCCGGTTTGTTCAAGTCGCAGAAACCGAGACCAGCAGTCCAAGGGGAGCGAATCTATGTTAGGCCGTCAGGAGGCAACCAACCGAGGAGACACTGCACTGCTGCTGAGTCACACTTCGGTGGAGTTCAGTGGAGCCTATTCAGGACACCACCTACTAAGCCCCCTACTGACGACACTATTCTCTTAGTCGCGGAGCCAGCGTGAGTGAGGTCCTCCTCCACCCCGAGGGGGCCACCACGACCGTCCACCGACAGCTCCCCAGAACACACTGATCCCCATGACTTTGACCCAAACGCACCAAGGCATAGACTGGATTGGAAACCGAAACTGAGGTCACCATGAGAGCAGGGCATGCAAAGCCACAGAATTTTTTTTTGAGACATTTTTTTAAAAATTTTATGATTGATGGAAAATGAGGCCGATGATAACGATGATGATGATGCTATGGAGTTCCGTATCGGTCTGAGACTGCATGTTTTTTTGCCCCCCCCCACAGGGCTGTATTCTACGCTTCCTTTCATAATGATATCCCGGCGTTAACCAGGCCCGAGAACTACAGACACCTGCAGTGTTGGTCTTGCAATTAGAGCAACACTCTCATAATCGCATCCGTTAAGCGGATGGAAAACTCGACTGTGTGGTTTCAGTCTTCCCATTTGAGCCCATAGCCACTCACTCTGGGTAGGAGTCGGTCCTAAATGTGCCTTTTGGGGTCAAGGTCAAGGTCATGACCTTGATGTGTGACCTTGAACACTAGCAACGCGGGGGATTCTCGTATGAATTAAATTATAAATTATTATTAATTATTAAAACAGTTAAGTGGACAATCACTTACACGGATGGTGATTGTCACATTTCTTCTTCTTCGATCACTCTGACAGTCTCCTATCAATTATGAGCGCAGATGCGTCATGCAGCCGTTTTATGCGCCTAACGTTAGACCCAGCAAGTCCGACTTTGGATGATGATGAGATTAGCGTTCTATTAGGCGTAGCCTCTTAAGGACAATATTCCTGAAGACAAAGTTCTCGGTGAGGTGGTGATGATGATGATGATGGAAGTTGATGGGACAGGAATTAACGCCTTTCACCGCCAATGTCGCATTTTTAGCACCACAGTGATTTAACACCTATGTTATTAAAAGGCATCTGGGACCAGACTAAACTCCAGATAGGTAGTGGGGCGACCCATCCCCAACCCAGCGGGGTAGCAGGTGGCGGATAGCGACACAGCCTTCAGATATGGAGGCTAGCAGCAATATAAGCCAGGCTTGCCATGACGAATAAGCTGCTCTGGTCCAACTGGCGGTGTTCCTATTAAGGTGGGGTGGGTCAGCAGGTGGCACTGCTGTCCTCTCAAAATGCCCCAGGCATCCATATAGGAACATCATGCGACTAAGAGGCGCATTCAAACCTCTCGCCCCCTGTGCTCACAGGGCAGGTCTCTTGACCATCAGCTAAGGGCGACTAAGAGGCACATTCAAACCTCTTGCCCCCTGTGCTCACAGGCAGGTCTTTTGACCATCAACTAAGGGCGACTAAGAGGCGCGTTCAAACCTCTTGCCCAATGTGCTCACAGGGCAGGTCTTTTGACCATCAGCTAAGGGCGAGGTAACCCTAACAGAAACCCTGAGTGCTGGAGACGGAGGTGTTGGGCCGCAAGGCGCACTCTGACAAACCACGACACCACGCATCAACTGCCATTATGACACTTGGAGACAGGATTGAAAGAGATGGTGCTCTCCCTGTGGGGATCCACCAGGCAGGTGCAGCGCCGGGCTCCGTGCCTCAAAACCCCGGAGCCCCTCCAAGACAAGCTGTACACGGGTCTGTGGACACCCTGCAGAGGACCGCCAATTTCGTCTCAAGATCTGGACTCCAAGTGTGATCGGCGATCGACAAACAAACAAAAACAAACTAAAAGGCATCAAATTGGAGTCTACTACCCAAAGACCCTATTATTGTCTTAGTTTTAGGAAGTAAGGATAGACCTTATTTTATATACGTCACAGAACAATCCTCAATACTGCAGATGGATTTTTTTTCTCGGACCGAGGTACATTTAATGGAAATATTTCCTCTGAAATATGGCTGGCAGTGAAAGGGTTAATGACGTGGCAGACGTCGTCGTTGATGATTCCGGCACTACGTTGCACACCCCTTACAGACGAGGATGCACTTCCGGTTACTGGAACATTTCGGACGGAATCCGAGTTGAAGAATGTCTTGTCATGATGCTGAAGTCAGTATCCATGTAGGTTGTTGATCTTTGATGCAGGTGTTGGCATCTATTAGGCGGTAGGAGACTTGAGCATTGTGAGACAAGTCGAAGGTTGTCCAGGTGATCCTGTAGTCCGCTGATCTTGTTTCGTTGGTGCAGTCTGAGCAGTCTTCTCCCCCAAAGGCCATCTTCAGGGCCACCGGCCGTTGCCATGGGGAAATAGAGATATCTTGTGAATAGTGTTAACGCGTACACAGACCTTAACCAATCCATTCTCGTGCCTTTTCAAGGTTTTTCTCAAGAAATTCTGACAAATATGTTCTCCATCAGGAGGGATCTATATGCTGGGCCTAACTCTTTCTTTGGAGACAGGAAAAAAAAAAATATTGAGAAAAATATCTAGAGGGCAAAAGGCTTCAAAAGCCTACAGAGCCTAAACTGATACGATGATATGATAGGCGCATAACAGTAGCCTGTACAGCTGCCCTAATTGACAGGAAACTGTCTGAGCAATCAATGAAGAAGAAATTCAGATAAAGACTCTCCTTCAGTTTTTGTTTTTTTTCAATCCAGTCAATATTTATTATCCCCATTAAAATTAACAAGGACATTTTTTTTTAATTCGTTTTGTGTGTATATTGACAGGGTTGCTGTTAAAGTTATGAACATATTCTGATGAAATTGTGTACATTTAAAGTGTCATGCAGCAAAGTTTATCTTAATTTTGTCTTATAGGAGATTGGAACTGTAACCAATTTGGATCACATTTTTTTGTCCAAGCTTTTGACAGAAGGTGAAAACCCATTCTTGGAGGAGTTCTTTTGCGATTTTTATTTTTGTTTTTTTGCAGCCACCATGTGTAAAAAATGGTCAAGTCTTAGTCAGTCAATTTCCATGCTTGTTATTTGGCACACACACACCACAATTATATACACACACACCACAACTATACATACACATCATGTGTGTGTGTGTGTGTGTGTGAGAGAGCATGAATGTGTGCGTTTTGGTTTTGTGGGTTGTGTGTGCACGCATGTGTGTGTGTCTGTGTTTGTGTGCGTGTGTCTGTCTGCGTGCGTACGTTTTTTGTGTGAGGGTGTTTGTGTATGTGTGTTGGTGTATGTGGGTCAGTCCATGCGGCTCGGTTGCTGTGCTTACCGAATGGGGTATGAACGAGTTGGCTTCGATAAATGTGTGTGTGTGTGTGCGTGTGTTAGAGAGAGAGAGAGAGAGAGAGAGAGAGAGAGAGATGAGATGAGACAGAGAGAGAGAGAGAGAGAGAGAGAGAGAGAGAGTTGCTTTGTATATGCGCTGTTACTGGTTGGTGTCACTCTTGAATGCTGTTTTTGTTTGTCTGTTGATGAATCATTGATTGTAAAGTGCTTTGGGCTCATCTGAGGTAAAGCGCTATATAAATGTACAATTATTATTATTACATCACATACACACACACCACATCACAATTATACACACACACACACCACACCACACACACACAATTATACATACACACACCACACCACACCACACCACTTGCACACTACATACACCCACCACCACCACAACAACAACAGTCACAGCAACAGAGTTTAGAGTTTTGACGTTTATTCATTTTTGTTTCAAGTGAAAAAAATATAATATAGATCATCAACATAACAGTTAATTATCATGGAAGTGGAATGGGAGTGAGAAGAGAGCAGGATGTTGGAGGATGGGGGGTGGGGGGGTGGATGGGATAAATCATAATTAACATAATTATCATCAAACTGCAGCATCACCAGCGCCAGGCGGTACACCTTCGGGGCCTGCTCCAAAGAAAGACTAGCCGAAGTCAGACATGCTGGGCCTAACTATTTCTTAGTTAGGTGCACAACGGCAGCATGACGCATCTGCGCTCATAATAACAGGAAACTGTCTGAGCGAACGAAAAAGAAGAAGAAGAAAGACTAAATTAGGGAGTAGGGGGCCATAGATCAGAGTAGTGGTAAATGAAGGGCAGGAGCTGTGCCGGTCGGGGTTTGTCCCCGGTGAGCGCTACGCTAGCCGGAGTGGTCTTGCCTAGATGCCGCAAAAGAAAGGTCTATGGCCCATTGTCTTACTGTCATACCATCAGGACAGTAAAATTTTAACTCACTGTCATACCATCAGGACAGTACTTTAAACTCACTGTCATACCATCAGGACAGTACTTTAAACTCACTGTCATACCATCAGGACAGTACTTTTAAACTCACTGTCATACCATCAGGACAGTACTTTAAACTCACTGTACCATCAGGACAGTACTTTAAACTCACTGTCATCCATCAGGACAGTACTTTAAACTCACTGTCATACCATCAGGACAGTACTTTAAACTCAATGTCATACCATCAGGACAGTACTTTAACCTCACTGTCATACCATCAGGACAGTACTTTAAACTCACTGTCATACCATCAGGACAGTACTTTAAACTCACTGTCATACCATCAGGACAGTACTTTAAACTCAAAGTCATACCATCAGGACAGTATTTTAAAAACTCACTGTCATACCATCAGGACAGTACTTTTAAACTCACTGTCATACCATCCAGGACAGTATTTTAAACTCACTGTCATACTCACCATCACAGACAGTACTGTCAAACAGTACAAACTGTCATACCATCAGGACAGTACTTTAAACTCACTGTCATACCATCAGGACAGTAGTTTATAAACTCACTGTCATACCACCAGGACAGTACTTTAAACTCACTGTCATACCATCAGGACAGTACTTTAAACTCACTGTCATACCATCAGGACATTACTTTAACCTCACTGTCATACCACCAGGACAGTACTTTAAAACTCACTGTCATACCATCAGGACAGTACTTTAAACTCACTGTCATACCATCAGGACAGTACTTTAAACTCACTGTCATACCATCAGGACAGTACTTTAACCTCACTGTCATACCATCAGGACAGTACTTTAAAAACTCACTGTCATACCATCAGGACAGTACTTTTAAACTCACTGTCATACCATCAGGACAGTACTTTAAACTCACTGTCATACCATCAGGACAGTACTTTAACCTCACTGTCATACCATCAGGACAGTACTTTAAACTCACTGTCATACCATCAGGACAGTACTTTAAACTCAGTTACCAGGACAGTATTTTAAACTCACTGTCATACCATCAGGACAGTACTTTAAACTCACAGTCATACCATCAGGACAGTACTTTAAAACTCACTGTCATACCATCAGGACAGTACTTTAAACTCACTGTCATACCATCAGGACAGTACTTTAAACTCACTGTCATACCACCAGGGCAGTACTTTAAACTCACTGTCATACCATCAGGACAGTACTTTAAACTCAATGTCATACCATCAGGACAGTACTTTAAACTCACTGTCATACCATCAGGACAGTACTTTAAACTCACTGTCATACCACCAGGACAGTACTTTAAACTCACTGTCATACCATCAGGACAGTACTTTAACCTCACTGTCATACCATCAGGACAGTACAAGTTTTTTAAACTCGCAAAGCGCTCTCCCCTTTCCGTTGAGTAATAGCCTTCATGGGCTCCTTCAACGTAACAAATACAGACAAGGGACAGTCATTAGACAACACTACAGTGGACCCTCCCTTATAAGACCTTAAAAAATCATCCCAAATGAGGTCTTATAAGGGAGGGGTCTTGTAAGGGAGGTAATTTTAAGACTCACAAAGAAGGGCAATGTTTCAGAGAAATAGGTCTTATGTGGCAGGGAGTCTTATAATGGGAGGTCTTATAAGGGAGGTTCCGTTGTACCACCAACATCCTTCGTCGAAGTCGGAGTGTGGCTGCGGGGGGGGTGGGGGTTGGGGGGTGGGGGAGCACATCATCTTTAACCACTCTACAAAATTTGAAGTGATTCTGACCAGTGGTTCACAAGGAATTGTGCAGACACAAAAAAACAAAACACCACAAAAAGAACAAAAAAACATGCAAGAACCATTACAATATCCCTCCACTTTGGAATGAGACGGAAGACTAATTACATGACAGTGAGAAAACAAGGCGGCTTTATACTGAAAATTCTCCGCCCTCGACTCGTGTACTGGATTGCATGCGCCACCTACGCATAAAATTATCACCTTTGCACGTCACAAAGAGGCAGTATAAAAGCCTCATTAGACATCAACACATTTTGCCAACATTGCCACAGCTACAGTATATTCTCAATTGAGCAGTACATATGTATGTCAGTTTCTCACATCCATCCATGACGTAAAGACCCACCAGATCACATGTCAAAATCACGGGTTTCATGCGTTTTCCCTCTTATAGCTGGTAAGAAATCTTGTTTTGACCAGGTCTGACTCCCATACAAATGCCCCCAAAATTCAAAGCGAAACATCATTTTAAAGAGCGGCCTCAATTTGAAATTTGCATGTGGGTCACAGCTACCCAGAAAAAAACAAGGTTCTTACTCGTGGTGCGTCAGTGTGTCTTTAAAGTGTCTGAAAACACAGTTCCAAACACGCTCAGATACATTGGAATTTGATTGTGTTGTATAGATGAACATGAAAAATTGCTCAAAATGAAGTAGAAAGGCAGATTTTCTAGAATTTTATTTGTATTTTTAATAAAAGTCGATGTCGCAAGACTGCAGCTTTTCCTTTGCTGTGACGTTAGTGGCACTGAAAGTGAAAGTAACATTCAATCTAAAAATAGACCCAATACTTCCAGTGCATTTTCCCTACTTTCCGCCATGAAGAACGAAAAATGGTGTCTTACGTCCTCTCGGTCTGGAACAGACACATATGGGACATTTGTAGATACAAAGATGGTGGGAACAATACTGGAGGCAATGCCTGGAGGCAGTGCAACACCAGTAAAGTCCCGATTTTTTAACATTACAGATAGGTGTAGCAGTAACCACGCCTCGGTTAAACCTCATCAGCTGTGGTACCGCCACTATATTGCAATTTTGTGTGATCAGTAAACTTTCCGCCATTGTTCTTACGTCATATGGCGTGTTGAAGTTTTATCGAAAGCGCTTGTATGACCTATGTGTCATACTCCTAATTGATGCAAGTTTAAAACAGTTGAATGCTGCCATAGTTTTACTTTTACTTTCGGGGCCAAGTGTTTAATGATCGATTTTGTCTCGTGTTTTTTCTCTCCATACTTTTCTCCTGTATGCGAGATACTGCTTCAATTATCCCGCTTGAAATAAAAAAATCAAGTCAGTTTGCGACTCAGGGGACTTGGAGATTTAAAAAAAAAGTAAAGCCAAGGCGGTTCAGAAAGCCAATTTCTTTCAACGAATATAGTTAATTTACAGCTGTTTAACACAGATAAGCGGTTTGAACAATTTGTCAGCCAAATTTGTGTTGTTAGACACTTTATAGAACTGATAGCAGAGGAGCCAGCTGCTACTCGGGAAAGATGGGCTGAAAAACCATCACAACATCTATCTCTATTTAAAAAGCACTACCAAACAAACTAGGTCCATTGGGTAACTATCACATAGGACTCCTTACACATGTATTTAACATGCCCAGCCTCCTCCGAAGTCAGAGTGTGGCTGCCCACGTGGCGGGGTAATCAAAAACGGTCACACACACAAATGTTCTCATCCATAGCTGGTGCATTTGTACTTTAGTGTTCAAGTGCTTTGGCTGCTGGGATGATCCCTGGAGTCTTTAAGCCAGGGTATGACAACAAACAACCAACAAAGAAGCACAGCCTAATTCTCTCACTCAAAGCAAAACAAAATCTGTCAGTTTCTCTACAAATCATCGACCATCTATCTGTATACAACTGTATCAAAACAGCACTACCTAACTAGGTCCATTGTGTAACTAACACGCATGTAAGACTCCTTATACATGATTGCATTTAACAAGCGGAGCGTATTTCTGTCACTCCAAAAAAACCCCACACGCTTCAAGCAAAAATTCAGTCAGTTTCTCAATAAACCATCTCCCATCTACCTGTATCAAAACAGCACTACCTGACAAACTAGGTTCATTGTGTAACTAACACATATGTAAGACTCCTTATACATGATTGTATTTAACAAGCGGAGCGTATTTCTGTCACTAAAAAAACAACCCCACATGCTTCAAGCAAAAATTCAGTCAGTTTCTCAACAAACCATCTCCCATCTACCTGTATCAAAACAGCACTACCTGACAAACTAGGTTCATTGTGTAACTAACACATATGTAAGACTCCTTATACATGATTGTATTTAACAAGCGGAGCGTATTTCTGTCACTAAAAAAACAACCCCACATGCTTCAAGCAAAAATTCAGTCATTCTCTCAACAAACCATCTCCCATCTACCTGCATCAAAACAGCACTACCTGACAAACTGACACATATGTAAGACTCCTTATACATGATTGCATTTAACAAGCAGAGCTCATTTCTCTCACTCAAAAAACCCAAATGATTCAAGCAAAAATTCAGTCAGTTTCTCAATAAACCATCTCCCATCTACCTGCATCAAAACAGCACTACCTGACAAACTGACACATATGTAAGACTCCTTATACATGATTGCATTTAACAAGCAGAGCTCATTTCTCTCACTCAAAAAACCCAAATGATTCAAGCAAAAATTCAGTCAGTTTCTCAATAAACCATCTCCCATCTACCTGCATCAAAACAGCACTACCTGACAAACTGACACATATGTAAGACTCCTTATACATGATTGCATTTAACAAGCAGAGCTCATTTCTCTCACTCAAAAAACCCAAATGATTCAAGCAAAATTCAGTCAGTTTCTCAATAAACCATCTCCCATCTACCTGTATCAAAACAGCACTACCTGACAAACTAGGTCCATTGTGTAACTAACACATGTTAAGACTCCTTATACATGATTGTATATAACAAGCGGAGCTCATTTCTCTCACTCCAAAAAACAAATGATTCAAGCAAAAATGCAGTCAGTTTCTCTACAAATCATCGACCATCTATCTGTATCAAAACAGCACTACCTGACAAACTAGGTCCATTGTGTAACTAACGCTGAATACTAAACACATGATTGTATTTAACAAGCGGAACCTATTTCTCTAACTCAAAAAAACACGCTTCAAGCAAAAATTCAGTCAATTCCTCAATAAACAGCACTACACTGCACTATCAAAACAGCACTACCTGACAAACTAGGTCCATTGTGTAACTGACACATATGTAAGACTCCTTATACATGATTGTATTTAACAAGCGGGGCTTATTTCTCTCACTCACAAAAAAAAAAGACTATTCAAGCAAACATTCAGTCAGTTTCTCAACATATCATCTCCCATCTATCTGTATCAAAACAGCACTACCTGACAAACTAGGTCCATTGTGCAACCGACACATATGTAAGACTCCTTATACATGATTGTATTTAACAAGCGGGGCTTATTTCTCTCACTCAAAAAAAAAAAGACTATTCAAGCACAAATTCAGTCAGTTTCTCAACATATCATCTCCCATCTATCTGTATCAAAACAGCACTACCTGACAAACTAGGTCCATTGTGCAACCGACACATATGTAGGACTTCTTATACATGATTGTACTTAACAAGCAGAACCTATTTCTCTCACTCAAAAAACAAAACAAAAATGATTGAAGCCCACCCACCCCCGTGGGGTTAATGGGAGGTCTTCCGTACAAATGGTTCCCCAACCTTCTGGAAGTTCCTGTGCTTGTAGCTTCCTCTAATCTCTCTCTTTGACTCTGCCCTTTTCCTTGCTTTGTGTCATCTACTATCTTTCTGACTTTTGGCCCATTCTCCTGCCTTTTTTCCCCCAAAAAAAAATCTTCCATACAGTTTTCTCCTTTGAGCTCCTCCGAGATCGGAATGTGTCGGCTGAATGCAGCGAGGAGACCAGTGAAAACAGACACATACGTACCCATGGTGGCCTTATGGCACAAGAACACAGAAGAAGAAGATTTGAGCAAAAATTCAGTGTTTCTTTTTTTTAATCCAAAAAATCATCTACATGTATCGTCTATCTCTATTTGAACAGCACTTACCTAACAATTTCAGCCCGTTGTGTAACTGACACAAATACAGTATTTTACGGACTACAAGGCGCACCTGATTATAAGGCGCACCCCCCAAATTTTACAAAAAATCCATATTTTGTTGTCATGGTGTCTTACTATATTATCAGTCACATTCCTCCAAAGTCGGAGTGTGGCGAACCCAACCCCCCAAAAAAACCACCTTCCACCTCGATGCTGAAGGCTTTTTCTTGTACACTTTTACCAATGAAATCAGAGCATTTTTAGAGACAACTTTCTTTTTCTTTTTAATGTTCTTCTTGTTCTTCTTCTGCGTTCCCAGGCCATACAGCCACAATGGGTAAGGTATGTATGTGTCTGTTTTACAGTTTTCACTGGTCTCCCCGCTGCGTACAGAACAAATTATTTGGAAGATTTTTTGACAAAAAAGACAGGAGAATGGGCCAATAAGTCAGAAAGATAGTAGATGACAGTAAAGCATAGGAAAAAGGCAGAATCAAAGAGAGCGGCAGATTAGAGGAAGTTACAAGCACAGAACTTCCAGAAGGTGGGGGAACTATTTTTAGGAAAGACAAACAAATCCTCCCCCGAAGTCGGAGTGTGGCTGCCCACGTGGCTGGGTAATCAAAAACGGTCACACACGTAATGTTCTCAACCCTAGCTGATGCATTGATTTGTACCACAGTGTTCAAGTGCTTCGGCTGTTAGGATGATCCCTGGAGTCTTTTAGCCAAACAAACAAATCCTCCCCCGAAGTTGGAGTGTGGCTGCCTGTGTGGCGGGGTAATCAAAAGCGATCACACACATAATGTTCCCATCTCTAGCTGATGCACTGATTTGTACCATAGTGTTCAAGTGCTTCGGCTGTTGGGATGATCCCTGGAGTCTTTTAGCCAGGGTACGTAAACAAACAAACAAATCCTCCCCCGAAGTTGGAGTGTGGCTGCCTGTGTGGCGGGGTAATCAAAAGCGGTCACACACGTAATGTTCTCATCCTTAGCTGATGCATTTGTACCATAGTGTTCAAGTGCTTCGGCTGTTGGGATGATCCCTGGAGTCTTTTAGCCAGGGTACGTAAAACAAACAAACCCTCCCCCAAAATCGGAGTGTGGCTGCTCGCGTGGCGGGGTAATCAAAAGCGGTCACACACATAATGTTCTCATCCCTAGCTAATGCACCCAATGCACTTGTACCATAGTGTTCAAATTCTTCGGCTGTTGGGATGATCCCTGGAATCTTTTAGTCAGGGTACGACAACAACAACAACAATCCCATTCCCCAACTCCTCATGCATTTCATTACGCACATAATGAATGTAAAATTCAAAATTTCGCTACAAAGCCTCTTTGAACTTGAAGCTATTATCACTGATAACAACAACACGTTTCCACATTCATACAAAACATGAATCTCAAGGGGAAATTATGCACCCATAATAATGACCAGACCTGTTTACCCTCCTAATGAACCTGGAATTTGCCACAGAAAAACCCGGAATTTGAGAAAAAACAACCAGAATTCACATCACAATGTCGCTTATGCCGCCATGCGAAATTTTGAAGTCCACGTTGCAGTACTTACAGTGTGCATGCTCGTCTCCCAAACGCGAACTTGTTATTCCTGGCACTTTCAAATAGTTTTGAGAAAACTTCTGCTTCACTTTTGGCCGTTTCACCCTCACTGCTGTCGTTTGTCGAAGATTTCTGGCGTTTGTCGCCTGCAGTTGACTTGCCTGACGACATGTTTGGCGCAAAACTACAACCCTTGCGTCTTTTCGTACAAACGGAAACAAATAATAGATGGTTTTAGGATTTTCAGCGTTCACCCGAAATTTATTATTTTACCCAGAATTTTTGCAAATTCCCGGAATAATTCCGGCAAAACCAGGAGGGTAAACAGGTCTGAACGACATCAAACTAAAAGACAAAAAACCCACCAACCAAAATAAACTCAATCCAACCGAAACAACCAAACGAAAAAAGCAACTGTGCAGAACACCGAAATCACTAATGAAGAAGATTTTAAACATTTTCTCTCAACTGAAGTATTTACTACAGTGGAACCTAAAATTACCTCCCTATTAAGACCCCTCCCTTATAAGACCTCATTTTGGATGATTTTTTAAGGTCTTACAAGGGAGAGGTCTTCAGGGGGAGGTAATTTTAGTACTTACAAAGAAGGGCAATGTCTCAGAGAAGTAGGTCTTATGTGGGAGGGAGTCTTCTTCCTTCGCTCAGAGTTTCCTGTCATATGAGCGTAGATGCGTCATGCGCCTAACTAAGAAATAGTTAGGCCCAGCATGTCCGACTTCGGCTAAAGAAATCTTTGTAAGAATTTCTAGAAAAAAAGGCAGGAGAATGGAAGGACCAGTGAGATAGAAAGATGGCAAATGACGGCAAGCAAAGGGAAAAGGCAGAGTCAAAGAGAAGGACATGGAATTAGAGGAAGTTACAAGCACACAGAACTTCCAGAAGGTGGGGGAACTATTTGTACAAAAGACCCCCCGGTATCCTCACGGGGGAGGAGGGAGTCTTATAATGGGAAGTCTTATAAGGGAGAGGTCTTAATAGGGAGGTAATTTTAGTACTTACAAAGAAGGGCAATGTCTCAGAGAAGTAGGTCTTATGTGGAAGGGAGTCTTATAATGGGAGGTCTTATAAGGGAGGTCCCACTGTACTCATACGTAGCTTTCGCCAGACGTCCGTCCGGCTTTGTCAGCGCTTAGCACACCGAGGTTGGAAACTTGGTGTTCGGTCAAAACGCTGGTGAGATGAACTCACGACGTGCGATTGAATAAGGGAGTTGTAGACCGCTGGCAAGTTGTGTCTGCCCCTGCCCCTGTCCCTGTTCAGTGTGGGGCCTGGAAGCCGCGATAAGGATGGCCTCCTTTACTCCCCGGCGGAAACAGTTTGTCTCAGGTTCCAGCACCGACAATGAAATCATTGAAATCCTAACGCTTAAACTAACTTTGTGAATCAATGGTCGACTTATGGCGATTATCTGACCGCCAGGGGGGCAGTCAAACCACTAGGGGCTTATCACGCTATATTCTTAGTTGGGTGTAGTGAGAGAGAGAGAGAGGGTTGGACTCCTCCCTATCTCTATCTCTTTATCCCCAACTAAGAATATAGAGAGGATTAGCCCCACTCGAGCGTTATGCCACCTGGCGGGCAAAAGAGCCAGCTAAGTTGCTCATTAATTGTGCTCAGAGTTACAGGTATTTCCCTGTACAGTGGTGCCCCTCTAATAAGACGCTTGCAAATGCGACTTCTCCTCACATACGACCGATTTGTTTTTCCCTGAACACATTCCACTATATATCCTATGCCGCAAATACGACTTTTCTTTAGTTCCGACTTACGACCCGATTTCAGGGGTTGAGATGCGACCGCAATCTTATCTTTTTGCAGTCAAGTTCGTGCAAATCGATCTCTCGATGAAAAGCAGACGAACTCGTGATCGAAAGTCATGGCAACGGGTCCGATGGCAACTCCGATGGCCCATGTTGCACTCACACACAAACTACACATAACAGTACAGACCTAATCTTCGCCATAACGGTCCTACTAAATACTGGATTATGCACAACGACACAACACAACACAAAACATGACAAAGTAACGCTCTGGCAGTTCATTTTTAGTCACAGTTTGCACACATAGAACTTTTACCGCACATACAACTCAGTTGACAAAATGGCGCCGCATACACCGCAGATACAAAATCACGGCAAACGCTAATGCGCCAGCTGCTTTCATTTATCGGATTTGGTGAGTTGTTTGCATTCAGTGAGTGTTTCAGTGCACGCACTAACGCCGATTTATCAGTCTGATAGCGGAAAGGAGCTGCTTTTCAACCTTTTTTTGGTAAAGTGAAACCATTCTGATTCACTGAGTTCCAACTTATGGAGTATGACCGATCACCTAGTTTCAACTTGGAAGTTGATTGGTCCTCTAATAAGACCACCCCTCAGATGACTTTTTTTTCACCGCACTTTCAAGGTCTTATTAGAGGGGTACCACTGTATTGCATCAATCCTGGATTGGTGAGAAGAAAAAAAAAAGTGAATATAAAAACAAATTTGAAAGTTCTCGCCAATAACCCACATTTTCTTGTTTTGTTTTTTTCCCCACAAGCTGAGATAACAGTAGTTTCCGCATACTTTCTTAAGTCAAAACTTGTAACGCTTGCATTTTTTTTTACACACAGTTTTTACATCTGTATGTGACATAACCTTCTTTGGCACACAAAGATGTCAGGTCTTTACATTTTTACACGGGTTGACATCACTTTTTACACACAGTTATTACATTTGACAATTTTTTTTTTATTACACACTCCGTTATAACAGAGGACGCATTTTCCCCCCACACACACTTTTACAATTTCACATAACTGCTTACACACATTATCATTCTAGACGCAATTCTCTGCACACATACAATTCTGCAATTGTATGTGAACCTCGTTACACCGAGAATTACTATTGTAACTATGTAACTTTTTACACACACACAACAAGTTTCCAATTTGACACACCTTTTGGCACAAATATAGAACCATAGTTTGTATTCACGCCGTAACATTCAAAGTATTGAGCATATCGATATTCTTCATATATATATATCAACCGCATTCCCCAACAAACTTTGCACCACAGAAAATGGAAGAATGGATTCAAAATGATTATTTACGACAGTAAAGTTCCCAACAATAACAATGTCATATTTAAAACGATATTATGACAGCAAACAAAATAACAACACCCTCTCCAATCATCATCAGGGCTCCCAATCATCCCGCAAAACAAGGGGTCCCAGGGACTCCTTCACTTCCAGTACAGAGGGTCATAGAGGGTCCCAGTGGCATTGCGAATGCTAAAAAGAATTTTTCTAGTGCATCCCTGGGACCCCTTGCACATTCTTTAAGAGGGTCCTTTAGAATTTTAGTGCTTCATAGACCCCCAAATGGGGATCCCTGGGAGCCCTGATTATCAATTAAAAAAAACCCAACAAGATGGCATTCTCACAAATCCTTTTTTTTCTTTAGTATATAAATGCATCATAAAAGAAACATTCTCACCCAAACCTCTACAGAATCACACTGATATGATAACGCATTATTAAAAAAATGATTTCAAGTCATTCAGCACTTTTTTGTTTTTGAGCAAAACCAAAAAAAACACAATTCAACAATCAATAAAACAAAAAAATTCCCCAAAACTTCTGATAAACTCAAATCAAGCTATCATTGCACATGTTGTGCATACACACACAGAAATGCATTTGATAGATAAACTAATTGCACAATTCTCTGTGTATATGTATGTGTGTGTGCATATGTATGTGTACGCATGTGTGCGTGTGCATATGTATGTGTACGCGCGTGTGTGTGTGTGCATATGCATGTGTACGCATGTGTGTGTGCGTGCGTGTGTGTATGTAACAGATTTCTTTATTCAAGTAAATGACTGATTTAACATATAAAGCTTTCAAATAAATGGAGGGGGGGGGGGGGGGGGGGGGGGGGGGGGGGGGGTGAGGGGTCAAAACGAAGGAAAATAATCAATATATTCCCTGACAGAAAGTGAAAGGAATGTCAGTAGCACTTAACAAGATTGCAAAACTCTCGAATTGTATAACAAAACCATTATCTGTTAAATCCGTCTCTGTTTCATATTTGCACAGTTCAAATATACAGTGCGCATGCAAGGACAAAGTGGAACTTCATACGACACAATTTCCGCACAATATTGCCGGCATCGAGATACAATAACAAAAACATAACATTACAATCAGCATTATAAACCACAGGCACGTGCGCGCGCGCACACACACACGCATCCAAGCACGCACGCACACACACACATTCTCTCTCTCTTTCTTTCTCTCTCCCTCTCACATACACTCTCTCTCTTTCTCTCTCTCTTTCTCTCTCACACATAGGAGCTAAAAACAGAACTAAAGAAGTCGCACATGCATGACGACATTTATCTTAGCAAATTAAAACTGCTTCTCAAGGTCAAAGGCATGACTCAAGGTCAAATATATGACCTCAAAGTTTAAATGCATTTCCTAAAAGGTCAAATACGCAGGACTCATGATTAAATCCATGACCCCAAGATCACGCATGTAATTAACTTTATGTGTTGAACCACCATAATCAATCATATATATGTTCAGTGACACTCTTTGACTCTGCCTTTTCCCTTTGCTTACTTTGCCCTTGTCATCTATCTTTCTGGCTTAGTCACTTATTACTCATCCATTGTCTTGCCTTTCCCCCCCCCCCCCCCCCCCCCCCCCCCAGAAACTCTTAAAAATATTTTCTCCAGCCAGGCGTATAACGGCAGCATGACGCATCTAACCTGCTCTCATAATTGACAGAAAACTGTCTTGAGCGATCGATGAAGAAACTCTTACATCAAAGATGTTCTCCAGCCGAAAACGGACAAGCTGGGCCTAACTATTTCTTAGGCACATAACGGCAGCACGACGCATCTGCACTCATGTGAAAAGAAACTGCTCGACGAAGAAGAAGGTTCATATATGAAGTGGTCACCATCTATCATCATACGAAAAAAAAAGGCCAACATAATAATTATTTACCTTGTGTAAATTTAAAATATATCAAAATATAAACAGGACTTTTGAAAGTCTAACAGCTTTATGTTGTTTATGTCCCCAACTTCTAACGCAATCTAATCTAATCTTTAAAAAATAAAAATAAACTTCACACAAAAAAAGAATAACTTTGTGCTGGTTTGCTTGTATTGTGGATTTTCGATTTGGTGCAAAGAGGACACCATTCTCTTGTAGAATGTCTTCTTGCTCAAGTTGACATCCACTGGGCAGTCAAATTGCAGGCCGATCATGCAAACTGATGAGATCTTCACAGATCGAAACAGCTGTCTTTGCATAAGGCACTGTCCCTCCCCCATTGGGAGAAAAAGTAAATCAGCACAAAAATACATAAAGTTAACGTTAACTGGTTTTGTTTCTGAGGTTCACAAATACAGACATTGGACACAGAAAAGTTTTATGAACTTTTTAGCTGTACCTTTTTATCTCATGTCAGTTTTAAAACTCATTTTCCTGATGAAAAGATAATGAAAAATCTCGAAAGCTTGAAAGCATTGGTGTTTTGTGGCTTTTTGGAAACCCCCCCCCTCCCCCCACCCCCCCCCCCCCCCACCCCCACCCCACCCCCCCCCCCCCCCACCCCCCCACCCCCCCCCCCCCCAACCCCCCCCCCCCCCCCCCTCATTAACTTAAAAGTCATGTCAGAGACCAAGAAACACCCCCCCCCCCCCCCCCCAAATCACATAAACAGTAAGTATAATAACAAACACAAAAATTACCATCACCATCCCCCACCCCTTAAAAAAAAAAGAAATAGCACATTATACGCGCACTCTTCATTTTCTTCTCTCTTAGAACACGGATCGAAACCTAACGTTAATTAATGATTTTGGATGCTGAAGTTCACCAACATTACGTTAGACATTTAGGACACGAAAACGTTTTATATCAAAGTAAACAATAGCACAATAATATATATGCAGTTTATCTAAAGGAATTTCGCTCACAACAAAGGAAATAGCTCCTTTTTTTTTTTAATGCACTACAAAAAAAGAAAACGCTTCAACCACAATGAGTGACCTCCACCCACCCCATCCAAAATGGCTACTCTCTCCGGCATCTCCGTTTTGACGGCTTAGTTTATAAGAAACCAGTGCAAAGTGAGTATTCCGATCCTTGAAAAGGCTGTCTTTCTGGTGATCTCAACATGTTTCTTGCAAAAACTCATCCGTCCGAGTCCACCTTTAACTGATTTTGGACGCTGAAGTTCACCAACATTTAGGACACAAAAACATGTTTTTTATTATTATATCAAAGTCAACTATAGCACAATAATATATGTGGTAAACTATTTGCCACAAATGATATGATGATGATGGGTGTTTTTTGTTTAGTCTTGTAAACTATATATAGCACATAATATATATGATTGTTATTATATGGCATGCCGCATGTAAGCACCCCCCCCCCCCCCCCAACAACTTCAAGCCCTCAAACAAAACAGTAAAAAAAAACCATAACCCAATATAACAAAATGCAAACCAAACCCCACTTTGCAGCGCTTAACATTTCTTTTGTGAACTCTAACTCTCTCTCTGTCTCTACACCCCCCCCCCCCCCCCCTCTTTAAGCCATGACAAGCTCACTAGCATAACATCATCAGTCTCCAAAGTCCCCCCGAAGTCGGAGTGTGGCTGCCCACGCGGCGGGGTACTCAAAAACGGTCACTACACATGAAATGTTCTCATCCCTAGCTGATGCATTTATACCTTAGTGTTCAAGCGCTTCGGCTGTTGGGATGATCCCTGGAGTCTTTTTAGCCAGGGTACGCCAACAACAACAACAACCCTTCCCCGATCTTTATGGCTGAAAGTGTATAGAAAAAACGGAATGGCAACGAAGTGTGTTTATTATTAATCAGGAAGCCCTCAAAAAACGACCGAACCACTGTATTTTACGGACTATAAGGCGATCAGGTTTTTTTTGTTTCTAGACTGAGACCCCCTGCACACACACACAACCCCCCCTCCCCCCCCCCCGTGGGGATACCTGGGGATCTTTTGTATAAATAGTTCCCCCACCTTCTGGAAGTTCTGTGCTTGTAACTTCCTCTAATCAGTCACTCTCTTTGACTCTTGCCTTTTCCCTTTGCCGTCATCTACTATCTTCATGGGTACAACTACACATAATAAAACAAAACCTGAAAGGCCGGGGTCCAGGGGTAATGTCCCCCTGCAGCTGAAGAAAAAAAAAGATTTATGAAGGTATTTTAGCTTGCTTTTTCCACAATTTATACAAATGCTTATTTTATAAAAGTGTTTCAAAAATACGGTAGACACACAAAGATCTTGCAAGACAAATTTAAAACAAAAGGAACTTCCTTTTCTGGTAAAATTCAAAAACAGGAAATCCTTGTATACCAGGAAAAGTTGCACCCGTGTGTCTTTCTGCCTTACCAGTCCATTCTCCTGCCCTTTTTTTCTCTCCAAGAAACACTTTCAAAAAGATTTCCTCCCGCCGAAGTCGGACTTGTTGGGCCTATATTTCTTAGTTAACTAAGGCGCATAACAGCAGCATGAGCCACCTGCGCTCGTAATTGACAGGAAACTGTCTGAGTGATCGAAGAAGAAGACCCCTGCACCTTATAACATGACAATACAGACAAACCCCTATTTTACGACCCTCTGTTAAGCGACCACCTCTCATTTGAGACCGGATTTGTTGGCACGGATGCATTTTACTATGTAAACGACCTCTCTTAAACGACTTCCTCTAAAACGCGACTTACGACCGCCATTTTGTTGGTTTTTACGACCGTTGTTGTCGTCTGCATAGACTTCGAGCAAAGGGAAACAACCACGGTCAAGGGCCTGAAAGCGGAGTCGCTTCCCTTGATGTAGAAAAGATGGCGGAAAGCGTAGGAAAAGCATGAAAACCACTGACTTTGAAAAAGAAAACCACTGACTTTGGACGAGAGTGGAGGTGATTAACAGAAGTCGGCGAAGTGAAACTGTAATACATCGATTGCACAATCCTATGGAGTTGGAAAGACCCAAATCCAGTTTTAATAATTATGTCATTGTATGTGTGCATGAAGAAGAGAGTATGAACTGTGCTGAACTTTTTCTTTCTACGGCTGCCAGTGAAAACCTCCGTCATACGACCCCTCCAATTTACGACCGATTTTTCCGGACATTTTGGAAGTCTTAAAATAGAGGTTTGTCTGTATTGTGGACATTTTGGAAGTCTTAAAATAGAGGTTTGTCTGTATTGTGGACATTTTGGAAGTCTTAAAATAGAGGTTTGTCTGTATAGTAAAAACAACAACACACACAACAAAAACAAACTATAATAACCACAGAAGAAAGATGTAAAATATTTGGGGAATGTGTCTTGGGACGCCTCTGTGACTATAAAGTACCTAATACCTAAAACAGTGGTCAAGTGCTTCTGCTGTCGGGATGATCCCTGGAGTCTTTTAGCCAGGGTAAACCAACAAACAATATGATGCGCCTTAAAATCCGTAAAATCTGGGTGGTAAGTGATTAACTAACTCCTCTAGCACCATAGGCGAATATAATAAATTATTATATTCACCCCCGAGACATCACTCTAACACACACTCACTCCCACCAAATGCAAAGACATTCGCCAGTCAAGCACCCCTGCCACGCATTTGGTCATCTCTTAGAGCTTTGGTCACCATCTCTGCCGTTAACCCTTTCAACCGCCAATGTCGCATTTATGCACCACAATGGTTTAACACCCATGTCACTAAAAGGCATCCAATCCGGGCCTGTTATCTGAAGACCGTATTTTCTTAATTTTGGGAGGTAAGGATAGGCCTAATGTATATATGTGATGCAGCACAGGAAAACCAGGCTAATGTCGTAAATGATCACTTTTAACTTATTCATATTTCAGAAAGGCCAGAGACTACAGATTAACAGGCAAAAAACAGAATTCATCTATGTCTAATATTTTATTTTGAACAATTTTTCAATCAATCAAATATCTCTCTTTCTCTCTCTCTCTCTTTCTCTCTCTCTTGTGACTGGCCGACTTTAGCTGGGTATTCGCGTACTGCATCACATATACACGTCACAGAGGAATTCCCAATATTGCAGACAATTGTTTTCTCTACCCAGTTAAGTTTAACCCTTTCAACGCTAGCCATTCCTCAGCCAGACTTTACCATTAAACTTACCCCGGGTAGAGAAAAGATTTCGTCTGCAATGCTGACGATTCCTCTGCGGCGTTCATAACATAGGGCCTGCCCTTACCTCCCAAAATTAAGAACATAAGGTCACTGGATACCAGACCCTCTATTGATGCCTTTCAGTGACATGGGTGTTAAATCGTTGCGGTGCCAAGAGGCGACAGTGGTGATGAAAGGGTTAATGGTATTTTTTGCCTGAAAAATGGCTGGCAGCGAAAGGGTTAAAGCAACGCGCGCGCACTCTGAAAAAATGAGTCACTCCCTTCTTGTCGGTTGAGACGCGACGGATGATCAAGAACGTCAAAAAAACGCACGGCGGTTTACGAGCTAATGGGGCGACGTGCGGATGTTGCTAAAATTAGACGGATTATCATTGGCCGACGCCGCTGTCGTCATCGTCGTCATCATCGTGGTCGCCCCCCTGGTGATGGTTGTCGGGGGCAACGTAGCGCGCGTCTCCCGTGAGCAGGCATTTGGGGAAGAGACCCATTCGGACGTAGTCTTCCAGAATCTGTAAGTGTTGGGGTAGAGAAAAAAAGAAGAGTCACGCAGACTGAATGAAACCCACTATGTTTTAAACGCATTTATTTTCAATTTATCACAGGCCCAAACCTGGGGTTAATAAATAATCATGAACTATTTCTTCTTTCTTCTGCGTTCCCAGGCCATATGGCCATAATGAGTAAGGTACGTATGTGGCTGTTTTTTCACTTTTCACTGATCTCTCCCCCCCCCCCCCCCCCCGCTGCGTACAGCCAACACATTCCGATTTCGGAGGAGCTCAAAGGAGAAAAATTATTGGGAAGATTTTTTTTTTTAAACAAGAGGCAAAGCCTTCAAGGCTCACTCGAACAGGAACATGTGGGACAACAAACAAAGATTGAGGGGGGTGTCTAAAGTACAAGATTGCCAATAACATTTTAAAGTACAAATAAAACTATCGTTAATGGATACAACTAAAAAAATTATAATAAAAAAAAGTGCCCGTGCCGAGAAACGGACCCGGAACCATTGGCATGACAGTCACTCTACCAATGAGTTATCGAGGCTTTCAGTGTTGATGAGTTTCTTAACTCAAGTTGCCTGTTGAATACTCTCTAACCAACTAATCTAAAATGTTATCTATTTGTTATCTGTTTACAGTGTTGTTTTAAGTATTTACTTATTTAAATCATTATTGTTTGAAAGATTGCATAGACATCTATATGTGTGCAAAATTTGAACAATGTATGCCTTCTATTTCCCGATAAAATGCCAACGTTAAAGTTTGGAGATTAGACCACGGACGCAACACATACACACACATAGACACACACACACAACCGAACAAATATCAAACAATAGACTCACCAAAAGTGGTATAGGAACATGAAAATAATAAACTTAAGTACAACCAAAACAAGTTTAATAAAAGAGAGAGAGAGAGAGAGAGAGAGAGAGAGAGAGAGAGAGAGAGAGAGAGAGTGTGTGTGTTTGCATGCGAGTGTGGCTTGTGTCAGCCTGCGTGCAAGTATGTGTGTGTGGATGTGTGTGTGTGTGTGTGTGTGTGCGTGTGTGTGCGTGCGTGTGCGTGTGTTTTGCATGCGAGTGTGGCTTGTGTCAGCCTGCGTGCAAGTATGTGTGTGTGGATTGTGTGTGTGTGTGTGTGTGTGTGTGTGTGTGTGTGTGTGTGTGCGTGTGTGTGTGTGTGCGTGTGTGTGTGTGTGTTTGCATGCGAGTGTGGCTTGTGTCAGCCTGCATGCAAGCATGTGTGTGTGTGTGTGTGTGTGTGTGTGTGTGTGTTTGCATGCGAGTGTGGCTTGTGTCAGCCTGCGTGCAAGCATGTGTGTGTGTGTGTGTGTGGTGTGTGTGTGTGTGTGTGTGTGTGTGTGTGTGTTTGCATGCGAGTGTGGCTTGTGTCAGCCTGCGTGCAAGCATGTGTGTGTGTATGTGTGTGTGTGTGTGTGTATGTGTGTATTTGGGTGGGTGGAGAGAAAGAATAAAAAACGTCCCCCGCCTAGGCTTAAGGCTATGTCAGACCAAGTGACACAGGCTAGAACACCAAGGCTACATCAAAATGTTGTTATGCTCTGCATAGCTATGTGGGGATTGTCTTTAGCCATGGCAAGCTCCTAGCATAACATCATCAGTCTCCAAAATCCCCCGAAGTCTGAGTGTGGCACCGCGCGTGGCGGGGTAATAAAAAAAACGGTCGCACACTGTAATGTTCTCACCCTTAGCTGACAGTGCATTCGTACCATAGTGTTAAAGTGCTTCAGTTATTAGGATGATCCCAGGAGTCTTTTAGCCAGGGTACGACAACAACAACAAAGAATGTCCAAGCAAAAAACCCCCCCAAAAAATAAAAAAAAGATTGTCCAAGCAAGAGACAGCAAAACAGAGTCAGCATGCACTCACATCCACACATTCGTACGCGTGCATGTACGTAACATTTACGCATAGCTGCATCTGTGCGTGTCTTGAGTGTGTGTAAATGCGTACATGGGTCTAGGCCACTTCCCCCCCCCCCCCCCCCCCCCCCCCCCCACCCACACTTCCTCCCTGCCATTTCCCCCCCAGACCAATTGCCCCCCCCCCCCGGTCACTTGCACCCTGGTACTTTTGCCCCCCGGACACTTGCCCCCCATTCACGGCGGACATTTCCCCCCTGGACATCCACCCCCACCCCACTCTGTGTGTGTGTGTGTGTGCACACACTCGGGGGGCAAGTATGAGAGAGAGTGAGAAAGAGAGAGACAGACAGACAGACAGACAGACGGAAGGACAGGTAGAAAGAGACATAGGCCACACACACACAGAGTGGGGGGGCGGGGCGTGTCCAGGGGGGGAAATGTCCGCCTTGAATGGGGGGCAAAAGTACCAGCGGAGCAAGTGACCGGGGGGCAAATAGCCAGGGGTCAAATGTCCGGGGGGGGAAAAGTACCAGGGTGCAAGTGACCGGGGGGCAAATAGCCGGGGGGCAAATGTCCGGGGGGGAAAAGTACCAGGGTGCAAGTGACCGGGGGGCAAATAGCCAGGGGGCAAATGTCCGGGGGGGAAAAGTACCAGGGTGCAAGTGACCGGGGGGCAAATGGACAGGGGGGCAAATAGCCAGGGGGCAAATGTCCGGGGGGGGGAAAAGTACCAGGGTGCAAGTGACCGGGGGGCAAATGGACAGGGGGGCAAATAGCCGGGGGGCAAATGTCCGGGAGGGAAAAGTACCAGGGGGCAAGTGACCGGGGGGGCAAATGGACAGGGGGGCAAATAGCCGGGGGGCAAATGTCCAGGGGGGGGAAATGGCCTGATACTTGCGCACACATGCGCACGTGATTGAGCGCACGCTGGCCCCAAATGCAATTCCAATCAAAACAACAAGTAAAACAAGCTAACAAACAAAAACCAACCACAAGAACAAAACAGACGAACTGCAAGAAAAGTTTTAAAAGGTAAAGGTAAAGATGTGCCCCCCCCCCTGCATTTCTCGGTTAATTCTATTTTTCCGTTTTTGCCTTTCTTAAGCTGTAGGAACTTTTCAGCTAATAACCTTTTTGGAATACTAACCCTAGCCCTAACCCTAGCCCTAAACCTAACCCTACCCCCCCCACTGTGTACTGCAGTACACCGCGATTTGTCACAGTTGTGGTTCGTTGCGTTTTTCCGTCTGATAGGGTTGGGGGGTAGGGTTAGGTTTAGGGCTAGGGTTAGGGATAGGGTTAGTATTCCAAAAAAGGTTATTAGCTAAAAATGTTCCTAAAATACAGCTTTATGTATAACGGTAATAAAGAAAGGTAATAACGGAAAAATAGAATTAACCGAGATAGCTAGGGGGGGTGGCACATCTTGACCTTTACCGTTTTAAAAATTGTATCGAAGAAAATAAAATTTGTAACACAAAGGCCGGGTTCACATTAAGTAAGTTCCGTACGGAAAACCCTAAATAAGTGGAAGAAAGAAGGATAAAAGTTTACGCATATAGGGGAAATTCGGACACATGCGCAAATCTTTTCCCTTTTTTGTCTCACTTATTTATGGATTGCGCACGGGTTTCCGCATGGAATATCCGCTTATGTGTGTACACGGCCTTACAGTCACTCACGCTTGACCTTAAGGGAAAAACTCAAGATCTGAAGTGCAAAAAAATGACGCAATATTTGAATCCAGACCTGTTTACCCCTATTTTTGCAAATTTGTAATTTCTGATTTTTTGCTTAGTAATTTTTGAAAAAACACCTGTAATCCAACACGTGGCCGATTCTTTTTCTTCACAAAACCCGATTATATGCAAGCAGTTGTGCACTTGGAGACCTTTAAAAACATTTTTTAAACCATGTATTTGCCTTTTCTTTGGTGTCTTTCCATCAGATTTGGGATCATTTGACCTAGAACTCTCACCACGCGGTCGCTTTGACGCCATCTTGAAACAGAATGAAAAGAAATTGATGCACATTGTATGCTGGGAACCGGAATGACTTTTCACCCCATTGTTTCAAAAGCATCGCTTGCCGACGCAACTGTAGTGGTGGCTTTTTTTTAATGAGTTTTTTTCTTCTTTTCGTCGTCGTAATTATCGTAATTTGACTTTTGCTTCGTAAAAATTACGGCAAAATCGTAAAGGTGAACAGGTCTGTGAATCAAATCCTATGTGTAAAGGCAAGGTGTGATAGATATAGCACAAGGCATCCCACAAAGACTAACATAAAAAAGTAAAATACCACTGGAGATGTCATTTATGATTATTAAAAAAACATTTTAAATACTATTTTAGTATAGAGCTCATTCTATACTCTCCTGCGTGACTCGCATGGGTGTGACTCTCCAAAATGAAAAAAACCCTGAAAGGCAGGGGTCCAGGGACCCATGGCCCCAACAGGGTACAAGGGCAGAGCCCCGTCGGACGATTCAGGGGGGGGGGGGGGGGCAATTTAAGAGAGAGAGACATAACGAGACAGACAGACAGTTAAAATGAGAGACAGAGACAGCTTGAGTCTGATGAGCTTTGCAGGCATGGGAATTGTCAGAGACAAAAAAACTCTGAAAATCCCCCCTCCTCATTTTTACAGTGTTAAAATATAATATTATCATACAAATGGAAGTATTTAGTAACAAAAACTTTGCCCTAAAAAAAAATTTCTCGCGGAAATCCGCGGACAATTCCCATGCCTGGCTTTGTCAAATTATTACACTGCCTTTGTAAACTTCCAAGATAGAACAACTAATTTCAAAATGTTCCAAATCGCTTGTGGTCATTTTTTGGGGGAGATGAATTAAAAAACAACTGAAGTTCAGTTTCTGGTAAAATTACAAATACATTGGAACCTCCCTTATAAGACCTTCAAAAATCATCAAAACGAGGCCTTATAAGGGAGGGGTCTTATAAGGGAGGGGTCTTATAAGGGAGGTAATTTTAATACTTACAAAGAAGGGCAATGTCTCAGAGAAGTAGGTCTTATGTGGGAGGGAGTCTTATAATGGGAGGTCTTATAAGGGAGGTTCCACTGTATTTTTAAAAAATTGTTAACGTTTCGCCATCAAAACTAAAAATAGAAACACTACCTGTCGCAGACTGGACGCCTGCAAATCGGGATACTCGTAGTGGAATCCTAGCTGTTCCAATTTGGACCCGTCCAAATGAAGGTGTTTGTTGTACAGCAATTCCTGTTAACAGAACAGAACATAAAAAGACTAAATCAGAATACCCATAAGGAAATCCCAACACATGCTTGACTAAATTGGAGAACCAATTATGGAACCTTAGCTGTTCCAATTTGAAACCGTCCAAATGAAAATGTTTGTTGACAGAACAGAATAAAATAAAACTAAATCAGAACACACATACTGGAATTCTAATTGTTCCAATTTGGAACCCTCCAAATGACGATGCTTGTCGAATCTTTAGAAAATGTAAGGATACATGTAGTGCAATTTAACTAGTTCGAATTGAAGAACAAGAAATAAAGGATTGAACGATTAACCCCTTCGCTGCCTGCCCCGCACCTGCCATGTTTGTCCCTTTCACTTATCAGTATGATTAACCCCTTGACTGCCACCAACGTATCACGTACTGACCTGATGACATCACTGATGATGATGTTATCAGATGAAAAGGAATAACCCTGATATGCTGGCTTTTGCTCTAACACAGTCAAGAGAATAATATCCCCAGACCATTTTGCCGGATTGGCTCTACCAGTTGTCTTTTTCATGGCATGATTTGCCTGATTATTTTTTCTTTAATTTTCTCTGGCAGTCAAGGGGTTAAATCTGTTTCTGGCCACATTCTTCAGCCTATTTTGAGCTTCTTTAGACTCAAAACTGGTCTTGGTCATCAATAGATTCACACCTCATGTTCAAAGTGTCTCGAGGACATTAAATACTCATGTTCTGATAGGAGAATTTCTATATATTTGTGTTGGTGTGTGCGCATACAATTTTCTCTGCTGCTTATAAACTGGTGCGACTTATATGCAAATAAATACCTACTGCATTTTCGGACTATAAGGCACACCTGATTATAAGGCGCACCCCCCAAATTTTACACAAAATTCAGATTTTGTTATTATAGTTTCTTACTGTTTTAGTAGTCATATTATAAGGCGCAGGGGTCTCAGTCTGGGGAAAACGTATCGCCTTATAGTCTGTAAAATACGGTAATATTTTGTTAACTCACTCGGCACTGGCCGGTTGCTTCCCCTTACAACCGTTTAGGACGGGCCATTCGACTAGGTTCGAGAACCCATCACCACAAAAAAGCTATGAAACGTTATTGACTGATATTTTCAGATAAGATTACTAACACCATGCACTAAGCGATCGCAAAATATCAGATTCCATACCTTCGTCGTTTGTCTCCTATTGACGAAAACAGCTAACACATAGAAAGAAGGAAAGTTTCACATTCCGATCTCTGACCCCCCTCTACAACCAAACCTGAATGTAAAGTCTGCAATGATTGGTTGATTTCAAGAGAGGCAAGGTCAAAGCAAACTGAAAACAGGTTATGACTTTGCACCGGAAAGCTGGTTACACGCCAGAAATCAAAACCTCTTGAAAACTCTTATGAGTCGAATCCGGCTCATTCGTCCTAAACGGTTGTGCAAGCCATGAGCCGGAGCCAGCTCATTTGTCCCGAGTGAGTTAATTTAGGGGATGCGGGTCTTATAGTCCAGCTTTTACGGTAATAATTAGGACTAAGGGATTACCTGGTCGATGAAAGGAGTCAGGGGGGTGTTGACGATGTTGTCGTGTTGACAGGCGTCCGCCCAGGGCCCCATGTGTTTGTCATTGATGTCCTCCACCACCGAAGACATGTTGACCTGAAGGGGCACACAAGGAACAGGCATCAACACGCGCGCATGCTTCTTCTTCTTCTTCTTCTGCGTTCCCAGGACATACGTAAGGTACATATGTGTCCGGTTTTCAGTTTTCACTGGTCTCCTCAATCAATCAATCAATCAAATGTATTTATTGTCTTCAATGAAGAAAATCTTTTTTCAGCGTGCACTTAAATGTAAAACTGGCGGGACATTATATAATAAACTAAGACATAAAATACATGCATAAAAGCACATGTTATTCACATAAACCAATTAAGCTGACAGCCGACACATTCCGATTTCGGAGGAGCTCAAATGAGAAAAATTGTTTGGAATATTTTTTTGGAAAAAAGGCAGGAGAATGGGGCCAATAAGTCAGAAAGATAGTAGACGACAGTAAGCAAAGGGAAAAGGCAGAGTCAAAGAGAGTGGCAGATTAGAGGAAGTTACAAGCACAGAGCTTCCAGAAGGTGGGGGAACTATTTTTTACGAAAGACCCTCCGGTATCCCCACGGGGGGCATGCATGCAAAAAGTGCATAATTGCAAAATAACCACAGACACACAAAAACACACATAAAAGGCGTACAATCAGGGTCTCTGGTTTGTTTATTGAACAATAATATCTGTATTGTTAAAAATTCTGGACTTTCCTGGTGTTGCACTGCCTCCGGGCATTGCCTCCAGGATCGTTCCCGCCATCTTTAGATCTACTAATGTCCCATATTATGTGACTGTTTCAGACTGGAGGACGTTAAACAGATTTTTCTTCTTCTTTCTGACCCCCCCCCCCCCCCCATGGGGATACCCAAGTCTTTGTACAAATAGTTCCCACCACCTTCTGGAAGTTCTGTGCTTGTAGCTTTCTCTCATCTGTCTCTCTCTTTGACTCTGCCTTTTCCATTTGCTTGATGTCATCTACTATCTTTATAAGAAAGAGAGAGAGAGAGAATAGAGAGAGGAGAGAGAGAGAGAGAGAGAGATGAGAGAGAGAGAGAGAGACGAGCGAGAGAGAGAGAGAGAGAGACACAAAAAGAGAGAGAGAGAGAAAGATGAGAGAGGACGATGAGAGAGAGAGAGAGAGAGGGAGAGAGAGAGAGAGAGCAAGTGTGTATGCATGACAGAGAGAGACAGAGACAAAAGAGAGAGTGAGACGAGAGAGGAGAGAGAGAGAGAGAGAGAGAGAGAGAGAGAGAGAGAGGAGAGAGAAGAGAGAGAGAGAGAGAGAGAGACGAGACGAGAGAGAGAGAGAGAGAGAGAGAGGAGAGAGCGAGAGAGGAGAGAGAGAGAGAGAGAGACCAGAGAGAGAGAGACAGAGAGAGAGACGAGAGAGAGACGAGAGAGAGAGAGAGACAGAGACGGAGAGTGAGAGAGGGGTGAGAGAGATGAGAGAAGAGAGAGAGAGAGAGAGAGAGAGAACGTACCCTTGCCATAGATAGAAAAGAATGGATCCCATAAAGTCATAATGTATGTTGAACACTTCTGACACCAGCTGGCATATCTTGCCCTGAGACTGTTAGAAACACACACAAACACACACCGTGAGCATACAATTAAGCTCCATGCAAAGGGAGTAAATCGCTATATAAATGTTCAGTATTATTAGTATTATTATACACAAAAAGAAATCAGTCATTAAATCATAATCCATATTGAAAACTTCAGACTGACACCAACTGGCATATCTTGCCCTGTGAGTGAGAGCGTGAGAGAGAGAGAGAGCGAGGATATGAGAGACATAGACAGAGAGAGGAGACTCGAGTGAGAGAGATGTAGAGAGAGAGAGAGATAGAGAGGAGGAGAGAGAGAGAGAGAGCGAGAGAGAGAGAGAGAGAGAGAAAGCAGAACAGATAGAGAGAGAGAAAGAACAAAATTTATTTTACATTGGGTAATGAGATAAGCATACATACTTTTTTACACCCAGCCCTTCGAGAGAGACGAGAAGAGAGAGAGAGAGAGAGATGAAGAGAGGCAGAGAGAGAGAGAGAGGTGGACGAGAGAGAGAGAGGAGAGAGAGAAGCAATGTTACACAGTTGAAGTTCACTGTAATCATGAAAATTGTTATAGTTGAAAAATGTATTTCACCAAATGACGTATCTTGCCCTGAACTGTAAAATGTAAGACAGGAGACAGAGAGGACAGACAGAGCTAGGCAGACACAGACAGACAGAACAGAGAGAGAGAGAGAGAGAGACGAGGAGACAAGATGACACAGAGAGAGCGAAGAGAGACAGAGAGAGAGGAGAGAAAGACAGAGAGAGAGAGAGGGAGAGAGAGAGAGAGAGAGAGATGAGACGAAGAGAGACAGAGGCCCAGTTTTAAGTTTAGCCTAGCTGGAAGAAAAATGCACCAAACTACTCATTTCAAAGCACTTTTTGGAAAAAAAAAGAGACAATACCAAAAATTGTCCTTTATAATATAAATATGAAAGAGAGCACGAAAATACCCATTAACTCAAAACTCATACAATATTGACCACCAAACAAAAAGAGATTTTTGACTTTGCAAAGCCGGTTGTGAGAAGAAACTAGCCCAGCGACTTAATGTCCCCTTTCGTGGTGCTGTGTCACAAATATGATAAGAGGATCTTCTTTCTCTTCCTTCGATCGCTCAGGACAGTTTCACTGTCAATTATGAGCGCAGATATGCGTCATGCTGCCGTTGTGAGCCTAAGATATTTAACAGTTAGGCCCAGCAAGTCCGACTTCGAGCTGGAGGAGGAAAATAATGTTTTGAAAGAGTTTCGTGAAAAAAAGCAGGAGAATGGACCGGAAAGGCAAAAAGGTAGTAAGTAGTAGATGACAGAAAGCAAAGGGAAAAGGCAGCATCAAAGAGAGTGACAGATTAGAGGAAGGTACAAAGCGCAGAACTTCAGAAAGGTGGGCGGGAACTATTTATGCAAAAGACCCACCCTCCCTTGGTATCCCCACAGGGGGAGTTTCTAAGCGATTAAAACAAAGAAGATACATCACCACCACCAACCCTCTCCACACTGCCCTGACCACCACCCCACCCACCCACCCTGCCCACACTTACACCCCCCTCACAGCTGTTCCATCCCACACAAAATCAAGATATTTAGTAAAAAGACTGAATCTAGAAATATCTAGATAAAAAAACTGCACCAAGAATTTTGTTTGTCAAAAATATTTGGGGCTGTATGTTCTTCATTGTATTTTTAATATATTTCTTCCATCAGATCAATGGTAAAAAACTTTTTGTTGTTGAGCAGTATCATGCAACATATTTAGTAGAAAAGGGTGCTTATAATAATACACTTAGTATCACAAACATGCAAATAAAATTGCCCGTGAGAGAAAATCTAGCAATATCCACTGAAGCACAACTAACTTAGTCCACATACTACAACTATATTCTTGACTGCTATTGTATGAAAAGTTACTTATGGTAAACGAAAGTTGGCTTGAAAAAACTCTGAAAAAAGATAAACAAAATGTGTTCCTCCTGAAAAACAGCTGTGCCCTCCACACAAAACCCCCCCCCCCCCCCCCCTTCCACAATTCATGGTGTTGCTTTTGTCCACCAGGTGTACACTTCCTTCGGTCGGCCATGCTCCAACAGGAAGTGGATGGCGCGACACACGTCGCGCACATGCACCGTATTCATACGCAGATCTTTCGTCCACAGCAGCTGAAAGAAAGAAGCCCAAGCTTGGTTGAAAAAGAAGTGCCGTTATAAGCTTTTCTACGGGGGTCTTTGCATAAATAGTTCCACACCTTCTGGAAGTTTCTGGCTTGCAACTTCTCTAATCTGTCGCTCTCTTTGACTCTACCTTTTCCCTTTGCTTACTGTCATTTCTAGGATCCTTGCATACCCCGGTCCATTCTCCCAGCCTTTGTCACAAAAAAATGTTTTCAAAAAAATTCATCCGACAGCCGAAGTCGGGTGTACTTGCTGGGCCTAACCATTTCTTAGTAGGCGCCACGGCAGCATGAGCCCTGTGTCATAATTGACAGGCAACTGAGCGATCGTAAGAAGAAGAAGAAAAACGAAGAAATACCATGTAAACAAGAAAAAAATCATCATCATCATCTCACTGTCGGACATCGTCATCATCAAGTCGGCGTCATCATGACCTTCATATTTTCCTGGTGTAACCATAAAGCAAGAAATCATCATCAATCGATGTATGCGTCATCATCAAATGGTAGTCATCATTACCTTCACCCCCCATGGAGATCGGCGGGGTCTTATGTTCAATAGTTACCCACACCTTCTGGAAAGTTCTAGTGCCTAGTAACTTCTCTAATCTGTCACTTCTTTGACTTCTGCCGTTTCCCGTGCGCTTTACTGTCATCACTATCTTTCTGCCTTACCACGCGGTCCATCTCCCTGCCTTTTTTTCACAAAACGCTCAACAACATTCCCTCTCCAGCCAAAGTCGGACGGCTGGGCCTAACATTTCTCGTTAGGCGCATACCCTTCACCGCCAGCCATATTTCAGCCAAAAGTCCAATTAATTTACCTGGGATATATCATAGAGAAATAAATCCATCTGCAGATTGGGGATTCTTCACGTGACATATATAGAAAATAAGGTTACCTTAATTCCCAAAACTAGACAACAGGGATCTTTAGGAATTAATAGACCCTAATTTGATGATTTTAGTGAATAGGTGTTAAATCACTGTGGTGCTACAAATGCGACTTGGCGAGCGAAAGGGTTAACGGCAGAGCACTGCGCTCATAATTGACAGAGGAAACTGTCGAGGCGACGAAGAAGAAGAAAAAAAGAGAAATCCCAGTAAAGACCCTCAAAAAATCATCACAGATATCATCGCATTGTCAATAGTCATCATCAAAGTTCGTCATCACTACCTTCATCTTTTCTTGGTGTAACTATAAATTCAAGAAATCATCAATCATCATCATCACTGTCGACATCATCATAACATCATCAATGCGACATCGTTCACTCATCAAGTCATCGTCACACTACTTCATCCTTCTTGCAAAAGTACTCGATGTAACTATAAATAAGAAATCATCATCACACTTTCAACCTCATCATCCACCGCGACATCATCATCATCGTCGACATCATCATTACCTTCATCTTTTCATTGGTGTAACAATAAATAGCTCCGACCATAACAGCGTGGCGTCAGCCCTTGCCGGCGCCGGGGCCGATAGACAGATGGCCAGGGGCGAAGAATGACCGTAGGGCAGAATCTGAGACTGCTGATTGGCTAAAGATCGTTGCCACCAACAAGCATCGGATGTTGAAGCCAGATGGTCCAGGTCTTTCTTGCAAGTCTTACGATATGAGCTTGTGTTTTTAGTTGTTTTTAAAAAACGAAAGGATTTAAAGTCAGCAGTGCGTGAGCTGCGTGCGTGCCCATATCAATCAAAGTGAATTTAAAACAACACACACACACACAGAGCGCACCGTTTCCTGAATCAGGCAATAAATATTACACTGGATAAACAGTCAAATGATACACTTTTTCACCATATTCTTCTTCGTTGCTCAGAACAGCTTCCTGTTACATCAGCGTAGATGCGCAAATGCTGCCGGTTATGTAGAAAAAAGGCAGGAGGAATGGGACCAGTAAGATAGAAAGATAGCAGAGACAGTAAGCAAAGGGAAAAGGCAGAGTCGAAGAGAGTGACAGAGTAGAGAGTTACAAGCACAGAACTTACAGAAAGTGGGGGGAAATTTTTACGAAAAGACCCCCGGATCCCACCCGTTTTGCCCCCACCATTCACTATGTTGCCCATGCATCATATTTATTATATTTGGGTAAATATGTGACAAAAATATGGTAAAATCCTATGAGTAAACAGGTCTGCAGCAAACGTACCTTTTCCGAAGATGCACCTGTCCGCTGAGAGTTCTAAATACTTCATAGTCCGCAGCGAGAGGTTCAGTTGAGCGCAAGTTTCGCTGAGTCGCACGATGCTCATGATACACCTGGCCGCATAAAGCAATAACATTTACACACGAACTGACGACGACATACATTAATGACGACATTAAAAGCATCTCATTGTACATGCATGTGAGTGTAGTGAGCACAATTTTGGTGAGTCGCACAATAGCCTTCGTGACACACCTTGCGCGCATTAAATCGGTGAAATCTACACATTGAACCTATGACACGACACACCTTAATTGGATGACATTAAAGCATCTTAATGTACATGCATGTGACGTTCTAGCTGAGACATTTGGTGAGTCGCATATGCCTCGGATAACCTGGTGCGCATAAAGCGGTGACATCTTTACACACGAAACTATGACACGAACAACATTAATTGATGACATAAAGCATCTTAATTGTACAATGAAATGTGGGAGTGTAGCTGAGCACAATCTCGCTGAGCTCGCACGATGCCTTCGTGAACACATTGTATGTACCCTGGCTAAATAGACTCCAGGGATCATCCCAAAAGCGAAGCATTGACATATAGCGCAAAGGCATCAGCTAGGGATGCTAACATAGGTAGTGAAACGCGTTTGATTACCCGCCACGTGGCAGCCACACTCGTCTTCGGGAGAAAATAAAGTGATGACATTAAAAACACTTTAGTTTATAAACAGTGTTCATTTCTACCATTCTGACCACTATCCACCCCACCCCACACTCAAACTCCACCCCACTCCGACCACTCATCCCACCACACTCCCACCCCATTTCCGACCAATCAATCCACACCCCCACCCAACTTCAGACACTCAACCCCACCCCCATCCCAAAACCCCACCCCCACTTTCCATCGGGCACTGTGCCCAACCTTCTTCCTTCGATTCGCTCAGACAGTTTCCTGTCAATTATGAGCGCAGATGCTCACGCTGCATTATGTGTCTAGTATGGAAATAATTGGCCAGCATGTCGACTTCGGCTGGAGGAATCTTTTTCAAAAGCATTCTTTAAAAAAAAAAAGGCAGAAAAGATAGTAGATAAACGCACAGCAAAAGGGGGGAAAAAGGCGAGCAAAAAGAGAGGACAAAGGCGGGAAAGTTACAAGCACAGAATTTTGGAGGAGTCAAGGGAGGGAAAAGTTTTTGACGATTTTTTGAGAAAAAAAGCATCAGAATGACCAATCAGAAAGACAGAAGATGACAGTAGTAAGCAAACGAAAAGGACCGATTAGAGTCAAAGCGAAGTGACAGAGTAGGGGAAGATTACAAGCACCAGAACTTCAGACATGTGGGGGAACTATTCAAGACTCCTGGTATCTCCACAGGGAGGGGGGTGGCGGGCTTGTCTCCAACCTAACTTACCGCTCACTATGTCTCGTATTCGTCTCGCGCCACGCTGACGAACGAAATCAAAAGGTCCGCATCAACGGCGAAGGCATTTTCCACCGAGGCTGAGAACATGAATTAAATGGGGGGTTTCCCTATTAATAGTATTATATCTTGAAGATGCCACGTAAAAATCGGACATAAGGCGCACTGTATATTAGCCCATGCATCAGAATAGTTCTGAAGTCTGAAACACAGCAAAAAAAGGGCCATCAAGGCCATAGACTGGAGGGACAGCACTGAAAACGAGTTTCCCAACATCACCAAAAGGGGCTGATATAGTGAGAAATCACTTTAACCTTCAACGCCAACCATTTTTCAGCAAATCTTTTCCATTAAACCTTACCTGGGTAGAGAAAAAAATTGTCTGTAAATATTGGGATTCCTCTGTGGACATATATTTAAAGCTAAGGCCTGATCCTTACCTAACAAAATTAATAGAGAAAGGCGGTCTTTGAAAACAGACCCTGATTTCATGCCTTTTAGTGGAATTCCATTGTGGTGCAAAAAAAATGCGACGTTGTGGTGAAAGGGTTGATTTAAAATGCTATTTGGCCAGACAGAAAGAAAAGATAAACATGAACTAAAAAAGAAAAACACATGACACAAGAGAAAGCCAATCACTGTCAAGAAATTCTTAATGCTCTGAAATTAGCAGATCTCTTAACAATTCTGATGGCCTGTTGCCGCATCTCATGAATTTACAGAATATAAGTATGTTCATACATAAGCTGGCAGTGTAATAAGCGCGTACACATAATTACACACGCAAAATGGGTGACAAAGCTTAGAAAAAAGCTACGGAATTAGAAATAATTATATTTCAACAAGGAGTATATCAGACCCGTTACTCTACTCTATTCGAGTAGTATAATACGTAAATTGGACCTCTTACTCCCTTCCAAATTTGCAATAATAATGCTCTTTAACTCGATTACTACTCATTGTCAGTAAAATATTTGATGGTTTAAATGAATAAAACTACACATTTTCACACAAAATACTCTTCAGCTATCCAGACTATCGTTGAAGACTTGTGTAGGGGTAAACAGGTATGGTATATAGTATCTGAAACACAACACTCTCACGGCTACATACGCCAGATCTGACGATTTTTATTTACCATTGGCTCCCGTAGCACCGATCGCGCGCTGAACAGCACCGGTCTAGTAGTTCACTTTAACCCTACCACAATGCAATATATAAGTAGTTCTTCTGTCTCCTGACTCTCAGTGGTCATTTTTGTTTTTACAGCACGGGAAAGCACCACTAGTTTTTGAACGGATTTTCTCGAAGTGACCCCAAAATGTTTTCTTTTTTCCACGTGACTGGTGCGCAGTTATTGACTGGGCTGCGATGCCGGAGTGCCATAGGATTTTTTTAATTCCACAACGGTTTGTTGTGTGACAGTGTAGTTAGCTTGAATGAAAATATCATCATTGCTATTCAAATGCTCTTTCAGAAATTAAATGTGAGTTATAGACTTTATTCGGGTGATTTTTTTAATGAAAAGATTTGGTGCCGTGACGTTCGGAGTAATCCCATCTCTCAGGAAACTGGGATCGATTCCGGTTCGATAGGGGAAAGTCATTGTGGTGAAAACATGGGATTGAATCCAGAGTCAAAAAACCCAATTTTAGAGAGATACAATTGAAGATCAAAACAGGGCCACGGAAAGTGTAGTCTGGGAAGCAGATTTAACACTTTCACGTGTCCAGACATAGTTTCAGCCAAAAAAAATACATTAAATGTAACTCGGATAGAAAAATAAAATATCTGCAATGGCTCCAACCAAATACCCTGCCACGTGCCGCGTCTCGACCTTCCAACTGAAGTGTCGCAATCTTAGTCCGTTATGTTGTGTAAACAAAGTGAAAATGTTCTCTAAATGCGTTAAAGAAACATCCAGATGTTATAAATACAGTTTAGATAAGTTATTGTAATTGGTAACCAGACCAAAAGTTAGCACAAGCATCGATCTGGCATTTTTCAAAAAAAATGTCTGGACTAAGATGGCGGTCTCCTATATGGCGTCTTGTGGGCGGATATGACGACACGTGGGTTACAACCATATTAGGGGAATTCCATCTGTGACATGATAACATTAGGCTATCCTACTCCCAAAATTAAGAAAAATAAGGAATCTTGAAGTAACAGACCGCTTTTGACGCCTTTTAGTGATACGGTGGTTAACCATTGTGGTGAAATAAAAATGCGGACATTGGCGGTGAAAGGGTTAATGGCAGATAAATGTAGAAAGGAGGAAAATCCAAAGCCGCATCAGTTACAGGCCGCATGGGCAAAGTGAGGAAAAAGTAGCGGCTTAAGTCTGCATTTTATTGGTATCTTCTTCACAAATTTTGGCCAAAAGCCTCAGAATTAGCAATGGGCAAGTGGGAGTGGATGCATAGGTGCCTCCATACGGGGAGCTGGAAAACCCCCGACACTTACACGAGTCTCTCCCGTTGGGATACTGGGGCGGGGAGGGTGTCTATTTGTAAAATAGTTCCCCACCTTCTGCGAATTCTGCGCTTGTAACTTCCTCCTAATCTGCCCACTCTCTTTGACTGCCTTCTCCTTTGCTTACTGTATCTACTATCACACAAACACCACATTACAGAGGTGCACACACCACACAGGAGCACACACACACACATACACACAGGCGCAGCACACACACACAAGGAGCACACCACACACATACACGCAAGTGAGGCGCACCACACCCAATTACATACCAGGAAGCACACACAACACAACATACACATTAACACCATAGGAGTGCACAACACACACCACACAACACAGGCGCACACACACCCCACCACACAGCAGCCAGAAGCACCACACAAAGATAGGGGTGCTAATAATAACTTATAGTCCCCAAAAATATGGTAATATTGTTTGTAGACTCTTATCAGTTGATGCGGTTGGCATGCTTGAACCTCCACACGGTAATTTTCAAACACCGCCTGTAAAACATAAATCAAAAGAATGGTTGGTATGTTGGCTTTTTACCATGGCTACATAGACTACCGGACCACCCAACAGCCGATACAAAGCGCATCTGAACACTGAACATATGTACAAGTGCACCAGCTAACGGATGAGAACATTACGTGTGGACCGTTTGATACCCCAACACGTGGGCAGCAACTCGTCTTTGGTCAGTCTAAAACCCAGAAAAGGCGGAGTGTGGTGCAACAAGTGGCGGGGTTGGGGATCAAAAAAAACTGGTACACACAGTAATGTTCTCATCCCCTAGCTGGTCCAATTTGTGCATAATGTCTCGAGTGCTTCGGCTGTTGTATGATCCTGGAGTCTTTAAGCAAGGGTAAGACAAACACTAGGTCCATACTATGACATGATCGATCATATGCATCGGTACAATAATAAATAAATCTCTCACCCCATCTGTTTTCACTTGGTCACTTTCCCCTCCACATTACACCTTCACCCCCCACCCCTACCCCACCCCCCAACCCCGTCTTTCTTTCGTCTCTATCATATTAATGCAAATACATAACACAGTCTTTCTTCACTGTTTTGTGACACCCTCTTATTTTCCATCTTCTATCTCCCTCTATCTCTCTCCTGTCTTATCCCTTCTCTCTCATCTCCTTCTCTTTATATCCATTGCTTATCTCGGTCTCTATCTCTCTCTTCTATCCCCTCTCTCTATCTCTCCCTCCCTATCTCCCTTCTCTATGCTTCTCCTCTATCCCTCTCTCTATCTCCCTCGCTTCTAGCTCCCGCTCTCTATTCTGTCTCTCGCTCACACACACACACACCAGCACATGAGGGACTAAACACTCTCCGGTGGTCGTCTTCACTCACCAGACAAATCTCTATCTCCCTTTCTCTATCTCCTCTCTCAATCTCCTTCTCTCTATCGCCTCTCTCTCTCTCCCTCTCTCTCTCTCTTTTTCACACACACACCACAAGCACACATGAGGGACTCCAACACTTACCGGTACCTCACTAACCAGACATAATCTCTATCTCCTCTCTCTATCTCCCTCTCTGCCTCTCCTCTCTCACACACACACAAGCACACATCGAGGCTCCAACACATATACCGGTACTCTCATCACCAGACATACTCTCTATCTCCCTCTCTCTAGTATCCCATCTCTCTATCTCTCTCTCACACACACACACACAACAGCACCATGAGGGACTCCAACACTATACCGTATCTCTCAACAACCAGACATAAAACTCTTTCTCAGTCTCCGACTCTCTTCTTCTCTCACACCACCACCACCCCTCCCCCCATCCTCCGAAGCGGAGTGTGGTGACATATGTGCTGCGGGGTAATCAAAACGGCATGCAATGTAAGTTCTCATCATCTTGAAATGTTAGTGTTCAAGTGCTTTGGCTGTTGGGATGATCCCGGAGTCTTTAGCCAGGGCAAAACCCACAAAACTCACCAGAATAAAACCCCCTAGTTTCTGACTCTCTTCTTTCGCCCCCCCCCCCCCACCCACCCCCCACCCAACGCACAACCCCCCCCCCACCCCCAACACCCCCAACAACAACAAAAAACAAACACAAATCTTTCTCTACATCCATCCTATCCCACTCTTCGCCACCATCCATTTCCCGACCTAGTTACCCCCTCTCTCTCACTATTCAATCTCTAACATCCACCCCACCCCACACCCCTCTCTCTCTCTAATTGTTGTACTATCATTAAATAAATATAATTTATGTTTTGTTGTGCTTTGTATGCTTTACCCTATAATTACAGGGGCCCAGGGCCTAAATTGAATTTTTTTTTAATGAATCTCTCTCTCATCCCCCCCCTCCCCCCCCCCCCCCCCCCCCGCTCTTCCCAACCCCTCACAGCAAGTTCTAAAATGGAAAGGGTTCATCCTGCCCATTAGCGGTGGAACTTTGCAGTACCGAATCTGAAAAAAACAAAAAACAGACACAAAATAAGTGCATCTACAAATGGAAACAAGATAGCACAGCCATATAAAAGTACTATCAGTCTTAAGACAAAACAGTGAGGAAGAGAGAGAGAGAGAGAGAGAGAGAGAGAGAGAGAGAGAGGAGATGAGGGAGAGAGACAGAGAGAGAGAATAGAGAGAGAGGAGGGGGGCACATGCCAGATAGCAAAGCATGACAACAAAATATTGATTGGGTCCACAGCGGAACCCCTTAAAAACAAACCATTATAAATCCCTCCCTTAATTAATTTATAATAATACATAATAATAGTACATATTTAAGTTGCTTACCTCAATGAGCCAAAGCGCTTATCATCATTATTCATCAACAGACAACAAAACACAAGATTCAAGAGTGACACCAACCAGCACAGCGCCATATACAAAGCACTTCTCTCTCTCTCCTCACACACACACACCACACACACACACAACACACAACACACACACACACGCATACAAACACATAAACAAACACAATTAATGAGCCAACTCGTCATACCCATTGGTTAGCCACAGCAACCGAGGCCGCAGGACTGACACATACACCAATCACACATACACAAACACCCTCAACACAACGTACGCAGCAGACAGACACACAGACCTCACCTTGGATATCGACGACCATTTTTATAAACCGACACTTTATATTTTAAGTCAGATGGGTCATAGGGGTGCCTCTTCTCTCTTATGCGTTCCCAGGCCAGATGGTGATAATGGATAATGGTACGAGATGTGTCCGGTTTCTCAGTTTTCACTAGGTCTCCCCGCCTGCGTCCAAGCGAAATTCCGATTTGCGGAGGGGCTCCAATGGGAGAGAAGAAAAAAACTATTGGTAGATTTTTTGAAAAAGGCAGGGAAGGGCATTAGTCAGAAGATAGTAGATGATAGAAAGCAACAGGGAAAAGGCAGAGCTCAAGAGAGTTTTTGGGGAATATTAGAGGAAGTTACAAGAACAGAACTTCAGAAGGTGGGGGAACTATTATAGATAAAGAGCCCCCGGATCCCACGGGGGGATAGGTGATGCCAAAAGTCCAGATACCATCCAAGAAAGGGGCATGGCCTTGGTTTTTCACCAATCATCATGCAAGCACACACACCAACTTCTCTTCTCTCCAATAATTTTTCTCCTTAATCAGCTCCTCCAAAATCAGAATGTGTCGTCTGTGCGCAGCGGGAGACCAGTGAAACTGAAAACAGGACACCAAGACCTTACCCCTTATAGCCATATGGCCGGAATGCAGAAGAAGAGTGCTAGAAACAAAAAGCTTTCGTCTGAAGATACAGGGCCTGTTTTTTGGCTTATTTTGGATGTCACAGTATGTTATTGATGCAGCCAGATCTGGTGACATTGGGGGGGAGGGTTGTGTTGAGCAGGCTGTTGAACTTGAAGGCCTGGTCTAGTGTTCCAAAACCACGAAAACCAGAAAATCCCCTTGGGTGAGTGGGGAGTTGTTTGTTTGCTCTTGTTGCCGTGCGGCATAAGACTCCAGGGATCACCCCAGTGAGTGAAGCACTTTGAACACCAAGCTACAAATGCACCAGCTAGGGATGAGAAATACGTGTGTGACAGTCTTTGATTACCTCCATGGAGCAGCCAAACTCCGACTTCGGAGGAGGGACGGGGGAGTAGAAAGGGACTTTAGAACACACCTACATCAAAATTTACGGGCGTTGGAACAACTTATTAATATAAGTATTATGTTAGTCCACAGTGATTTAAACTCCCTATAGCTCCATAAATAAAATTAAAAGCTTCACCACCTTAAAGTTACAGGGTCCCAATCGTCCCGCAAAAACAAGAGGAGTCCCAGTGGCATGCGAATGACTTAAAAAGAATTTTCTAGTGAATCACTGGGACCCCCTGCACATTCTTTTTAGAGGGTCCTTAGAATATTAGTGCTCATAGACCCCCAAATGGGGGTCCGGGAGGCCCTGGATTAAATCCCAATCGGCCCCCACCCCCTATCAAATACAAACAAGCAATATCATGTTTCATATTTCATTGACAAGTATTGAACTTGAAATAGTAAATTACAAAATTAATACAAGTTAGCTAAACAGAATGTAATCTTCCCACCTCCTATCTCCTCCTCATAAAACAGACAGACGGACAGACAGACACAACAACACACCACAGACCTTTGAGCGAGAATCATTCGCGACCCAAGTATTGCACCAAGTTCAACAAGAACCACAAACACACACACACACGCAATGCAAACACATGCACATACACACAGGACAAACACACAGACCTTGAAGCGAGTCATTGTAGACCAAATATTGAACACCAAGTTTGACCAATGATGAAGCCCGTGCCTGAAACATCACAAACATCATCACATTGCATCATTCACCGACGATCACTCATCCACCACACACATACTTCCCCCCACCCCCACCCCCCTAACTAGTACAAGGGTACATCCTTGAATAAGCAAATTAGTATTAGGCCCTCTTATTGTACAAGCTGTTTGTGTGAGTGTTAAAAAAATCGTTGTTCTCAAAGTCGCATAATCTGGCCACACCAGTTCGAGGCAATTTTAAAACACCTGCAATCAGGACATCTGAAGAAGGAGCACCATGATCATATACGGCGCAGCCCTGGGTTCACTTTCAGGCTGGGGAATAGCTATACTATAGTCTAAAAACATGGTACAATCCGAGCGAAGCACAGGCAGAGAAAATAAAAATAGTGAGGAGGGGTGAAGAGAGACAGAGGTGGAAGAACAGAGATTCCTGAAATAGAAAAGAGAGACGAGAGAGAGATAGGAGGAGAGGAGAGAGAAGCGCTGAGAGAGGATGAGAGGAGAGAGATGAGAGAGAGAGAGAGAGAGAGAGAGAAGTCTTATCGCGAGGAGATGAGAGAGCGAGGAGAGATGGAGAGAAAGGGTGTGAGGAGACGAGAAAAAAAAGAGAACAGGAAGTGAGGAGGGGACCAGAGATGAGCGAGGAGAGAGACTTGAGAGAGAGACTGAGAGAGAGAGAGAGAGAAAGAGACGAGTAGGAAAGAGAGGAGATGAAAGAGGAGAGGAGAATGTGTGGTGTGTGTGTGTGTGTGTGTGTGTGTGGTGTATTGTAGGCTGTAGGTGCGTGTCTGGATTTATAGGGAATGGAGAGCAGAAAAAATGAGAGAAGATAAACAAAAAAAGTAAGTGAAGTGACAACAATACTAACTTACTACAGTGGAAACTACTAAGGACCTTCAAAAATTATCCAAAATGAGCTCTTATAAGGGAGGTAATTGATTTACTTTCAAGAAGAGCAATGTCTCAGAGAAATAGGGCTTATATGGGAGGGAAGTATTATAATGGAGGTCTTTTGAAGGGGGTTACACTGTACTAAATACAACGAAGGGCAATGTTCGCAGCGAAGTAGGTCTGATATGGGAGGGAGTCTATAATGGCGAGGTCTTATACAGGGAGGTTCCACGTTACTTTTTGCAATAAGTTTTTGAGTCAATGTTCTTAGACCTCTCTCTCGCTCTCGTTCTTAAAGCCGAGATAAGAACAAAAAATCATAAATAGCGAATAACTTCCTTTCTCCTTCCCATAGTTTGAAACAAAACCTAAAATAAGCCGTAAACTAAGGTTTCAGGTCATCTATGTGAAAATACAGTGAATGGTCCTCCGTATATATAACTTTTTTTTTTTTTTTTTTTTTAATTATTTACAGACCCCCCCATTATAACATACGGTTAAGATCCTTCCCTTTAGACCACTTCTCTGAGACACTGCCTTCTTGTAAGTATTACAATTACCTCCCTTAGACAACTCCCTCCCATTTAAGACTTCATTTTGAATGATTTTTGAAGACCTTCTTATTCAAATGAGCCCCCTTTCCAGACCCCCCCCCACGTGTCACATTCCTCTTCTTGCTCAGAAATTCTTCGCTTTCTCTCGCCCTCGCGGGACCCCCTTGACCACCATGCTTTTGCCACGTGACGTGGGGGGTCTTTACGGACCCCCCGTGATGCTCATCATTCCCTCTTCTGCGGCAGATTTTTCAGATTGCTCCCGCTATAAGAGGGAAAACCCGTGCCCAAACGTGATCTTGCACGCTGACGTGGTGGCTCTGTAAGACTATTCTCTGAGACCTTGCCTCTTTGTAAGTCTTCAACCTTACCTCTTTACCACCACTCCTCCCCTTTACGACCTCCTTTTGGATTTATTTTTGAAGACCTGTCTTATTCTTCTTCTTGCTGCAATACGCTCAGACAGTTTCCTGCAATTATGAGCACAGATGCGTCATGCTGCCGTTATGCGCGCTAACTAACAAATAGTTTAGTCCCAGCAAGTCGACTTGGCTGCGGAGGAAACGTTTTTGAAAGCTTTTCGTGCTGCAAAACAGGGCAGGAGAAGGTATGTGACGGATAGGCGAAGATAGTAGATAACAGCAAGCAAAGGGAAAAGGCAGAGTTAAAAAAGGTGAATGATAGAGAAGTACAGCACAGAAGTCCAGAAGGTGGGGGAAACTATTTATACAAAAGACCCGGTATCCCACGGGGGGCCGTCTTATTTAAATGAGGTTCCACTGTATGCTGCAAGGAAAAAGCACGTGCGATGCCCCAGGACCTGTCCGAGGACCACGTTCCTAAATTATGGTGACTGCATTAACAAACGTAGCATTCAGTGCTATCCTGATAATCCTATCCATCCACTGTAACGCAAAAAGACCTTGTCCCATCAATATCTTCTTCTTGCGTTCCGGTTATATGGCCATACAGGTGGTAAGTCAGTGTCTCTGTTACTATAATTATATGTACACTCACATACGTCATTGTATTTCTTCATCATAGTGTGTTGTTCACAGTTGTTCTTAATATCATCGATTGCGTCTTTTCATACACATGTTACATTCTCTTCCTAAATGGTCACTGGCTGATGAAAGCTTTATCAACTGACAACAAGCCAGAAATTTCGTAATTTTTAAGGGAAAAAAAGGATTGTTGTTTGTGTGTTCTTCTTCATAGTATATTGTCTATATATAAAGTTATAAAAAGAAAAGTTGACTAATGTATAAGGAGGGTCCAGGGGGGGGGGGGGGGGAGGGGCGGAGGAAGAGGAAAAGGGGAGGGACGAGGGAAGGGGAGGAAGGAGGAGGAGGGGGACTGGGAGGAGGGGGAGGGGTACTGGGGGGGAGGGGGGAAAGGTGGGGGGGGGGGGGCAAGGAAGAGAGATCAAGAGAGAGAGAGAAGGAGAGGGGGGGAGAGAGAGGAGAGAGCGAGAGAGAGAGAGAACAGGATAGAAGAGAGAGACGAGAGAGAGAGGAGAATGCCGGAGAGAGAGGAGAGAGAGAGAGAGATAGAGAGAAGAGAGACGGAGAAGAGAGAGAGAGAGAGAGAGAGAGGAGAGAGAGGAGAGAGACGAGAGAGATGAGAATGATAATTTAATTCATGATAACTATCCTTTATTTTACAACTCGGTTAAAAGTATTGACATTATAGAGTAGCCATTTTTCATGCAGTTGCCGTTAGCACAAAAAAATATATCATACAAAATAAAACTAAAGTAAAATAAAAAATATGGTCTTAGATGAGAGAGTGAGAGAGAGAGAAGAGGAGAGACGGAGGGAGAGAGAGAGAGAGAAGAGAGAGAGAGAGAGAGAGAGAGAGAGAGAGAGAAGAGAGAGAGGAGAGAGAGGATGGTTGAGAGAGACAGACGACGGACGCAAGACGGAGAGAGAGAGAGAGAGAGAGAGGAAGGAGGAGAGAGAAGAGAATGAGAAGGCACAGGAGAGGTAGTGGAGAAATAAATAATCTGAAGAAGTAAGATGCTGGAGGGGGGGGGGGGGGGTATGAAGTTAAAAAATATAATTAAGATCTTGCAAGAAATCTGCAAATCCCACAAAGATAATTGAGCAAACAAAATATTATGTAAGGGTTCCTGACCAACACAAGGAACAGGTTAAAATCA
>CM065713.1:10728025-10740525 GCA_017654935.2 Phymorhynchus buccinoides
AAAAAAAGAGGAGATTTTTTTTAGCCGAGAAATCCTTCCACCCGGATTTTTTGTTGAGCGGGAGCTACTCGTTTCGCCTTCCTTCACACAAATGAAGCGAGTGAGCTAAAGCGACTTCCGGTTAACCAGTTTCAGAATCGCCAATTAGAGACTTGTAGATATAAGAATACGGCAAGATCGGTCCTTTACGCAGATTTTTTTTTTCCAGCGGAAGTTTTGAAAAAATTCCGCGGATTTTTCGCAAAACGCAGAATTCTTTCAAGCCTGGATTTATTACCACGTTTATATAATGATTTTCCACATAGCTTGTTCGACTAAATTCCCAGGACTGAAAAGCAAACAAACAAACAAAAAAGCCACAATAAACATAAATTGATCTTTGAAAAAGGTAAAGTAATTTTCTCCCCCAAATGCAATGGGTTTTGTCCTTAGTTTTAGAGTCTTTCAAAGCCAATTCAAACAAAGCAATGATCAGGTCAGTTAGTTAGGACATTAGGCCTCGCGGCCTCTTCACTGTCCTTTCATTTTTGTTTGAACTTTTGCACAGCTGAGAGGTTTTTATATTTTGTTTTCGGCAAATCTGCCTTTTAGTCATGCTCATATTGTAGTTTTGATATGTTGGTGTATCCACCAAGGAGGTTTTTGAATGGTGTTAGATTCTGTGCTCGTTTAATATGTGCAGGAAGAGTATTCCAAAACTTTGTTACTCTGAAATTTTTTCTAAAATTTTTAGTTCGGCTATACTGGGTTATAATGATAATGAAAAATAACTGACAAACAAAAACACAATCTATAACAAATGCAACAGGAAAAATGGGATTCGGTAATAGTAAATTAATAATATCTGTCATTTCATGGCTAACATAATGTTTTTACATTAAAACTCTTTCGCCGCCAGCAATTTTTCAGCCAAAAAAGACATTAAACTTTACTGGGTAGAGAAAATAAAATATCTGCAATACTGTGAACTCCTCTGTGACATGTATAACATTAGGCTTATCCTTACCTCCCAAAATTAAGAAAATAGGGTCTTTGGATAACAGGCCCTGATTTTATGTGTTTTAGTGACATGGGTGTTAAACCATTGTGGTGCATAAATGCGACATTGGCGGTGAAAGGGTTAAATTAATTCCGGGTAGTGTGACCGAAACTGTTTTTGTGTTTTTACATTTTTATGGCATAAGTGGAATTAGGATGTTTTAAAAAGTAAGAGTTAAACTGAAGTGAAAAAAAATAAATTGAAAAAGGTCAAATATAGAGAGAAAAAAAACAAAACAAAAAAAACTGTACAGACAATTAAAGGTTAAGACAAATCTTTGAAAAAGTTTTTGTCCGAGTGAATTATTATGGCGTAAATAGATATGGAAAAAAAAAGCCGATTTCAACAGACTTAAAAATGATGAAGGGAGACTGGGACTAAAACGTTAGGTACTTAAAAACACAACTCTTTAAAAAAAAAGTTTTCTTTGTCGCGAATAAAAGTTTTAAATTTTCAACGGCAAACGATATATATGCCTAGAAAATAGAGTTTCCACGATAAATGTTTAAAAAACGGAGTGGTCTAAATGACACTACAAAATATTTTTTTTTAATCTTAGAAAATAAAATTCTGCCCCCCGTCTCTCAAACTGTAGTCACCATACACCCTTTCTGCTGGCTCTCTCTCTCTCCCTCCCCGCCGCTCTCGGCTTCCCTCTCCCCCCCTCTCCCTACCTCTCCGCTATTCAAGCTAGCCTGCTGGCGCCTCCGGGCGAGCAACATTTCCGTTTTCGTCACAGGTTTCGAAGCGGGCTGCGCAGCCTCCTTCTTCTGCGTCGTCGTTCCTTCAACAGAACTCGAACTTGCGGCGGCAGTAGCAGTAGTAGTAGCAGTTGAAGATTGTGAAAGCGTGGGGGGGGCTAAGGTGGCGGAAACCGAAGGTGGGGGGCTGTAGTTGAAGGGGGCCACGGGTGCGACGATAGCGCTGGAGCTAGGTCTCGACACGGGCGGGCACAGGCTCACAATTTCCGTGGATGTACCCGTCGAAGCCGTGACCATTTTCGAGGATGTCTCCGTTGTCGTCGTCATCGATTTCTTGCTCTTCTTCGACGTTTCCTTCGAGGAAGACGACCTCGAGGAGAAAATCTTCAGCCCGGCCAACGTCGACCGGATGCTCTTCGCGACGGATTTCTTCGTTTTGGGTTTCTTGCCGTTCGTCGAAGCGTTAGCGGCGAAACTTGCGTCGCTGACGATGCTGTCGTTGGTGCGCTGCAGGATGCTCAGCTCCGGCGGTCTCGCCATCGATTCGTTCATCGTTTCGTCCGCGGTGAGGAAAGAGCACATGGATCGACAGGTTTCGTCAGCGTTGGGTAGAGTGAGACTGATCTCCCCTTCTTTGCTCGGCCGGGGCTTTTTCCGCCACGTGCTGCTGTCGATGATGGTCACGGAAGTGGCGGATATGTCGTGGCTGTTTGTGCGACCGTTCTCTTCCTTGGACACGTTCGATTTTTCGGCTGCGTTCTTCTGTTTTCGAGTCGCGACATTCGTTTTGGGGTTAGGCATTTGAGGCGGGCTCGACTTTTTGCTGACTTGTTTTAAATCTCGGGTCGCGGCGGCAATGGTTTTGCCGCCGGGAGGGCTCCGTTTTGTGGGAGCGACGTTGGCGCTCGCAACCTTACCCTTAACGTCGCGCCTCTCTTCATCATCCTTTTCGTTTTCATCGTCGTCGTCATCATCGTGAATGTAAGCTTCGTCCAGATTCACAACTTCGTTCTCCTCGTCCTCCTCCTCCAACGCACCACTTTCGAGTTCACCGTCTTCCGGCTGTTCTTCCGGGTACGGGTCACACACTTCCACCATTCCCTCACCCGAAGTCAGCTCACCATCTTTCTCCACACTCGACTCGTCTTGGCGGACGTCTTCCCGCGGGGAATTCCGGTCCACGGGCAGCTTCTCGTATGTCGACGATCGAGGGAGAATCTCCAAGCTGCTGTCTCGGCTCAGGTTATCTTCCCCTGACGACTGAGAAGCCAAGGAGGCGCTCTTCTTCACGAAAGTCAGAGAAGACAGGGCCGTGCTGCGCGCCGATGCCGGCAGACTCGACGACTTGTTGCCGGGCTTGTACGGGGCGCTGAACGCCCCTTCTTCCATTGAGAGCGATCGGTTCACCACCCCCTCCCCGAATCCTTTCCCTGCTTTGCGATTCGCTGTCGTCGTGGCGATCCTGCTTCCTGCCTCCGTCTTTCTTTTTGTCTCCTCTCCTTGCGAAGAGCTCTTTTTGGCGGTGAGTCGAGATGGGTCGCTTCCTCGTCGGAGATTAGAACCGTTCTCCCCTTTACCAAGAGAGGCGGGAGATTTTTTACCAGCAACACCACCACCCAGAGTTTTACTTTGGTTCAAATTTCCTCCCCCGCCTTGACTTAAACTGCTACCGCTTCCGGACTGCCGCAGGCTTGAGGCGCTGCCGGATTTAGAGTCCGTTTTAGTTGGGATTTGGCTTTGACCGCTTTTGGGCGAGGGGATAGATTTTGCTGCGCTAGTTTTGGCTGAAGCAACAGATCTGTTTGCGGCGGGTTTGGGCGATGTCGTCGTTGTAGTGGCGGTTTTCGGTTTAGTGATGCCAGGTCTCGACGAACCAGCGGGAGATTTCGCGTTGGTTTTGGGAGCTGCGGTAGAGGAAGGGGGAGAAACTGCGGAGCGCTGCTGCGTTTTCGCTCCAGAGGGGGCGGCAGGGCTGCTGCGCTTCGACGCCTGAGCTCCTCCTTCTTTGCCCTTCCCGGGGGGGACCTGCTTCAAGGAGAGACTGCTCCCTGCCCTCTTCTCGTCTCCTTTGTTCAAAGAGTCCAGCGCTTTGTTCCACGCTTCCGGCGGACTCCCCAGCGAATTCCGCTGAGCGAAGGCGCCCGAGTTGCGCTTCTGGTTGGGGGCGCGGCCCCGGCTAGCGCTACGAGCGCGGAGATGGACGTTCGGCGTAGAGCCTTGATTCGGCGACGTGGCTGGATCTTTGATGAACGTGGCCTGTTTGGTTACACCTTTCGGGGCTTCCGTCTCCCCGTTACGAGCGTTTGCCGGCAGTCGTGAAGCGTTGCTTCCCTTCGGGGCAGAGGGAGGGGCTTTGGGAATGGCGGAAGCTTGTCGGGGACTGGAGTTGGGAGTTCTGGCGCTTGCAGCAGCGGAAGTTGCGGTAGTAGAGGTCGGTTTGGAAACGGACGTCGTTTTGAAGTTCGTCGACTGGGACGATTTTGGACCCGGGAGGTTGGACTTGGCGCCGGGGACTAATGCCCCCAAACGAGGCGAGTTCTTTCTCGGGGCCGCGTTTCCGCGTCCGGCCACCGGCAACGACCGGGGAATGCCAACGCCAGATTCGGCAGCGTTGCCGCTTGGTCTCGACCTGCCCGCTTCCACTTTCGAACCCCCGATTTTCACCAAGCCGGGCGAAAGCTTCCTCATCGGTGTTTTCTTCATCCCACTGTCTTTTCCTTGTGCGTTTTTTTCCAAAGTTTTGGCGTCTTTGCCGTTCCGAGGGCTGAGTCTATCGGGGTCCGCCCCTTCGCTCTGCTTCTCCGAATGCGTTGACCAGGAAACGGAAAGTTCAGACGCCGTGTCAGAAGCATAGTCGTTGGAGACGAGAGAGAGGGTCTCGTTTTCGATCAGCAAATCGTCGTCCACGGCGCTTCCCGTCATGTCGCGCTTGTTGACGATGGCGCGCACGATGAGGGTGGCGTTTTCTTCCAGCAGCCGCTCTTCGTCTTCCGCCGAAATGTCCTCCCCTTGGAAACGGGCGCTGTCGAGATTTCCGTTCGCGGTGACGCCGATCTTGGGCTCGAGGACTGGCGGTTCCAAATGTTGCATAATTTCTGTGAGCTCAGTCAGAGTTTCATCCTCCTCCGCTTCGAGACTTTCTTCCTCCTCCTCCTCTTCTTCTTTTTCCCTCCATCCTTCTTTATGTTCTCCCTGTGTTGAATCTGGTTCCTTTTTTGTAACGTTTTCTTTCACATTTCCGTCTTCTTCGTCCCCACTGCTTTTCTCAAGACCCACCCCCCCTGTCCCTTCTTCTTTTTCTCCTTCGTTCACAGCACTGGTTTCAGTTTCTTTTTCGTTTCCTACGCGCTCCCTGCCTTCCGATTCGCGTTCCCCTGCAAAGTTTCTGCGAATCACGTTTCTTTCTGGGAGAGAGTCAACATTTTCTTCAGCATTATCAGAGAGAGGAGCGACGCTATTCTCAGCGACATTTGCACAATTACTACTACTACTCGGGGCGAAAACATTGGGGGGGAGATTTTTGTCAGCGACGACGACGACGAAATTCGAAGAAGCAGTGCCGCCCGTTTCCACGTGAATGACGGAAGCAGAAGGAGAGGCAGTGTAGTGGGAAGCAGAGTTGCTGCTGCAAACGCTGCTGTCTACTGCCGCTGCGGTGGATATGGGACCGGCGTTAGCGACTGCGCCGACGCTATCAGCTCCCGATTGTTTCCCTCCTCCTCCTCTGTTGGCCCGACCTTGCCTGCTTTGCCGATCGTCGTTATCATCGTCGTTGAACGCACCACCACCACCACCAATCAAATCCACTTGTTTAGCTCCGCCCCCCTCGAGGAGAGGGGCGCGCAACTCGTTTTTTGCCTGCGACGAGCGGGAGTGGCGACGGGCGCGGTCGTTTTCGCGGCGCTTCGGCATGGCCGCGCTGATGCACTGGTCCAGCAGGGCCTGCTCCGAAGGGGTGGGGTCAAAGTTCCCCGGCTCCCACGACGACTCCGCTCCGAGCGAGCTGACGGAGCTGGTCCTGGAGATCCTGGGCTCCTCCTCCGGCTGCGGCTCCCTGGCTCGCCCCCCGCTGGCTAAAGAGCTGAGGGAGGAGTTCCGCGAGAACGAAAGCGGCGTGTCCTCGACGGCGAACCTCTTCGTTTCTTCCTCTTTGGTGGTGGTCGAGGAGTTCTGCTTCTCCGATTTCAGGCTGCTGTCGTCGCTCGATTGGCCGATGACTTGGCGCTCCGACGAGGGCTGCAGAAGGCAAGACCGCCTGCCGCCGATTGGTGGATGATAACTCGCTTCGCTTTTCTCCTCGGCCATGTCCAGGGAACTCAGCGAATCGTTGCGGGAGAAGGTGATGGGAGTCCCCTCGTCTTTATAAACGTGCGGAGTGTCCAGCCCCCCACCTTCCGCCGCGCCGACGCAGCACAACCCGTCGGAACTCTCCCCCCTCCCACTTTCAGGACCTGCGACTCCTCCCGGTGGTTTTGCCGGGCTTCTGCCGCCGCCGCCGCCGCCGCCGCTGCTGGAGTTACGCCCCCCTCCTCTCGACCCTCCGGGGGAGTCGGAATCGACGGTCAAATCGCTGAGAGAGGTTGCGGCGGAGAAGTTGTTGGGCGTGTCTTCAGTGGCGTAGGTCCTCATGGTGTCGAACGCTCCGGGGCATCCCAGCCACCCTCCAACCTCCATCGAAACTTGGGGGAGGGTGGTGGTTGTGGAGCTGGAGGGAGGGAGAGGTTGTTGTTGTGATGGGGGTGGGGCTCCTCCTCCTCCTCCGTCTTCCTTCTTTCTAGGCGTGGGTCGAGGAAGCGATTTAGAAGGTCCCCTTTGCGCGACGTTACCGTTGTTTCCTGCGCTGCCGCCTCTTCCCACGTTGCCGCCCCCTCCGCCTCTTCCCGCGTTGTGTCCTGCTGCAGAGTTCTGTCCCTTCCCACCACCACCACCGCTTTTTCCCCTGCCGCTATTTCCTCTGCCGGATGGCGACGAAAAACTCCTCTCCCCGTCCTGAGAAGAGCGGGCGGACCGCGACAATGAGGACGATTTGGGCATGGCCGACTGGATCATGTCCTCCAACAGCCTCTGCTCTGTCTCCTCGCACAACGAGCTGCTGTCGCTCTTCCCGTCGTCCACAGGAGGCGGAGGCTGCTGGGGGAGGGGCTTAGTCCACGCCCCTCCCTGCTGCTCCGAAGCCCCGCACCCTCCGTCAACAACGCTGGTCAAATCGCTCAGCGAAGTGGCGGCCGAAAAGTTGAGCGGGGTGCCCTCGGTGGCGAAAGTTGTCAGCGTATCCGAGGCGAAGTCTTCGTCAGCCAGGGCGTTGTTGCGATTGTTGTTATTATTCCGAGGGGCGAGAGCCACCGCCGGGTGGGAAGAAGAAGAAGAAGAAGAAGCTGGGGCTCCGGCTCGGGACTGAGTCGGCCGGGGCGGCTTGGCTGCTACGGTGGCTCCTGTCGGCTTCACCGTCACAGTTCCTGGCTTTGCTGCAGCGGCGGCTCCGACCGGCTTAGCTTTCGTGCTCTCCGGAACAGGCGCGCTCCCCGTCGTTCTTTTGCTGCTCCCAGTTTCGTTCTTTTTGGCACAAGAAGAAAAAGAAACTTTGGTTTTGCTGGGCGTAGTAGTAGTAGTAGAAGAAGAAGCAGCTGGAGATTTCTGCGGCGTGATTTTCGTCGGCAGGCGCGATTTATTCGACGAAGACGCGTCAGTTTTGGCCGACCCCGACGCGGTGCTTTTCTTCAGGGCGTTGTCCGAGGCGCTTTTCCGCAGCTTCCGACTGGACGGGGCAGGGGGTGGCATGGCCGCGCTGATGCACTGAGCCAGGATGTCCTCCTCCCCTTCCGAGACGTCCGACATCGAAGAGTTCTTATCATCGTCGTCGGTGTTGAGTGAAGCGTTCCCCTCTTCCTTCTTCTTCCTCTTCTCCTCGCTCTCCTCCTCGACGAGCGTCCGGTCCTGGCTCGTATCGGCACCCCCCGCCAACAGCACGCTCGTCTCCTGCTCTGCTCCCAACGTTTCGTCGCCCCAGTCTACTTCGTCTTCTTCTTCTTCCGCTTCCACCCCGCCTCCATCCTCACCCCCCTCGTTCGAAATGGACCGATCCGCTGTCGCCGCGGCAGCAGCTGTGGACCGCTCTTTCCCGCCGGTTTCTTCTTCCAGGGTGAGGGCGCTGAGGCTGGACGTTTCCGAGAAAACCGGCGGTGTCCCCTCGTCCGCATACACCACCGGCACTTCCGACTTCCCCGAGATGGAGGCCGGGTGGGAGGGGTGGGTGTGGGTGGGGGGTAGGGAGGAGTGGAAGAGGGTGAGCAGCTTGGCGGTTGGGTCTCTCGGAGGTTGCGGCGGTGGTGGCATCCCCACTCTCTCTCCTCCGCTTTCTCTTTGGGGGTAAGGGTGGGGGTGGGGGTGAGCAGGTGGGTGGTGGTGCGTGTTGGTGGTGGTGGGTGGAGGGATCTTGACGTTGTTGTTGTTGGCCGTTGTTTCCGACCTCCACGACCCCTGGAATTATAATAGAACAATGATGCGGACGTTTGTAGTAGTACTAGTAGCAATAATAATAAACACAAAATTGCTTAAAACACAAATATGACAAGGCCGATCCCTGGAGTCTTTTAGCCAGGGTACGACAACAACTCATACATCACCCCCCACCCCGAAAGAAAAAACAAAACAACAACAAAAACACACACATTTTCAAAATCTACCTTATTACCACCACCAAACTCAAAAGGGTGTAGAGTGACACAGGGGTATCGCGTTCGCCTCGTGTCAAGTAAACCCGAGTTCGAACCTGGGTACAGGGGACTTTTCCTCTCACTCTACACTAGGCCTTAACACATTGGTGACGGGTCGCAACTTTAGTAGGAACTGCAGTACATTCTGCGTGGACAGTAGGATCACGGTATAAGGTACAAAACTCGTGTGTTATTTTCCAGTACAGAACACAGTTTGTTCTGTGAGTTGTTTCCCTTGTTCGATTACTTCCGTTTCTCGAATTCCCTTGGTTTCGATGTACAATTTGACAGCAATTAGTGATGAAAAATGGCATATAAACGAAGTCTTACGAGAGAGGAGATTCTTCAACTGCTTGACTTGGATGAACCTGACGACAGGGACCCAGAATTTGTTTTTTTCTCACGAAAGTAGTGAGGATGATTGTGAAACTAGTGAGTGTGCCTGTGGCTTCGACAAGTCAAGAGACTGAGTCTGTTGGTCGTGGGAGGGGTAGGGGGTGTCGTCGAATGCAGCCAGGTGTGGGGGGGCATGTAAACAATGAATCGTTCCCGTTTTTCAAGTCGGCATGTAAAAAGCGTTATTCCTATCAACTTATAAATTACATATGCGAATTAAACAGCCTTTTTTCAGTAAGTAGCCAAAATTTGGTCGCAAAAGGACATCATTCCGCTACGTAAGACGCGTTTGATTATAACCACCCAATTTCTACGAGTAGTACCGCGGCAGGCTCGGGCCTGCACTGAGAATAGGCTGAGGCAGCGTCAGTCACAATAGTGTTAAGGTCTGAACGTGGAGTCTTTCGGATGAGACGATAAACCGAGGTCCTGTGTGCCAATGCACTTAGCACACGTTAAACCTAGTAGCAACGAAAAAGTTGTCATTTGGTCAAAATATACCCCCCTCCCTTTCCTTCCTCATCAGTCACTCAAAAATGTCATGCCAAAAAAAAAAAAATGGGGTGGCGCGCCTCTGGCTGCGGCATGCTCTCCAGGTGGGAGCAACCCGAATTTCACAGAGACGCCTCTGTGACTATAAAGTACCTAATACCTAAACAGGTGCACTAACAGTAGCCTAGGAGTTTACACCCTTTCACAGGCGCAACTAAAACCCCACTTTGTTGGCAATTTCATTTAAAGATTCTCTTTGTCCAAACACACACACACACACACATGCTTTTGTCATAAATTTTAAAGAGCCACCCTGTCACAAAACAAAATAATAAAAACGACGAATAAAAAAGACCCACATTCTTCGCCATCACTTTTAAGACCCACCTATATTACAAAACAACAGATAAAAAAAAAGACACACAAAAAAGACCCACCTTGTCAGCAGTGCTAGCAGGGTCATGTCACCCACACGCTTTGTCACCACCTTTAACCCTTTCGCCGCCAGCCATTTTTCAACCCCAAAATGTCATTAAACTTAACTGGGTAGAGAAGAAAAATTATATGCAATATTGGGGATTCCTCTGTGACGTGTATAACATTAGGCCTATCCTTACCTCCCAAAATTAAGAAAATAGGGTCTTTGGATAACAGGCCCTGATTTGATGCCTTTTAGTGACATGGGTGTTAAATCACTGTGGTGCTAAAATGCGACATTGGTGGTGACAGGGTTAAAGACCCGCCTTGTCACAAAAACAACAGCAGTAAAAAAAAAGAAGGGAACCCCCCCCCAAAAAAAAACCCACCTCGTCAGCTGTGCTAGCAGGGTCATGTCACTCACACACTTTGTCACCACTTTTAAAGGCCCACCGTAGTCACAAAACAACAAATAAAAACAAAACAAACACCTCGTCAGCTGTGCTAGCACTGTAGCAGTGTCATGTACCCACAACACTTTGTCAACGCTTTTAAAGGCCCACCTTCATGTCCTTGTCACAAAACAACAAATAAAAACAAACACCTTGTCAGCTGTGCTAGCAGTGACATGTCACTCACATGCTTTGTCACCGCTTTTAAAGACCCACCTTATCACAAAAACAACAGCAGCAAAAAAAAAAAAGAACAAAAAAAAGACCCACCTTGTCAGCACCACCAGCGCTCACACCCTTCACCGTAGCAACCGGACGCTGCAACATCGTTTCCTGCCCTCCTCCTCCACCCCCGCCCGCCGCCTTCCCCCCTTTGATCAGCTGAGGCGTGGGAGACTGTCGCTGGGCGGGACTCGGAGGCATCGTCTCGCTTGGCGAGTCGGGCAACTCGCTAGGGGAGACGACTTGACTCGCTCGTCGGCTGTATTAATGGAAAGAAAAAGAAAAAATGAGGATTTTTTTTATTAATTCTACTATCTATTTTATCTATATACTTACCATTCCACTACTAGTGCATATTTGTTCAAGATCAGCTTGGAAACAGAAATTCTTGTGATTGTCTTAACACCCCAACACCCAATCCAATCCACTTCCGGTTAACCACATGTTGTCACGTCGGCTGTATTAATGGAAAGAAAAAGAAAAAAAGTAGAATTTTTACACAAACCCAAAAAATAGTTCCGTATTTTTCGGACTACGAGGCGATACTTTTTCTCCCCAGAGACTCAGACCCCTGCGCTTTATAATAAATAATATTGCAAGAAAATCTAAAATTTGGGTAAATATAGGAAGAAAGGTGGCAGAGTGGTTAAGATGTTCGCCTGCCAAATGTAATGCGTGACTGCAACGTGAGTAACCCGGGTTCGAATCCCGGCCTCATCCTTTCTTTCTAGTTTGACAGGAAAATTGAACTGAACGTCGAGTCCTTCGGATGGGGACTAAAGCTAGTCTGACCCGTGCGCTTTACGCACGTAAAAATCCCACGGCAGTTGAAAGTCGGTAAGAGCAGGGAGAAATCCCGCTGCCTGGTATGGCCAAACTGATAGCTAGATTTCCAAAGTCTGCCTTGGCATGAGGCTGTGTCAAACCAGTTGACATAAGCTAGAACACCAAGGCTACATCAAAATGCTGTTATGCCTTTGCACAGTTGTGCGGGGAGTCCTTAGCCATGACAAGCTCCTAGCAAAACATCATCAGTCTGAAATCCTCCGAAGTCGCAGTGTGGCTGCCCACGTGGCTGGGTAACAAAAAACGGTCACACACGTAATGTTCTCATCTGACAATAGTGTGCAGCATCTTTCCCACTCTTTCTGTACCCCCAGTTCTTACAGAAACGGGAGTACATTGGAATGGGAACGAGGGCTGTGCCTTGCCTGTCCGTATGTGCGTGCGTGTGTGTGTGTGTGTGTGTGTGTGTGTGTGTGTGTTCCAGTCCATAGCGCCTAAACCACTGATCCGCATAATTCATCGCTGTCCGACGCCAACAGTGTATATGCACAATCAGTGATTTTACAGGAGCATCAAAAAACATGTTGTCATCTGCTACAATGTCATTCCCCATTTGATATACGCTGGACTCGTCTTCTTTACTGATGAGTAAACGTGTGACACAATAAAATGTAGCCTAGCACCTGAAGTTTTCGTGATAATTCAGTTACACGCTCAGCGCTGGAGTTGCAAACAAATGGAGATCGACAGCTTCAATCTCTGTACCGGCAGCTACACGGTTAGCGTGTCAAGACTGTAGGATTTCCTGTAGATCATGTGACAAATTTGAACATTTCCATTGGCTGCAGACACAAGGTCTTTATAGAAGACCTGTGTGAGGTCATTAGAAGGGGTTTCAGTGAAAAATCTATTTTTGTCAAATTTTGTAGATACACGGTTAGCGTCGGACAGTGACGATGTATTAGCAGTATACCTAACCTGTACTCAGAAACGAGCGAGCTGTGGACAGACTAGGTGTCGGAACTGCTCAGCGAACTCATAAAGGAGACAACACATAAAACACACAGTTCACACGCACACAAACATACATACCTGTACTCAGAAACGAGCGAGCTGTGGACAGACTGGGTGTCGAAGCTGCTCAGGGAACTCATAAAGGATACAACACAAAAAACAAAACACACACACCCATACACACCTGTACTCAGAAACGAGCGAGCTGTGGACAGACTGGGTGTCGAAACTGCTCAGCGAACTCATAAAGGATACAACACAAAACACA
>CM065713.1:10748025-10755525 GCA_017654935.2 Phymorhynchus buccinoides
CACAAAGGATAACACTGAATAAGAAGGCAAAACCTCTGACAAGAGAAGCCAATCCTCTGTCAGAAATTCTTAATCCTCTGATAATTCTGATGCCTGGCGTTGAAAGGGCTAAGTTCTCTCTACTTTTTCACTCAAAAGAATCCAATCTTTGATACTATTGTTTTGTTGTTGTTGTGCGAGGCATGTAAGCTATAGCGTACTCTCGTGTAGAGGGAGTTAAAAGTTGAAAATTCCTGATCCCTCCCTCGTGACAAAATCACAGATAAAATAACCAACGATTGACAGAAGCATTATATAATTGGTAAAGGTCAAGATGTGCCACCCCAACTGCATTTCTCGGTTAATTGTATTTTTCCGTGTTTGCCTTTCTTACCATACATAAAGCTGTATTTTAGGAACATTTTCAGCTAATTACCTTTTTCGAATACTAACCCTAACCCTAAACCTAACCCTACCCCCCACTATGTACTGCAGTACACCGCGATTTGTCACAGTTGTGGTTCGTTGCGTTTTTCCGTCTTATAGAGTGGGGGTAGGGTTAGGGCTAGGGTTAGTATTCCAAAAAGGTTATTAGCTAAAAATGTTCCTAAAATACAGCTTTATGTATGGTAAGAAAGGCAACCACGGAAAAATACAATTAACCGAGAAATGTAGGGGGGGGGGGGGGGGGGCACATCTTGACCTTTACCACATAATTTATACCTGTTTCCCTCCTGTAAGGTCAGTAAGCGAGGTAGCGGTGGACAGAAACGGGGTTCCCTCCGTGCAAAACGTAACCAGCTGATCATCCTCCGCCCCCTCCTCCAGCCTCTCGTTGGTCCGTCGCGCCTCCTCGTATTTGCACTGGACGCAGTTCGGGTCCGGGTCGCCACGGTAGCGCAGGCTGTAGTTGATTGGCTGGTCCTGTGACACGACGACAATTTTTTTTTTAATAGTTGTGGGCATACCGGGGGTCTTTTGCATAAATAGTTCCCCCACCTTCTGGAAGTTCTGTGTTTGTAATTTCCTCTAATCTGTCACTCTCTTAGACTTTTCCTTTTGCTTAAGACTGTCATCTACTATCTTTCTGCCTTACCAGTCCATTCAGTTCTCCTGCCTTTTTTCAAGAAATACTTTCAAAAAGATTTCCTCCAGCCGAAGTCGGACTTGCCCAACTATTTCTTAGTTAGGCGCATAACGCATCTGCGCTCATAATTGACAGGAAGTTGATCGATCGAAGAAAAAGAAGAAGATCCCTGTAAGAAATTTCATAGTGGCGTTGGCACACCACACAGTGCAGAAAGCGTAACTATCCTCTTCATGGGACACATCATTGATGGGAAACTGCTCTCTAAACCGAGGAATCGACTTCGGTAAACTCGATGCAACTTCGCGGTTCTGTTTGACGCCATGTTTGTTTTAAGAGAGAAGCTTACCGCAAATGCGCGGATCATGGTTTCCGGGATAATAAATGTTGGATTGGCATTTGGAATGGCTGTGGAAACGGCACGCACGCACGCTGACTTCCACATGGATTTGACATCGTTTTTTCTTCTTTTTTTTCCCTTGCAATTTCAGAATCGGGAATTTTATTGTCATAATCAAAAATGCGGGACTTGGAATGGGCAGCGTGGGTGCAATGCCACTGTACGGCCCAGAAGATGGGACAGCTAAAAAAAAAAATGAAAAGCAGAATCGTGGCTGGAAAACGGAAAAATTCCAGTAAATTTGGAATGGTTGGCAGCTATGAATTAGCATACATTATTCTTTATAATAAGCATAAATTATTCACCTGGTCATCAGACGGTTCCTCGGCGTATCTCAAGCTGAAATCCGTTGGCTGGTCGTCCATCATCAAATCCGTCACATCCGTCTGAGCGTAACCGTCAAACGACGCCCCCGACGAAGACCCCACCATGACCCCCGACCCCTCACCCTTGAGCCCCCCATAATCCCCCGTGGGGCACATAGCGGGTGGAGGGGGTGGGGGAGGGTTGGAAGAAGAAGAAGAGGTGGAGGGTGCATAGCTCACGGGATAAGCTTGAGGGAGAAGCGAAGGAGGAGGAGGAGGAGGAGGTTGAGCAAGGTTATGAGGCAGCGGGGCGAAGTTGCTCCCCTTGAGGAATTTGGCAGGGGAGGTAAGTTTGTGGGGGGAGTGGTGGAGCGGGGGGGGAGGAGGTGGGGGGCAGGGGGCGGTGGGAGGAGGGACCAGGGGGAGGCTATCCACACCGCTTTCTGCGAAGTTCGTGTCTTGGTATTTCAGGCTATAATTGACGGGTTGCTCGCTGCCGTCTGAATCGTCCCCTCGATCGTACGGAAATCTATTAACTCCACCACCACCGCCGCTATTTTTCGTCAAACACTCAAACAACCGCTGCTGCTGTTGCGTTGAAGCTACACCACCACCACTGCCCCCTACTGGCAGGTTAGAGCCGGCGAAAGGGAGGCGACTAGGATGAGAAGTTTGTGAGACATTGGTGGATGTTCCGCTCGAGGTGTTTCCGGGCGGGTGAGTCGAACACTTCAGAGCATTCCGAGAGTTTCGAGACGCTCCCGAATCTTCGCTGCGCACTGATCGGTTGTGAACACTTTGCGACGAGTTTGCACCCTTTCCCGCGTCCCCCACACCGGCCAACAGCGCCACCTCTTGCATGTAATGAACAATGCGACTCGAGTCTCTACTACCAGTCCAGGCCCCTTTGGAGGAAGAAACGCAGGCTTGATCGGAGCTCACGCGATGAAGTCCCGAGTTCTGGCGCTCCAAAGACCCGCCCTGCCGACGCCCCGAAGCTCCGGGATTCTTCAGCGCCCCTACACCATGAGCTCGCGAGCGGTCGTGAGAAATGTCCGAGTGCGTGCTCGTCACGCTGTCCTGGCTGCTCGCGCGAGCCACCGCGCGCTGGGGCGAGCGCACGCGCCTTTCTTCCGCCCTGTGCGTTCTGTCTCCTCCTCCGCCGCCGTGGACGTTTCTTTGCTTTTGTCCAGGTTCGTCCGCAGAGTTTTTCGCGTGCAAGGCTCTCCGTCGTCGATCGTTGTGCTCGGCTTTGTTGTGGTGGGCGGCGGCGGCTTCGTACGGGGGCTTCTGGGAGGTCTCGTAGCAGTAGAAAAACCGCCGGCTTTCTTGCGAGGAGGAGGAAGACGAGTGATGATCGTCCTCGCAGAGCGGACTGTCGACGTTTTCGCACGTCTCAGAGAAACTCTGCGCCGCCTCCGCTTCTGCTTCCTCCTCCAGCGCCCTCTGCTTCCGAGCCGACAGCTTCCCCCCTCCACTTCCTCCCGCACCCCCCTCCCCCTCAACCTTCCCCGAGAGGAGGTTTCGAAGAGCCGCGCTGCTCCCCATGGCGATCATCCGATGCTTGGAGTGGACCAGGCTCTTGAGCATGGCCACGGCGCCCAGCTCCCGCAGCAGGTCCTGGTCCCGGGCGTTGCGGGCGGAGAGGTTCCACAGTGTGCCGCACGCGTTGCTCACGATGGTCAGGCTGGGCGAGCGCAGCTGGGAGAGCAGGACCTGCAGGCACCCCCTCTGGCGCAGCACGGCGCGGTAGTCCTCCCGCACCGCCACCTGGCTGGACACGTTGCGCAGGATCCCCCCGCCGTTCTCCACGATCGCCGTGCCCTTCCCCCCGCCCGCCGCGCTCTGGAACGTCAGCAGCGACGTCAAGAACTCCAGCGCACCGGGGACGGCGCAGATCTCCGCCTTGTTCTGCGAGCAGTGCGAGGAGAGGTTCCAGAGCGCGCTGAGGATGCTCTTCAGGGTGGTCTCCTTCGTCACGCGCATGGCGCTCTCCGTCAGCGTGGGGACGGCGCCAACGTCGCGCAGCGCTCTCTTGCTGGCCAGGTCGGCCCGCCAGGACAGGTTCCTCAGCACGCTGGCGGCGCCCTGGCACAGGTCCTGGTTCGGGGAGCGCAGCTGAGCCACCAGGGCCTGCAGGGCGGGCCTCATGGAGCACAGCAGGGCCTTGTTCTTGCCGTCGCCGAAGGTCAGGTTGGTCAGCGCCATGCAGGCGTAGCGCCGCACCGTCAAGCTGTAGTCGTCGGTCGTGGCGTTGCCGTGGCGGCGGTTGTCCGCCTCCATCAGCTCCGCCATGGCTTGGAGGCCGCCTGTGAGAGGTCAAGGGTTGAAGGTCAAGGAAGGTGAAAGGTCAAAGAGAAAGGGTGTCTTTCAGCGAATAGTGTGGGTCTGTTTCAACACAGCCATGCATTAAAAAACAACCACACACACACACAAAAACCTCAGGCATAATGGCTCTCTCTGTCTGACTGGCATTGTTTTCCTCTCTCTCTCTCTCTCTCACACATTCTTCCTCTCTCTCTCTCTCTCACACACACACACCCTTCCCCTCAAAACACGCGAGCGTGCATACAACCTAGTGCAATGCATGCGGGAAGTGTGACTGTGCGTGCGTGTGTGTGTGCGTGTGTAACCAGTTCAGTGGAACCTCCCTTATAAGACCTCCCATTATAAGACTCCCTCCCACATAAGACCTACTTCTCTGAGACATTACCCTTCTTTGTAAGTATAAAAAATTACCTCCCTTATAAGACCCCTCCCTATAAGACCTCATTTTGGGGTGGTTTTTGAAGGTCTTATAAATATAAGGGAGGTTCCACTGTATTCCAATTCAATTCCAACTGTATTCCAATTCAATTCAATTCCAATTGATAGCCATACTGGTTTGTGATATTGTTAATGTTTTCTGTGATGTTATCATTACTACTGTGATGTCATTATTATCTGTGATTATTACTTTCAGCCTCTATGCGAGCGTCTCAAAGGCACAACTGGGCTATAAAAGAGCCGATCCCAGGAATCGGGTAGTCAGTTGTGAGTGGGAGAGAGAGAGAGAGAGAGAGAGAAACAAGCCAGCGAGTCTCCTACCTGCAGGCTTTTGCAGTTTAGTTTTTCCCTCCTTTTTTGTTTGAAAAGGGATGCCTTTGCTGCGAGCGCCAAGTAGAAACTGACATTTTTAACCTACTGCTTGCTTATAAGTTATATAGTACCGCGCTGGCTTTAACCACTCTGCCACCTTTCATCTTACCCAGAGAACAGATGGCGTGTCGGTGTTCCTCGTCGAACGACAGTTTCATCAGAGCGGCGATAGCTGGACCCGGGTTCTGTTTGATGTCCTCACTCCTTCGATCGCCTGAAACACCAGCACACATTATAATAGTAATAATAATAATAATAGTGAATCATTTATATAGCGCACTCCTCCACCAAATGTGGAGCTCTATGCGCTTAACAACAACAAAATTAAAAAGCAAGAAATTCAACAACAAAACAAATAGTCGCTCACACACATGCTAATAGGCATACACATACACACACCACCCCCACCTACGCAGGCACGCACATATACATATACACACACACACTCACTCGCGCACGCACGCACACACCGTTACCATCACCACCACTCACCCCACATTATCACACATTTGAGTACACGTACTGCAGCATTTTAACACAATAAAAAAAAATTGGGTAGCCGCTGCACTTGGGGAGAGCAGCCCCAATTTCACAGAGACAGACAGTTGTTCCCTGGCTTAACGACTCCAGGGATCATCCCTACAGCCAGAGCGCTTGAACAATTAAGTACAAATGCACCAGCTAGGGATGAGAACATTACGTGTTGGACCGTTTTTTATTACCCTGCCATGTGGGCAGCCACACTCCGTCTTCGGGGGATTTTAGACTGATGTTGTTATGCTGGGAGCTTGTCATGGCTTAAGACAATCCCCGCACAACCATTCAGAGCATAACATTTTGATGTAGCCTTGGTGTTCTAGCTTATATCAACTGGTCTGACACAGCCTCATGCCAAGGCAGAGACAGACAGTTAAAATGACGCATGGGGTGCAACTCCCCAAAATGAAAAAAAACTGAAAGGCAGGGGTCCAGGGACCCATGGCCCCAGCAGGGTAGAGGGGCAGAGCCCCGTCGGACGATTCAGGGGGGGCAACTTAGGAGAGATATATATAACGAGACAGACAGACAATTAAAATGATAGAGACAGTTTGAATCTGATAAGCCATGTAAAATTATGATATTGCCTTTGGAAACTTCCAAGATAGAACAACTAGGCTCAGATCAAAACGCACCAAATCGCTTGTGGTCAATTTGTTTTTGTTTTTCGCATGAATTATAAAAAAAATGAAGTTCAGGTTCTGGCAAAATTAAAAATACTGAAACCAGTGTAAAAATGAAAGAGTAGCACCCATGGTGACAGAGTCAGTTTGAGTTTTATAAGCCTTGTAAAATTATTAAGTTATAACGTTGCCTTTGTAAACTTCCAAAGATAGAACAACTAAGCTCAAAACGCCCCAAATCGCTTGCAGACCTGTTTACCCCCTACACAAGTCTCGAGTACTCTGGATAGCTGAAATGAGTAGTTTTGGTGCAAAATGTGTCCTTTTATTCATTAAACCAACTAACAATTTTCACTAGCATTATTTTCAATTTTGAAGAGTAGTAGAGGTCCAAATTGAGTAGAACACTACTCGAAAAGAGTAGAGTAAACAGCATTTTAACACAATCAATCCTAACATCGGAGCAGCGATGCAAGGATTTCTATTGTGCTCTATGTTTTCAACCCATGTGAAGGCTCGGTTTGGGAATCCATGGTCGGAAGTCGGCATACCCGTCTCCAAAGCAGTCTTCAGTGGTGTAGACCCCCCCCCCCACATGGGGATACCAGGGGAGGGTCTTCCCGACAAATAGCTCCCCCACCTTCTGGAAGTTCTGTGCTTGTAACTTCCTCTAATCTCATATTTGATCGGTCCCCCGGGGGGATACCAGGGGGTCTTTTGAACAAATAGTTCCCACACCTTCTGGAGGTTCTGTGCTTGTAACTTCCTCTAATTCTGTCATTCTCTTTGACTCTGACTGTCATCCGCTATCTTTCTATCTCCCTGGTCCATTCTCCTGCCTTTTTTAAAAAATAAATTCTTACAAAAATTTCTTCAGCCGAAGTCGGACATGCTGGGCCCTAACTTATTTCTTAGTTAGGCGCATAACGGCAGCATGATGCATCTACGCTCATATGACAGGAAACTGTCTGAGCAAACTATGAAGAAGATGAAGAAGATAATTGATCGGAAAACTAACCTTCTCCTCCTCCCCTTTCCTCCTCTTCCCCCTCGTCCTCTCCTCCACAAACGGAGGACGAAGAACCCGCGGCCGCCGCGGTGGTGGTTTCGCCTCTCTGCTGGTCACAGTAGGCCCGGATCTGCTCCAGGAGGCGCAGGGTTCGAGCTTCGCGCCTCCCGCGCCTCTCGTCCGGGTTGGAGTGGACGATGTTGTGCAGGGCGGCGGCGGCGCGCGCTCGGGCCGCGGGGCTCCCCCTGGTGTTGCCCAGCAGCCCCGAGTCCTTGTCACTGCCGTGCAGCAGCTGGATCAGCAAAGGGAGGCAACCTGGAACCGAATTTGGGTTTGGGTTTGGGGTGGTGAGTTTTGGTTGTGGTTTTTTTACTGTTTGAGTATGGTTTCGTGCGTGTGTTGAGAGTGTGTTGAGTGTGCGT
>CM065713.1:10763602-10773602 GCA_017654935.2 Phymorhynchus buccinoides
GCTACCCGATTTCTCGCGGAAAAGTTCAAAGTTCTTACATCATCGTAGCGCGATCATATCCTCTAAATCGACTCATTTAAAACCCAAATCACAATCACTGTCATCAAAACAAACTCTGAAACAGTGAAAGTAAGAGTCTAGAGAGCTCTAAACTCGGAAGAAAAAACAAACATGGACGCGATTTTTCGTTTCCGAAGGCGCAGTATGAAAACAAACTGTTTAAGAATACCATTTGAGAATAAGATCGCGTTGCCTCATGGAGTACAAACCGCGGCTGGCAGTGCCATAACCGCGGCCAGTGGCTACCAAAACCGCGGATCGTTCTGATGCCTGACTATCTTTCTGCCTTACCGGTTCATTCTCCTGCCTTTTTTTTCTTCACGAAAATACACTTTTAAAAACATTTCCTCCTCCAGCCGAAGTCGTACTTGCTGGGCCTAACTATTTCTTAGTTAGGCGCATAACGGCAGCATGACGCATCTGCGCTCAAAATTGACAGGAAACTATCTGAGCGATCGAAGAAGAAGAAGACTCCCCCCCCCCAAAACACCCTCCAAAACAGAATACCAACCTTCGTCCCCAACTGCTGAGGCGGAAGCGTCTTATCCTCAGCAGTAGCACTAACACTGCCAGCAGTAGCAGCAGCAGTAGAGGGAGGCAGTGAAGGGGGAGGGTGGTGGGGTGCGGAGGAGGAGGAGGAAGAGGAGGAGGAGTTGCGGGAGCTGTGGGTGTTGGTGGAGGTGAAACTCATCACGCTCCCCACCTCCATTCCTCCCCCGGCGGATTGTTGGTTCGACGCTGCTATGTGTAGTTGGTTCCCTTCGCCTGCGGGGAAAAAAATTCTCATTACAGACCTGGGGGCCGTTTCACGAGGGCTAACGTTACGTAGCGTGAGCGCGGCAAAAACGGTACTAAGAAACAAATCGGCCAAAAACGTTTTGTGACTACACCGTACTAAGAAACAAACAAAAAACGGTACTCTTTTGCCGACGTTTGCCAAAAACGTTTTGTGACTACACCTACTCACGAGGGCCACATAGCGTAGCGCAAATGGGGTCTAAGAAACGTTTCACGTTTGCCAAAAAAGGGCTAACTGGGGTCCGTTACGAGGGTAGTACGTAGCGTGAGCGCAAATCGGCAAAAACGGTACTAAGAAACACCTCTTTCGCCAACGTTTGCCAAAAACGTTTTGTGGCTACTCCCAAAGTATCTCTTGGCGAACTATCACGTGACTAGCATGGGGTGAATACATTTCTTGTTGTTGGTTGGTCCATTAAACTTTGGTTAAAATAATTTTAAAAAATTGACCAATCAGACAAGAGCTTGTAATATTCTCCCGCAAACGTTTTCTAAAGTGTTTCTTAGGCCCCGTTTGGCGTAAGCGTTATTCGTGCGGCGACCGTTATCTAGAGAAACTCGACCCAGCTTACCCTGCAGGGCTCCCCATTTTGTTTGACCATAGAGGGTATTTTCACCCCCAGGAAGCAGCTATAGAGGGTCTCTTCACCCCCAGGGTGAACTTATAGAGGGTGAAAAATCAAAACAAAATAAGCATAAAGACATGTGGGTACTGTCAAAAAAATGTAAAGTAAAGTAAAGTAAAGGAAGGAAGGAAGAAAGAAAGGGAGGAAGTTGAGGGCTCCATTGGACTTAGCGAGTAGAGGGGTGGAAGAGGAAGGGTCTTTATCTTCTAACCTAAACAGACAGCAGTGGTACCAGACTCCTTTGCTGACATGCCTAATTGGTCTCATGGGTCTGCAGTAGACCGGCTTTTGCTGGGTGAAATGGGAGACGGGCTCACGCAAATCGAAAATTATAGTGGTAATTATAGTGCGTCGTTTCACCCCCAGTACGAAGTCTTAATGCGTCTGTCACACACATTTGACGCACAGAATGGGGAGCCCTGCCCTGAAATCAGGCTTCGTGTATTCCAAATCGAAAATAAGTGTATACAAACAAATTTTAAAAGGAGTACTCCAATGGGAATATTTAAAAAACGCAGTAGCAAAAGAATGCATAAATTTGTATAACTATAGACATACTGTATCAAAATTCTTGTTATCGTTATTGTTGTCTCCCCCCGTAGGGCTTTCGTACAAATAGTTTCCCCACCTTCTGGAAGTTCTGTGCCTGTTGTAACTTCCTCTAATCTGTCACTCTCTTTGACTCTGCCTTTTGCCCTTTGCTTCCTGTCATCTACTAACTAACCCTTCTGCCGTACTGGTCCATTCTCCTGTCTTTTTTCAAGAAACTCGTCTTACAAAAGATTTTCCTTAGCCGAAGACGGACATGCTGGGCTTAAGTATTTCTTAGTTAGGCGCATAACGGCAGCATGATGCATTTGCGCTCATACTTGACAAGAAACTGAGCGATCGATGAAGAAGGAGAAGCAGCTACAGCCTCTGTGGCGTAGTGGACTACTGGCTGGGAGGTCTCAGGTTCTATTCCCATCAGAGGCGAGTGTTTTTTTTGGACCTACCCAGAGTGAGTGACTATGGGCTCAATGGGAAGAATCAGGCATGAAAGTGGATGGAGATAAAAAAAAGAGGAAAAAATTTCGTCCGAGAAATCCTTCCTCCCGGATTTTCTACTGACGTCGGAAATTTTGTTGAGCAGGGGGGGGGGGGGGGGGTGGCAAACATCTTTCCCAAAAATTATTTTTTTTAAACGCAAACAACTTGCCAGCTTCAGTCAGGTGGAAAAAAAATCTGCTGAGCAAAAATCCTTCCACCCGGATTTTCACATATCGTCCGATGTTCGATGTTCAAACAAATCACAAATTTTATTCAGCGAGGAGGGGGTCCGAACATTTCGTCGGCACAACTAGCCTTCCACACACATTTTCAACTAACATCGCTACTTTTTGTTGAGCGGGAGATACTCATTTCGCCTTCCTTCGCACAAATTTCAAGCGAGTGAGCTAAAGCGACTTCCGGTTAACCAGTTTAAGAATCGCCAAATACAGACTTGTACATATACGAATACGGCAAGATCGGTCATTTACGCAGAATTTTTGTTTTTCCACGGAAGTTTTGAAAAATTTGCCTGAAGAATGAAACCAGGCAAAAAATCGATCTTCATCCGCTTTCGGATGTGATTCTGAGAGTGTTGCTCTAATTTCGTGACCAACTCTGCAGGTGTCTGTAGTTCTCGGGCCTGGTTAACGCCGGGATATCATTATGAAAGGGAGTGTAGAATCATTATGAAAGGGAGCGTAGAATCATTATGAAAGGGAGCGTAGAATCATTATCAAAGGGAGCGTAGAATCATTATCAAAGGGAGCGTAGAATCATTATGAAAGGGAGCGTAGAATCATTATCAAAGGGAGCGTAGAATCATTATCAAAGGGAGCGTAGAATCATTATCAAAGGGAGCGTAGAATCATTATCAAAGGGAGCGTAGAATCATTATCAAAGGGAGCGTAGAATCATTATCAAAGGGAGCGTAGAATCATTATCAAAGGGAGCGTAGAATCATTATCAAAGGGAGCGTAGAATCATTATCAAAGGGAGCGTAGAATCATTATCAAAGGGAGCGTAGAATCATTATCAAAGGGAGCGTAGAATCATTATGAAAGGGAGCGTAGAATCATTATGAAAGGGAGCGTAGAATCATTATCAAAGGGAGCGTAGAATCATTATCAAAGGGAGCGTAGAATCATTATCAAAGGGAGCGTAGAATCATTATCAAAGGGAGCGTAGAATCATTATCAAAGGGAGCGTAGAATCATTATCAAAGGGAGCGTAGAATCATTATGAAAGGGAGCGTAGAATCATTATCAAAGGGAGCGTAGAATCATTATCAAAGGGAGCGTAGAATCATTATCAAAGGGAGCGTAGAATCATTATCAAAGGGAGCGTAGAATCATTATCAAAGGGAGCGTAGAATCATTATCAAAGGGAGCGTAGAATCATTATCAAAGGGAGCGTAGAATCATTATCAAAGGGAGCGTAGAATCATTATCAAAGGGAGCGTAGAATCATTATCAAAGGGAGCGTAGAATCACTCTGAAAGGGAGCGTAGAATCATTATCAAAGGGAGCGTAGAATCATTATGAAAGGGAGCGTAGAATCATTATCAAAGGGAGCGTAGAATCATTGTCAAAGGGAGCGTAGAATCATTATCAAAGGGAGCGTAGAATCATTATCAAAGGGAGCGTAGAATCATTATCAAAGGGAGCGTAGAATCATTATCAAAGGGAGCGTAGAATCATTATCAAAGGGAGCGTAGAATCATTATCAAAGGGAGCGTAGAATCATTATCAAAGGGAGCGTAGAATCATTATCAAAGGGAGCGTAGAATCATTATCAAAGGGAGCGTAGAGTACAGCCCTGTCACGCAGTCTCAGACCGATACTCTCACACAGAGACGGTTGTGGTGGCGTCCTCGGGGGAGGACCTCACTCACGCTGGCTCCATGGCTTACACATTATTGTCATCAGTAGGGGGCTTTGTAGGGGGGTGTCCTGCATGTGATAGCTCGGAACAGCCTCCACTGAACTCCACCGAAGTGACTCGGCAGCAGCGCAGTGTCTCCTCGGCTGGTTGCCTCCTGATGGCCTAACATAGATTCGCTCCTCTTGGACTGCTGGTTTCGGATTCTGCGACTTGAACAAGCCCAGGGTGTGGCTGCGAGTTGGGACTCGGAATGAGCGGCGTGGGAGCAACGCCACTGTAAGGCCCAGAAGATGGGACAGCAAAACTAAATAAATAAAATAAAAATTACGTCCCCCTATACTGTACTCACCTTTAGCCAGAGGCCACGCCCCATGATACATAGCCGAGCTGAGGTCAGAGGTCAAGGACGTGGGCAAAACGACGACCCCCGGGTCGGCGCGACCTTCACCCTGAGTCGCGACCTTGCCCTTGGTCTGCACGGCCACGGAGGCCAACTGTCGGCCGTCCAGAGTTTGGCTCACGAGCACTCGCTCCGAGCACAAAGCTTTGCTGTCTGGTCCGTGAGTGAGAGTCAGCCCCTAGAATGAAAAAATAATGAAAAACATTAGGCAAAGCCTTCAAGACTCACTCGAACAGGAACATGTGGGACAAGAACAAAAATTGAGGGGGGTGTCTAAAATACAAGATTGCCAATAAAATTTTAAAATACAAATGAAGCTATCGTTAATGGATACAACTAACAAAATTTGTTAACACGAGTGAGCCAAAAATAAACAAGTACACACATGCAGAGGAGTACACTTTAACCCTTTCGCTGCCAGCCATTTTTCAGTACATGTTTAATGCGTTTTACCTGGGTAAAGAAAAATCAGCGCCTGCAATACTATGGATGGATGGATGGAAGCTCAGTTTAACGTCGCGTATCGGCTTTCGCCATGTACGACGGGCTGAACAAACCAACCACGGTATAAACAAAAATTTATGTTCCTGAATCACTGTCTTAGCCAAAAGGCCGAGAAGCGATCAGAATTCATTGAAATACAGATGAGCAATACTATGAATCTATGACATGTATTAAATAGGGCCTTTCCTTATCTCCCAAAATTAAGTCATTGAATAACAGTTGCTAATGTCAAGCCTTTTAGTGACATGGGTGTTCAATCAGTGTGGTGCAAAAATGCGACGTCGGCGGTGAAAGGGCCGACACGAAATTCAGGGGACAAAGATTTTGTTGTGTGTGTTAACCAGTATTTTGTGTTAACTTACTCAGCACTGGCCAATTGCTTCCCCTTACAACCGTTTCGGATGGGCCATTTGACTAGGTTCGAAGACACATCACCACAAAAAAAGCTATGAAAAGCTATGGACTGATATTTTCAGACACCATGCACTAAACAATCGTAAAATATCAGATTCCATACCTTCGTCGTTTGTCTCCTATTGACGAAAACAGCTAACACATAGAAAGAAGGAAAATTTCACATTCCGATCTTTGATTCCCTATCCGCACTACAGAAAACTTTATGTGCACGGTACGCTCGAGTAGATATTGATATACTCTTCTTCTTCGATCTTTCTTGATATTTTTTTCCATGAAATAACTTTGCAAACTGAATCGCTGTCACCCGTCTGAATGCTTCCTCTAGCTGCCATTTTGGTCACGCTAATGTCGGACGCCGCATGCGCGTAAACCCCTACTTGCCGCGCGCCTATGCGAACTTCAGAGGAACCGATATAGAGGCAAGCGGACCTCAAACGAACCGTTTTGCTAGAAAACCTACTTTGCGGTAACAGAAAATCGTAGAATTTGGTTATCAACCGTAGTTCCGTAGTTTATAGTCAAATTCTGTAGGGGTAGGCAGGTCTGCCCTCACCTCCAATTTAACATTTTTTTAATCACATTTACGTGCGGATCTCACCTTGCCAGTAATGATGGTATTCACTCCGCAGTCTCTGACTGCTCTCGATGCCACCTGCACACGTAAACAAAACAAATTTAGAATTCTTTTCTTCTTTGTTGGTCATTCAGATAGGGACGTCAGTGGCACAGACGAAGGTGGCCAATGGGCCGAAGATCTTCTCCTGAACTGGTGTGGTACCCAGTTTGTCAATCATACCCACCCCCTTTCCCTCCCTCTCTTTTTTTCCCTCCCTCCTTATTTTCAGTTTTGAAGAGTAGTAGAGGTCCAAATTGAGCAGAATACTACTCAAAAAGAGTAAACAGGTCAGCATAATCTTCCCTCTCTATCTCTTCTTTCTACCTCCCCTTTTCATTACCTTGTGTTGCTGTTGTTGTTGTTGTTGTTGCAGTTGTCTCATCTCGGCCTCTGTTGTGTGGATTCACCTCAGCCTGGCTTGCTGTCGTTGCGCCGACTGTTCGGAGGTGCCCAGTTTTTCAATCACAATCTTCCTTCTCTCTCTCTCTTTCTTTTTCCACCCCCCTTTTCATTACCTTCAGTTGTTGTTGTTGTTGTTGTTGCTGCAGTTGTCTCATCTCGGCCTCTATCGTGTGGATTCGTCTCAGCCTGGCTTGCTGACGTTGCGCCGACTGTTCGGAGGTGCCCAGTTTTTCAATCACAATCTTCCCTCTCTCTCTCTCCCTTCTTTTTACCTCCCCTTTTCATTACCTTCAGTTGTTGTTGTTGTTGCTGCAGTTGTCTCATCTCGGCCTCTATCGTGTGGATTTGTCTCAGCCTGGCTTGCTGACGTTGCACTGACTGTTTCAACTTCCAAATTTTTCAATCATACTACCCCCTCTCTCTCTCTTTTTCCACCCCTCTCTTACATAACAGTAATACCTTCTCTTGTTGTTGTTGTTGTTGTTGCAGTTGTCTCATCTCGGCCTCTATCGTGTGGATTCGCCTCAGCCTGGCTTGCTGACGTTGCGCCGACTGTTCGGAGGTGCCCAGTTTTTCCGTCATGGCTCCTTGCATGTGCTGCGCCTCCATCTCCAACTGACGTCGCGTCATGGCCGGCTGTTGGCCTGGACACTGGACAGCCTGCAACAGGTGAAATGTTAGGGGGTTGAGGGGTCAACTCTCTCTACTGTACACAAGAGTACGCTGTGCCTTGCATAAAAGAGAGAGAGAGAGAGAGAGAGAGAGAGAGAGAGTTTGAGCTTGCACACATCTGTGCACTTGTAGGAAAAGACAGAGATTAGATAGGGGCAGAAAGAGACTCAGACAATCAGAGAAGACAAAGCGCGCGCGAGAGAGAGAGAGAGAGAGAGAGAGAGAGAGAGAGAGAGAGAGAGAGAGAGAGAGAGAGAGAGAGAGAGAGAGAGAGAGAGAGTTTGAGCTTGCACACATCTGTGCACTTGTAGGAAAAGACAGAGATTAGAGAGGGGCAGAAAGAGACTCAGACAATCAGAGAAGACAAAGCGTGAGAGAGAGAGAGAGAGAGAGAGAGAGAGAGAGAGAGAGAGAGAGAGAGAGAGAGAGAGAGAGAGAGAGAGAGAGAGAGAGTTTGAGCTTGCACACATCTGTGCACTTGTAGGAAAAGACAGAGATTAGAGAGGGGCAGAAAGAGACTCAGACAATCAGAGAAGACAAAGCGCGAGAGAGAGAGAGAGAGAGAGAGAGAGAGAGAGAGAGAGAGAGAGAGAGAGAGAGAGAGAGAGAGAGAGAGAGAGAGAGAGAGAGAGAGAGTGTTTGAGCTTGCACACATCTGTGCACTTGTAGAACTTTGTAGGAAAAGACAGAGACTAGAGAGGGGCAGAAAGAGACTCAGATTATCACTATCAGAGAAGACAAAGCGAGAGAGAGGGGGGGGGGGGGGGGAGAGAGAGAGAGAGAGAGAGTGTGTGTTTGTTTGAGCTTGCACACATCTGTGCACTTGTAATAGTAGTTGTAGGCAAAGACAGAGAGAGGGGCAGAAAGAGACTCAGATTATCACTATCAGAGAAGACAAAGCGAGAGAGAGAGAAGGGGGGGGGGGGGAGAGAGAGAGAGAGAGAGAGAGGGAGGTGGGGGAGATAGATGGACAGACATGCAGACTTCATAGAGCTCAATTAATTAGAGAAACTCAGAGAAAGAGTGGTATGTGGTTGAGTGGGGGGTGGAAGGGGGAAGGGGACAGGCAGCGGGCAATTTTGTTGTTGTCCTTTTCTTTTTATTTTGAACACTTTTGACGTCATAACTTACAAGCGTTCGTACAGACTTTTCGTACCAAAATTCACAAACTTTCAAAGACCCCTTATCCTATTTCCAAAGACCTTGAGATCACGACATACAATCTCATTAACCCCTTGACTGCCAGAGAAAATCAAAGAAAAAATCATTGGGCAAATCATGCCATGAAAAAGACAACTGACAGAGACATTTTGGAAAAATGGTCTGGGGATATGGACCTCTTGACTGTGCAAGAGCAAACACCAGCATGTCAGGGTTATTCCTCTTCATCTGATGACATCATCAGTGATGTCATCCGGTCAGTACGTAATACGTTGGTGGCAGTCAGGGGGTTAAAGCTTATCAACCGAAAAAAGGAATTTTCTATTTGACGAAGATTGCTTTGATCACGATCACTGCACTGGTGCAGTCAAAAAAGACCTGGATATAGCGAAGGGAAGTAACTTTCGACAAATCGGAACTACCATATTTTTCGGACTACAGTGGTACCTCCCTTATGAGACCTTCAAAAAAACCATCCAAAATGAGGTCTTATAAGGGAGGGGTCTTAAGGGAGGGGCCTTATAAGGGAGGGGTCTTATAAGGGAGGGGTCTTATAAGGGAAGGGTCTTATTTGGGAGGTAATTTTAATACTTACAAAGAAGGGCAAAGCCTCATAGAAGTAGAGGAATTCATGCATCAAGAAAAATAACTCGACCATCCAACTACAATTTCATACCAAGTACATGTAGCACTTGTACTTGTAGTACAAGTAGCAGTCTAAAGACTTAAGCACCATTTAAACCCCAAAAAAAATTCCTGCTTTGGCATCTGAAATTCGAAAGGATCAGTGATCGCGTTTACTGGTAATTATCAGTAAAATACTGATGGCAAAACCAAAATACTGAAAAAAAAAAGTTGGCCTGTCAGTCCCAGGGACTGAATACATTTTTGCTAGGAGTAGGACTGATAAATTGTTCTAACACTAGTAACAGAGGTTTTAATATTGTGGTTTTCACTGGGGTTTTTGTTTCCATAGGACTGGTTTTGACACCGGTTGTTGGGGGGGCATTGTCGCTGATGGGACTGGTTTTGACACCGGTTGTTGGGGGGCATTGTCGCTGATGGGACTTGTTTTGACACCGGTTGTTGGGGGGCATTGTCGCTGATGGGACTGGTTTTGACACTGGTTGTTGGGGGGCATTGTCGCTGATGGGACTGGTTTTCAAAATTCCTAGCGCGATCACTGAGGATTTTACAGCCATTTCTCACAACTTATATGTTCACAATGACAATGCTACGTTGCTTTGGTTACTTGGGTGGCAGCTTCGCATACAAAATACAATACATGATGCAGACCTGTTTACCCCCTACACAAGTCTTGAGCAGTCTGGATAGCTGAAATGAGTAGCTTTGGTGCAAAATGTGTAGTTTTATTCATTAAACCATCAAATAATGATCACTGAAAATGAGTAGTAATCAAGAATTAAAGAG